>JAJHSJ010000015.1:16316997-16364547 GCA_021015155.1 Magnolia officinalis
AGGATTGGAAAGCTAATGTACCTCCCTTATATCATTTTCCAACACAATGATCCATTCTAGGGTCGTCAGTCTTAGCTAGTCTCATACGATGTTGCGGTTTCCGGTCATTGCAAGGACTCGTTACCTCAATGCAGGCCTAGCTTATTACTCTAGTTGCTATGGAAAGACTTTCGTCGCCTCAGCACAGTCTCAGAGTATACTCGAGGTTACTACGAATGACTCGTCACCTAGTCGTAGGCCGACAACTCGAATACAGTGTTTCATACCACCGTATTCAACTCACGAGCTTAGGTTAGTCACTGGTTACTACGGGTGGGCTCGTCACCCCGGCGTAGGCCGACAACTCGACCACGGTGTCCCATTCCACCATGTCCGGCTCATGAGTCTTAGCAGATTGAGGTACTAAGGGTTAAACGAGTTTTGCACTGGTAAGTTGGTACCTTAGATTCAAACAGTAGCGTCCATACATGGTGAATATACATCGGATCAACCGGATTGCTTGACAAGCTCGACTGGTACGAGCATATGTCGAGCCGATCGACATGGAGCGCGTAAGCACTCCGCATGGCCTAACCACTGCCGACAAGCAGTGTACGACTCAGATTCATCGAGCGTGTCTGTCGTGGTTAAATAGTTCAACCACCGTTCACAGACAATTACTGATTACCTGGACTACATCGTAGCCCCCAATCACATCCCAAACAATAGCATTCACATATAGTAATCCAAAACAACATGTGACAACTAAAATCATATATAAATCTTACTTGAGTAATTTAACAAACACATACTATACATATTATCATACATAGACATTTCATCCATACAGCACATAGTAGTAAGATAGGTTGTATAAAGGATACTATAACCATAGTTAAGGGAATTGAGAATCCTATCTCAACACCCTCATCACATGCATTTAAACAAGCATTTTCACATTCAGGCATTTTATCAAACACTTAAGCTACACATATTATATACATGTAGTAAGGTAGTTATAACTGGTATTATAGCAAATCCCTTTACAAAGGGTTCACCATACGTACAATAATCATGAATTCTCAGTCAATAAACATGGCAAACATAAATCACAATTCATACTCATTCACACATTTCAACAAACACATGGAATGTATTATAAATCAACATAGTTTATATATGTACATAATACACGGAAACCCTCATATCTAAGCACATTTGATAGTATCAAGCCAGTCATAAATCATTATTGACATAGAAAGCCTTGAAAACCATAATCTAAATATTTATAATCCGCACCTTTCGCCGATAAACAAGTATTGAACTCAGTTTGTATGTCAAGTCTTTGTCTAAGGCACGACGACCACCTATAGCATGAAATAGATTAGCTATTTCATCACTTACACTATTTGAAACCTTAAACAGAATTAGGGTTAGGATTTCTTACCCAAGAACGGAGTCGAAATCATCGGGAAAGTGATTCAGAAGGTTGATTCCTCAGCCCGTGGAGTGATAGGGATGAATCCCTACAACAACCCACTCTCTCTCTCTTCTCCTTCTCCTCACTTTCTTCTTCTCTTTTCTCATTTCTCTCTCTTAGGATTTCCCAAATTCATATGGAATGAGAGAAAGGGGGTTTTAAGGGGCTTATATAGGCCCAGAACTGATGGAAATAGCCCCAGGGCCAAGGTATACTTAGGTTATAGCCAAATAGTGGTTGTTTCAGTCCAACGGAGCACTTACGGAGGCCCCTTTTCTACTTGAGGTCGGACTTAAGCTCCTTAACATTGGATCTAGGTTGAGTTAAGGTTTCTGTCTGATTGGATTTACAGATCGACCGCGGAGGACCAGTTTCAGTTCAGCGGTCATCGTCGCTTGATCAGGACCACGAGTACATGGACCTGTGTTAGGAAATTTCCCTGATCCGAGGGTGTATTTGGGTTAGATTCTGACGGTCTAAAAGCTTAGATTTGACCCGCAAGCGAACGGCCCAAATCACTTAAATCTGAGTTCAATTTTTAAAGATATTCGCGTTTCTCACACACTTCGCTCCGGGCTCAAGTTGTGCATTTCTGGATATTATCTGAAGTTAATTTCTGAGATGATTGTCAAGTCCAGTAAGGCGGTCATAACCGTATAGTTTCGCGGTAATCGGACTTTTGACGGGCGATCCAAGTCCGATACGGAGTTTCAATGTGCTCCCAAGAGCAATTGGGTTTAGAGATTTTGATCCTAGATTTCAGGGTAATGTAGCGTTAATGATTCTACAAGTTTTGGGGTCTTACGTTTGTATTTAAAGTGGTTCAAGCTAATTTAGTTTAGTACTTAGTTAATTTCATCTAATTTTTAAAGGATTTGGTCCTGAGTGATTTCTGCCTGAGGTGGTACTCGGGTCTCTGTACTTCCGAGACGTTACAATCTACCCTCCTTAAAGAAAAATTTTGTCCTCGAAATTAGTACATTTTCATACTCCTCGAGAATCTGAGGGTAGTTCTTGCGAACCTCGACTTCTGTTTCCCAAGTAGCCTCTTCCTCAGTGTAATGCATCCACAGAACCTTAACAAGTGGAATCACCTTACTGTGCAACACCTGCTCCTTCCTATCTAGAATACGCGTCGATTGCAATACATAAGTAGCATCTTCACTCAAACTGTACTTGCTCCCATTGATAATGTGGGAAAGGTCGGGAACGTATTTCTTCAACATCGATACATGAAACACGTTGTGCACGCCGAGTAGTGGCGTGGGCAAAGTAGGCGGTAGGCTACCGCACCCACTCGATCTAGTATCTAGAATGGGCCAATGAATCTCGGCGTGAGCTTTCCCTTCTTTCTAAACCAAAGGACTTCCTTCATGAGGGAAACTTTCAGAAACACGTGGTCCCCGACCTTGAACTCTAACTGTAGCCGTCTCGTATCGGCGTAGCTCTTCTGTCTGCTCTGCACTACAAGAAGTCGACGCCTGATAATGTCGATCTTCTCTGAGGTCGCCTGTACTAACTCTGGGCCTATCAAGCTTTTCTCGCCAACCTCTGCCCAGCAATGCAATGCTCTACACAAACGCCCATACAGTGCCTCGTAAGGAGTCATACCCCAGTAATGCAGTGCTCTACACAGACGCCCATACAGTGCCTCGTAAGGAGTCATACCATCCTTGCCTAGAAGCTGTTGTTATAGGCGAACTCTGCATGTAACAGCCCTGATTTTTCTCAACCTGGGATTAGACGTCCTTAGGCAATGGGTCGCTCCTACACCTTATTCACTCGGCAGAACTGAATCCCACATCTCTAAAATCGCTTCTGAACCCATTTCCTTTACAAATCCCACCCTTCACCACCTTGTTCTTTCAAATTTTCTAACTTTCATTTCATCCCTAGACACAATCTTAAACTATCTAAGTAGTATAACTTTGATCACTTTATATACAAACTACAAAGGCCCAGGTACCACCTCAGACAGAAATTACTCATGACTAAATCCTTTAGAAATGAGGCGAGAATTAGCCAGTGTTAAACTAGAGTACCTGTGAAATTAGCACCAATCACTTTAAATACGATCTGCAAGACCCAAAACTTGTAGAATCATTGACGCTAGGTTACCCTAAAATCTAGGATCAATCTCATTACCCAGCTGCTCTCGGGAGCCTCTCGAAACTCCGTATCAGATCTGGACCGCACGTCGGAAGTCCGATTAACACGAAGTTAAGGAGTTAGGACCGCCTTGCTGGGCTTGACAACCATCTCGGAAATCAAATCCAGATAGTGTCCTAGCGCTATTCGCTTGAGCTCGGAGTGAAGAGTGGGAGAAATGTGAAAATTAATTCAAATAAAATATCTCAAATAGTAATCTGGCACCTCTCGCTTGCGGATCAGTTTTAAGCAATCAGACCGTCAGAATCAGACCAAATTACACCCTCGGATCAGGAGAAATTTGATACACATTTACATGTACTCGGAATCTCCGATCGAGATCCGCTGACTGAAACTGGTCCGCCACGCGTGATCTAAGAACCCTACTGGAACGAAAACTTAATAGAACCTAGATCCATAGTTTGTGAGCTTAAGTCCGACCTTTGGCTCAAGGAGGCCCGCCAGAAGTCCTCCGTTGAGCTGAAATGGGACCGCTTTGGTTATAACCTAAGTATACCTTGACTTGAAGTCTAATTTGGTGACTTTTTAGGCTATATAAGAGCCTTTGAACCCTCTCTCTCACAGCCATACGAATTTGAGATTTGAGAGAGAGAAAAGAGAGAAAAGAGAGAAAGTGTGGGAGGATCTCCCTGTCATGCCTCCCTGCCGTTATGCAAGCACAACCACTCCGTTCTAATCGCTTTCCCGGCGATTCCGGCGTCGTTTCTAGGTAAGAAACCCTAACCCTAGTCTATTTTGGGGTTTTGATAGTTGTAGGTTATGAAATAGCTAACCTATTATGTTCTATAGGTCGTCAAACTGCCGTATACGGAAGCTTAGCAAACCTATCGACTCCGTTATGATTCTACGACAAAAGGTGCGGACTTTATGTGTATAGGTTATGGTTTTCAACACTTTTAATGTCAGATAATGATAGATTCATGATCTGCATGCAATTGCACATGTACAAGGTGCTGTCTGTTTTCCGTTTCGATTAAAGATGAAAAATATGGAATTCTACATACTCTAGGTATTTGTAGAAAGTACGGTATACGTATAAATTTTGGAAATGTGTTTGACATGATTATTTGTTGTATGAATATATTATATATGGATAAATTACTTGTTTGGCGAAAGGACTCGCCCTAATACATGTTTTGTTCATATACACTATGTATGTTGAAATTGTGTATTCTAGAAAGTACAGTATATGTATAAATTTTGGAGATGTGTTTGCCATGATTATTTGCTGTATGAATATACTATATATGGATAAAATACTTGCTTGGCGAAAGGTTAGCCCTAATATATGTTTTGCTAACATACATCATGTATGTTGAAATAGTGTATGCTAAGTGTTTGTGAAAATGATTGAATGAGTATAGAATTCTCATTCGTGCTCGCCATGACTAATTGTCATGGATACATGATTGTTGTATTGGCGATACCCCCATTGACGAAAGGATTTGCCCTAAATCACGTCACGGCCAATATACACTATATATGCTAAAATGTGTGGCCCAAGTGTTTGTGGAAATGACTGAATGAATATGGAACTTGGATTCCTGCTTGCCATGACTATCCGTCGCGGGTGTATGCATGTTATGATTGGGGTAACTCCCTAGTGAAAGGATTTGGCCTTATACCTATGTGATCAACATATGACATGTATGTTGGTATATGTAGTCTAAGTGGTTGTTAAAAAGTTTGGATGAGTAGTAGTTAGTAAATTGTAATGTATAAGGGTGTTGAGATATGATTCTCAACTCTTTTAACTATGTGTATGATTTCCTTGGATAATTGTGTGATTAGAAATTGAATATGTACAAACTCATGCTTGTATTGTGCTCCATAACATGCTCAACTGCTTTTATGATTTTATCTATGTAATGCATATGTTTAAATTCATATTTACGTTGTATGATCCGTCATGGGTGATGGGGGAGTGGTGTAACAATTTCGTGCAACAGCCCTGACAGCCCTTAACGGATAACACCACACTTTGATTGTATGAGTTGATACTTGATCCATTACTGCTTTATCTATCTGCAATTGATTGTGTTTGGGGCTATGATTATAGTCCAGACAATCGGTACCAGAATTGAATTCGTGGCTGTGATTCATTTGCCACGTGAGATGTGTTCGACGAACTCGAGTCGTACTTCGGTTGGCGATAGTGGTTGGCCACGCGAAGTGCTTATGCACTTCATGTCGTCCAACTTGTTGTGCGCTCGAGCTAGCCGAGCTCGTCAAGCAACCCGATCTGTCTTATGTATGTTCACCATATTTGGAAGCTACTGCTTGAACCTAGGGTACCAAACTTACCAGTGGAATCCCTTTTAACCATGGTACCTCGATCCGATAAGACTCATGAGTCGGGCATGGTGGTATGGGACACCGTGGTCAAGCTGTTGGCCTACGCTGGGGCCACGTGCCTCCCCGTAGTGACCAGTGAGCATCCAGACTCGTGAGCTGATTATGGTGGTATGAGACACTATATTCGTGCTGTCGGCCTACATTAATAAGGTGACGGGGAGTGGTGCAACGATTCCATGTAACAGCCCTGACAGCCTTTTGTAGTGACCTCGAGCATACTCTGAATCTGCGATGAGGCGATGAGCATTCCCGTAGTAACAGAGTATAAACTAGGCCTGTATTGATAAGGTGATAGGGGAGTGGTGCAACAATTCCGTGTAACAGCCCTGACAGCCCTTGCAGCGACCTAGAAACACACCATCGTATGAGATTGTCTAGGACTGACGACCCTAGAATGTATCATGTTTGGGAATAATACAAAAGAATCGTGTTCCTGAGGTGATTCTTGTCTTTCTAAGACATCATCTATATTAATGCCCTAGGATGCTGCCTCACTAGCTATCCTCGCATCAAGACATCCAACTGCACCTTCTAGGTCAGAAGACTTAACCCACTCGTAAAGTTGGTCATCCTGCTTCTCCCCCTCAAGATATGCGTAGTGGTCGTTCATCAAGTCGAGCAGTTCCTTATCTGCAACTCCAACTTTGTTTGCCTATAGCTGACTCTCCTGCAGCTCCACATTGTAATGGCAGAAAACGAGATTTTGGAGTCTCTTGTACCCTAGCATGTTCCAATTATTTGTGTAAATAAGCAAGAATGTATTCCAGTTCCACTCACACGGCGATGATAACATTGTCTATGCAAGTATGCAGACCACTAAGTGTTGAAAGTCTGAGTAGTCGCTCCCGTAAAAAGACCACCACATGCCTGCAAATTAATGTTGATCGTCCATTAGTTCCATAGAAACGCCATTGCCTACTAGATAATTGAGAAATATAAGAAAACTAGCTACATAATGCTATAACTCACGTGGCATCATTGTCGACCTAGACTTAGCTACATATTCTTTCCGAAATAGGGTCCTCTCATCTCGAAACTTCACTATCTACAAATAAATTTATCAGAATTTGTCAAGTATTTATATGCTGCAAAATTACGGAACTTAATAACAAATGAACATAACAGTCTATACCCTATTTCAAAGTTTGCTTTCCCCAGACACTTCGAGAATAGTTTCTCATACACGTCATGCATCACCCTCTTTAAGTCATTGTTGTCGCCTAGCCTCCTACTGTAATGGTACTTGGGTTTCAGACAATATGCTGAATCCTGTTGAATAAACTATTATCAATAATTCATTGTAATGGAAGCAACATGCAAGAAAATAGTAAAGCAATGACATATGCAGAAAATTAAACCTAATCACTTACCTAAATAGGTCATTTCTTCTGCAACAACTCAAAATGAGTCACTTAAATCTAGTCTAGAACAGATCCTAACAAATAAATTAGAGAAAAAGTTGGTCTTTTTTGAGAGTTTTCAAAATTTTCAGTTTTAGGGAGAGAGGGGTGTTGTCCAGGTATCATCAATACATTATCGCACGTATCGATGATACTGATACATGGAATAAATGTACTGAGACAGGGCTGATATCGAAAATATATCGCGATATATCTGCTAATATTGTCAATACCAGGGAATTTTACAACTCCCTGGGCTTGTTGTATCTGCTCGATACCAATACCGATAATATCAGCCAATACTATAGATACTACGAATGTTGCCTTTGTGTTAAAAAGAATAAAAATAAAAAAAAATCCCGACCTTTGGTGACATCTCAAATCTTGGAAATGCTTTCCCATCCCTTCTACTACTTCCACCCCCACACCCATCCCCTACCAATTTTTTCTCCTAATCACCTTCCTCCAAAGTACACTAGGTTAGCAGGCATACCTCCACCACCATTTAGAAAGAAGGCCCAACTCCTACCCTTTATGCTCTACTTACACCATGCTTGCCATCTGATGTAGAATGGGTCGCGGATTTGTTCATGGCTAAAATGGATCAAAGAAAAGAAGCCAAGGATCGAACACACTCGTCATAGTTCAACCGGTTGACAGGTCGAAATTCTGCCTGAAATTCCAGATTGCTTGTTGGCTGATTTCTGTGAGTTTAGACAAGTTGACAGGTCGAAAATCACAGAATTTCCAGTTTAAATCTCTGGACACTTTTTTGTTGTTTCAACCGGTCAACAACAAGTCGACGGACGCGGGAAATTTGCGCAATTTTCTGAATTTGTTTCCTAGTTTGATTGGAACTCTTTGATTACGTTTTTAGGGTTTGTTTAGGGTTATTTAAATGGGTTAAACTCGTTTTTTATGAGGATCATCATTCAATCGATAAACTTCTTAGAAATTACTTATTTTCTCTCATGGATTCGAGAAACCTCTTGTGGATTCAAGAGTGCCTCGTGGATTCAAGGTAATTATCGATCGAGGAAGACGGTGATCGACCTCATCACGTCCTTCCCTACGTCACCATCCGAATGGTTTAATCACTTGTAGATGGGTATAGTCTGCAAATACCTTACTTTCAAGTTGGACTTGAAAGGAGTGCAGCTGCAACTCCACACTATGAATAATAGAAACATCATTGATTTTTATCATTTTCTCTTGATTAAACCGAATGTCTTATTCAACTCACAACTGCATCCAACTGCAGCCAAAATTTTTCTTAGCATAGCTAAGGCAACGATATGTTAACATGCACGAGTAAAATGATTAAAAAATTGTCAAGGACCGTGACTGTGGGCCATATGACTATACGGCCATTACAGCCCACCTAGATGAATAAGGGGCTGTATAGTGGTATGGCCTACCTAGTCTCGTGTTTTGTCCATATATCCTTTTACTTAATCTATGGGGTAAACTTAAGAAACCCATCTCATACTGTAAATTAGTGATGCTTTTTTTTAGACTCTTTTTTTTTTTTTTTTTGAATCAATTTTTTTTTTTTTCATTCAAATTCGAAGATGAAACTACACATTCGGGCAGGTCCCAACAAAAAAAAAAGGACCACACCTATCATATACACCCCATCAAAACGGGCACCCTGTACTAGAAAATATAAAGAATAAAAATAAAAACCCCAAGACCGCCTATCTAGCAGAGCTACACGTGATGCTCCTAACGGAATTTCTGAGCGCCCCTAAGCCGATTTTATCTAACCTGTAGAGGCCCCTGATGTAGTTTGGGAGAGCGTTCACGTTGTCATACACCGTATGAATCTGGCTCATAGCCCCTGCCTTTGCTAATCCATCAGTTGGGCCGTTCCCTTCTCTCAGGATCAGGGAAAAGGCACAAGTACACCTGCTCTTCAAAGAGGAGATCCGAGTCCACCAATATCTCCACCGCCAGGTCGGTGAGGACTTGCCATTGAAGATATTAGCTACACATTTCGAATCTGATTCAAGCAGAATCTGATCATATCCAAATTTCGCACATAGTACCATCGCATCATACAGAGCGCAGAGTTCCGCTCTGTTATTTGTACCTGTCCCGTACCCATGAGAGAACGCAAAAAGGAAAGACCCAGCGGGGTCCCTACAAATGCCGCCTCCCCCCGAGGGCCCAGGATTACCAAGGGCTGACCCGTCCACGTTTACCTTCACCCAACCCGTGGTTGGTCTGGACCATTTAACAATCTGTGACATCATAGTATCAGTAGGCCTAACTGGAATGCCTAGACTGTGGAGGAGGGAGTTTACAGAAATGGAAGTGGGCCTGGTGGCGGGGAGGTTGATCTTTAAATTTGCCAACCACCATTTAACTCGCGCCACAATTTTGCCCACCATGGGGCTTATCCCATCGAACCTGGCTACATTCCTGGCTTTCCAAAGTTCCCATAAAACCAAGCAAGGCATGATGCGACGTAATCTGGATGATGAAACGTGAGGGAGCTGAACATTCCACCATGAGTTGAGCCTGTCGCTAGAGTTGTACACGAGTCGAGTCGAGTAGAGTATCACCTTACTCGTACTCGACTCTTAACGACCGACCGCTGCTCGTACTCGAGCTCTACTCGGCCGAGTAGCATGACCCCCTGCTCGTACTCTACTCGCCCGAGTACGAGTCGAGTATGAGTAATAAACGAGTCGAGTCGAGTCCGAGTTTTCGAGGCGAGTTCGAGTACGAGCACACGAGTTGAGTACCGAGTGCGAGTTTTTAATGGTGGGCGATTGGGCGTTCGCCTGGCCAAACAGGCCCTAAAATTGGATCTAATCCCATCCAATTCGTCCAGCCAAACAGGCCCTAAAATTGGATCTCATCCAGTTCGCCAGGCCAAACAGGCCCTAAAATTGGATTCCATTCAGTTCGCCCGGCCAAACACGCCCTAAAATTGGATCTAATCCCATCCAGTTCGCCCGGCCAAATAGGCCCTAGAAAGTTCAATCGTACCGACCGGGCGTTCAATCCCCCTCCAACGATCTTAATCCCACAATTATATTAGCAATTTCTACTATATTTAGCAACAAAAAATAAAAAATCCACCCCAGGCCTTATCGGGCGAGCAGAAGAGGGACGACCGGCAGCTGCGTGCAGGGCAGGGCGATGACAGCGAAGAGCTGAGGCACCGGATGAGTGGCAGTGAAGAGCTAAGGCAACGGACGAGTGGCAGCGACGAGCTGAGGCACCGGAGAGGACGCAGGGACGAGCGGCAGGGTCTAGCACCGCCGGACAGGGGATAGGGGCGAGTGAGAGAGAGAGAGGGAAGAAGAAGGACGGCCGAACGGGCTCTGGCCTCTGGGAGGGAGAGAGAGAGAGAAATTTTTGAATGCTCGCTGGGAGGGAAGGGGTCGGGCGCTACTTGAAAACGACGGGTGGGGTGGGGTAGGGTTTGAGCGAGTTGAGTGCTGGACGGGAAAATGACGGGTGTGGGTAGGGTTTTTTTTTTTCGAGCGTTTATATAATACACCTGTACGAGTCGAGTAACGAGTCGAGTACTGAGTCGAGTACCGATAGACTCGTACTCTACTCGTAATGTAAACGAGCAGTGAAAACCCGCTCGTACTCGGCTCTAACTTAGGCGAGTCGAGTACGAGTCGAGTATTCCGAGTCGAGTCGAGCGAGTACTCGAGCCATAGTCTGCTCATGTACAGCTCTACCTGTCGCTGACTGAAGCTTGGGTGGGGATATGGAGATTGAAAAGAGTGTTGAACATTGCCCAAACCTTTACCGCTAGCGCTCCCGATAAGAAGAGATGAGAGATTGTTTCTGGTTGCGGGGTGAACTCTTCATGACCTTCGCAACATATGCATTTTGACGCCAAAGAAACACCCTTTTTTGGACTTTAACATCGACTGGGGAGGCTCCCAGGATCAGCCGCCAAATGAAAACAGAGATTTTCGGCGGGATGTCGACACTCCAATCTTCTTACCCCATGATTTTTCCTGCCCTATGGACCTGCAGATACTCCAACCAGATTTAACTGAAAAACAGCCCGTGCGGTCGTCGAGTGGCCAAAACAATTGATCAGGCTCATCGGAGATGCAGAAGCCCCCTGCGTTGATATGCTCAGCTACCTCAACCGGAAGGAGGCTGACAGCGGGAGAGCACGTGTCAAGCCCGTCATGTTGAAGCACCTCCTGAATTTTGAGCTGATCGAGCTGCTGGGGAATAGTGTGGGGGACGCAGTCAGCGAGTGGTCCAAGACCCGTCCAGTTACAGTACCAGAAACTGAGATCGCCCCGCCCCACATGCCATTGAGCGGAAGAGGCGATCAAAGGAGAAAGTCTCACAATCTGTCTCTAAAGTGGCGAAGCGAACGCAGGTAGGTTGGAATCAGTTGTGCCAGATCCATATTTGGAGTGAACAAAATCTACCCATAGACTTGAGCCATTTCTGTTAGCCACCGCCCAGGCCATCTTTAGTCGAAAAGCTTTCAAGACCTCCTTTAATCTCCTAATCCCCAACCCACCTTCCATCTTTGGTTGGGCCACTTTATTCCAGCTCAGCCAATGGAACTTCCTCTTACCTTCATGCCATCCCCAGAAAAAGTTTGCGATTTTTGCTTCTATTGTTGCCAGCACTTGGGAGGGGATCGTAGTGGACACCATTGTGTGGATCGAGATGCTGCAGAGTACATGAGAGTATAACGACCTGCCTGTGAAAGGAACCTAGCGAACCAACCCTGAATTTTTGCCTCAATTTTTCCACAAGCGGCTGGTACAAGGAGCACCTGCTTCTACCAGCTACAAGCGGAACTCCGAGGTACGTAAACGAGGCCGCAGAAGTAGGAATCCCCAGAATTCTCTCAATGGTCCTAGATCTGCTCGACGGGAGGGACGAGGAATGGTAAACGCAACTCTTCATATAGTTGATCTTCTGACCCGAGAGGGACTGGTAAGAGGCCAGGAATTCAGCCACCGCTTTAACTGCTGCACTACCACCATTGAGGAAGAGAATTGTGTCGTCCGCGTAGAGTTGATGGGTCACGAGCTTACAGCCTTGCTTAAGCTTGAAAGGAGAGCAACACTTGGTAGACACGAGGTTGGAGAAACCTCTGCTAAGCACTTCAGAGGCGAGGATGAATAGACTGGGGGATAGTGGGTCACCTTGGCGCAGTCCTTGGGAAGACTTGAAGAAACCAACCCCTTCACCATTAATGAGGACCGAGAACCAACTGTTGCTCCAACATTTCTCAATCATATTAATCCAGCAGGCGCTGAAGCCGAATCGATGGAGGACCTGCTTAAGAAAGTCCCATTCAATCCTGTCATAAGCCTTTTCCATATCTAATTTCAGAATGATGATCCCTCCACGAACCTTTCGATTTATATCTCTGAAAATTTCTTGGCCCAGTGCAATACTTTCTGCAATTGATCGGCCTTTCACGAAAGCCCCTTGTTCTAACGAAATTAATTTCGGGAGGAGTTTAGCAAGCCTAGAGGCAATGACTTTGGCAAAAACCTTGTAAATGCAGTTGCAGAGACTGATGGGTCTGAAATCGAAAAATCTTCTTGGGGCTGACACTTTTTTAGACTTAATAAAGGAAGAGAGGAGGGGCGTGTAGTCCTAATTTACTCTCTCTCACTCTCTCTCTCTCTCTCTCTCTCCTCTCTCCTCTCTCTCTCTCTCTCTCTCTCTCTCTCATCTCTCTCTCTCTCTCTCCTCTTCTTTCTCTCTTTTCCCATCTCTTTTTCTTTCTCTTTTCTATTTCCTTTTGCTTCTACATAGTTCATAGAAAAATAATGAATCAGAACATGTACCTGCACATATTTTAAGTCCTTGGTGGACCCTTCTCGTGAACTCATCTTCCCTGTGGATAATAGGGATGAAAATTGGCAAGTTGGCCCCGCACACCCAGAGCCCAGCCCACTTGGGCTGGATTTGGCTGCTGCAGTAAGAGATGGCAACACAAGCACGAGTAACAGAGTCATGAAAATGCCCCCACATCAAGAAATCTTGGCAGCACATCCTGCACTGTATTCCTAACTTCAATTGAGCTGTACCCAGGTGTTTTTTTCAATCCTCTTTTACTCATCATATTCCTCACAGCCTCAACATCTTCCCACCTCTCCATTGAAGCATAAATGTTTGCTAGTAATACATAGTTCCCAGTATTCTCTGGCTCTAGTTCGAAAAGATGCTTAGCAGCAACCTCTCCTAAGGCAGCATCCTTATGTATTACGCATGCACCAAGCAATGCTCCCCACACTGCATGATTCGGCTCAATTGGCATCGTTTTAATCAGCTCATGTGCTTCCCCAAGCCGACCTGCACGACCAAGAAGATCGACAATACACGCATAGTGATCCAAACATGGTTTCATGTGATGATTCCCCACCATGCTGTTGAAGAAATGCAATCCTGCATCTACTAAACCAGCATGGCTGCACGCATATAACATGGAGGTGAACGTGATTTGGTTTGGTTCCACCCCAGATTGCATCATCTCACTGAAAAGCAAAATGGCAGCTCTACCATGCCCATGCACTCCGCACCCAGATATGATTGCACTCCAAGAGACAATGTCCTTGTTGGGCAGCCTCTCAAAGAGATTGATAGCACAATCAAGGCTCCCACTCTTTGAGTAGACATCAATCAAAGCCGTTGATATATCAACCCCTTCATGGAATCCAGACCTAATTAAGTAGCCATGTATATTCATTGCTTGCTGCAAATCTGCTAAATTGGCATAAGAGGGAAGGAGACTTGTCATGGTTGCTGCATCAGGGTAAACTTCTTCCATCTGCATCAATTTGAAATGCATTATTGCTTCTCTTGCTAACCCATTGCGATTGTAACCAGACAAAATCGCATTCCATGGGGCTGTTCTTCTTGAAGCTTTTGCAAACACTCGGTATCCAAGATCCACGCAGCCACATTTCATGTACATGTCGATCACCGCAGTCTCCACACAACATCAGATTGGAGAACATGCCTAATAGCTGATCCATGTATGCACTTACCATGCTTTAAAGAAGATGAACCCGCACAAGCCGACAGCAAACCAGCCAAAGTCACTGAATTCGGCCTGATTACTGACAACTGCATCATCAGATGACAAAGGATCAATGCTTCATGCACAAAACCATTCAAGACATATCCTCCAATCATGGCCGTCCACGAGACCACATCTTTCTCACAGGCTTCATCGAATAGCCTGCGTGCATCCGCTAAGCTACCGCACTTAGCATACATATCCACTAGTGAATTCCTCACTGCGAGATGACTCCCAAACCCCATCTCATCAACTAAATCATGGACTCTTCTACCCCAGGCCAAGTCCTTCAAATGGGCACATACTGGCAGCACACATACAAGAGTCGCGCAGTCAGGTTCTACACCGGCATCTCTCATCCGGTCAAAAAGCCCCAGGGCTTCTTCACTGAATCCATTCTTGAAACTCCCAGCTATCATGGTGTTCCAAAAGACCACAGTCCGTTCAGGCATCTTCTCAAACACCAGCCGAGCCATCTCTATTTCTCAACAGCTCATGTACACAACAATGAGAGAATTTTGCATATACGCATCACCTCCAAATCCACCAACCACAGCTTGGCAATGAATTTCCATACCCAATTTCAAGAGCAATAGATCTGTGCAGGCCTTGAGAGCAAAAGGGAACGAAAAGTTATCCGGACGCTACCAACCAGAAGAGAGCATTTCATCAAACATAAAGAGTGCATCCTCTGATCGACCGTTTTGAGCATAACCTCTAATCATGGTATTCCACAGGAACGTGCTTATCGTGATCTTCAGAATTTCATCGAATATCCGACGGGCATGATCGGTGGCCCCACAGATCACATACATGGCAGCGAGTTTGGAGCGTAGGTGGTGGGTGGGTCGTGCTGTTGAGGAGGCCAGAGGAGAGCATGTATGCATGGAGCTGCTTGCCATTTTGGAGGAACTGAGCCTTGGTGTCAGCATCCAAGCGGGCCCCACAATCAGAGCCATTAAGTAGAAGATGGAGATTTCGGGGATTCGTAGCCGTTGGTGATGAATGATGAAGAGTTCGGATGATGCATGGACAGCCATTGATATGTTTATGAAGGAGAAGACGTTTGAATTTGAAAAGAGCGGCCATTCATGCATTCCCCCACTCTCCCTCTCGGGGCCGGATTTGGTGAGTCCGGGGAAACAGCTTAGTTGGTGAGTCCATGACCGTGGGGCCCACCATGATGTATTTTTTGTATATCCAATCCGTCCATAAGTTTTTCCAGATCATTTTGGAGGGACCGAGCGGACGCGGATTTCCTGCGAAAGCCTCTCGTAGGAAGTTCCTGCGCTGGGAAATTAGGTGGGGCCCACTGTGATGTTTGTGAGAAATCCTATCCGTCCATCCGTTTTGTAAGTTCATTTTAGGACAGGCTACCAAAAATGAACCGTATCCAAAGCTAAAGTGAGCCAAAAACGTGATAATTAAATGTCCACAGTTGAAATATTTGTGGGGCCACATAAGTTTTGATTCATGCTAATATTTTTGTTTTCAGTTCATCCCAATAGGAATGACGTTATTAACGGTATGGATGGCATCTGAATATCACTGTTGAACCCAGGAAGGTTTCAATGGTAGGAATTTCCCTAACCACATTTTCCTTTAGTACGGATCACTCAAGCTTTGGACACGGTTCATTTTTGACAACATATCCTAAAATGAACTCACAAAACGGATGGACGGGGAGGATTTCTCAAAAACATCATAGTGGGCCCCACCTAAGTTCCCAGCGCAGGAACTTCCTGCGAAAGGCTTTCACAGGAAATCCGCGTCCGGACCGAGCCTTGCTGTAGGCATCCAAGCGGGCCCCACAATCAGCGCCATTAAGTAGATGGAGATTTCGGTGATTCGTAGCCGTTGGTGATGTATGATGAAGAGTTCGGATGATGTATGGACAGCCATTGATATGTTTATGAAGGAGAAGACGTTTGAATTTGAAAAGAGCGGCCATTCATGCATTCCCCCACTGTACAGTGCTAATTTTTTCCTCTTGGGATTTTACGTCGTCTAGACCCAACGTACTACCCACGTTTTTTCATTGGAGCCGAAAAAGAACTTTAAGCACCAAAGTAGGCCTCTATTCGTACGGACGGACTGAGAAAGACGAAAATAATTATCTAGGTACTCTCAAAGAATTAATATTCGGTAAAGTCTAGTAAAACAAACATTCGATTTCACATGAGAGAGAAAGTCTTGAAGGACCTACACTCGGCAATTTTTACGACCTTCATATCCCTTGTAAGTTGTAACCACCTCAACTCATGCCCTTTCAGGTTTTCCTCTCATCCTCTTTTTAGGCCCTTCAACTTTAAACAAGTTCCCCTCTTTATGGAGCTACCTTTGCTTTTTGTTGCACATCATCAAACCATTTATAACAGCTCTCCATCATTTACTCCTGCCTACAATGCTTCCGAGGTTTTGACCCTAATATAATAGGTAATACTTGGAGACGAGAAGCTTGGGGATTGAAGGCGTGAAGCAAAGAAGTGCCAATAGAGTGGTGTGTGATCATCTCATGTGCCAATAGGACTCAACGTAAGTTGGTAGGAGTGAGAAGAGGATGCACATAACAAAGATGATGACGCTGACATCAGCATGTGGGATAACTAGGAAGTATATAATCTCAAATGAGCCCACTTGAAGCAGCCTAAGAGTAATATTAGCAATGGGTCAGGCCGACGCATGGGCCAACCAACCCAACCTGCTTAAAACTGAGTCCAGGTTGCCTATATTAGGTTTGGTTGGGCTTTGGTGGCCAACCATATTATTTCTACACACAAAAACACGCACGTGCGGAGAGACACCTCTGCAGAAGCGCGCATGTGCCCTCATGCACAGAAGCACGGACGATGTGTGTTTGCTCCCAAGAAAAATGCATGGCTTCATAATTGATAGGTCTGGCATTATGAAGACGAACATGTGGGTCGGGCTTGGTAATAATCTTATCACAAGATCATGGGCTACGCTCAGGCCTGAGTTTTCGGTCCATTAGTGAACAAGTCAGGATGCTGAACTTGATCCACCCAGAACCTGACAACTTTCCACTGCAACCTAAGAGTAGCCCCAATAGAATATTGAGAGCGAGATGGTTCAGCAATTTGCTATGAAAACCCAATATCAAAAGCAAGAAATGTATAATGTAAACGCAGCGGAGAAAGAGAACAAAAAGAATAAAAGAGGAACCTGGACTTGGATTGCTTGATAGAATTTAGTACATGAAAGTGGTATTTATGGACTAGTCAAGCTTTCCTCCTAGAATCCCATAAATACCACGATTAATTAGGAGGCCTATAAAATATATAGGGGGATTCTAGAATCCTTCTAAATTTACAGGAATGCCATCATCTACAAATACAAAACCATCCCTTACCATAAAACAATCAAAAGAATACCAAAATGAAAGCTCATGCCCTTCCCTAGAAACGTTTTAGAGAAGAACATATTTCCTCTTGTAGAGACAACAACATAAGGAGGGGGGGAACTTTTCTTAGGTAACAGACCTGAACAGAGAATGAAAAGAAGACCTAAAAGGATTTGGATCAAGGTGATGACGAAACGTTAACAAGGCTTGTTATCTTACAAAGAATAAGACCTCAGATACAAAATGGTTGGCGATATAGAATTTGTATAGTCAGCCCCCCCCCCCCCCCCCCCCCCCAATAGCTGGGCAGGGTTACAATGATGATGAGTTTTGGGATACTATGCATGTAAATCCTGAAGGTATCACCAGAAACCACACAAATCTTTGAAAAATAAAATTAATTTTTTTTTTTTTTTTAAAAAAGGAAAAGAAAAGAAAAGAAAAGCAACAGACTTTTCTTGCATAGGGGGGTAAATCCATATATACCAACTATAACCCAAAATAAAGCATAGCTATGAAAAAAAATTGGAGAGGGAACAAGGAAGCAAAGATCAAAAAAGATTTCACCTTATTAATTGGGAAGAGGTCTAATTGGGGAAGGAAATGGGTGAAGGATGGAGGAGGATGGTGGGGTTAGGGCTGGTTGGAGCCTTTTGGGGAAAATGATGGTAGAGGTTTCAATAGAAAAAGAAGCAAGGTGGAAGAAAATAGTAGAGGAAAAATAGGGCTTAGATAGTAGGGGTGGGACCCATAACATATGAATATCGGTATCAAATCGGCCGATATGGCTGTATCATATCCATATCAGCACGAGACAATATAAAATACAAGGGGTCGAATCGGCCCGATACAAAAAAAAAAAAAAAAAAAAAAAACCCCGAATCGGCCTGTATTGGCCGATATGCCCTAAAAGCCCCAATTTTGAAAGAAAAATAAAATAATTCAAATAAATTCAAATTTTCACTCATGTCTCCACTTCTGTTTTTTTTTTATATATATATAAAATTTAAACTATGGAAGAAGCATAAAACTCATTTTAGTCTAGATCTAGACCTATTTTGGGATGAAAACAAATTATTTGAAGAATGGGATTCGACAAATCGAAGCGAAGTGGACCATTACGGGAAAATTTAGAAAGAAGGGTAAACCTTCACTTCTTTTTTTCTTTTTTCTTTTTTGATATTTTCGTCTTCTTTTTGTTGTATTTCAATATAATGAGTGTTCACCAAATCATGCTTTATTTGTGTTCGATTAGAGCCTATTTATTTTTTTTTTTTTTTTTTGTTAGCTTGTTAGTACACACCAACTGTCAGTACATGCACTGTTAGAGCCTATTTAGTTGACTATCAACAAGTCAAACCGAAAGACAAATTCTCATTAAAGAATGGTCCGATACACAATCTTATGCATGTCCAAAATAAACATAAAAAATGATTGATTATCTTATAATTCTCTTTTTTATGATATTTCCTTAATTCTTTGGATTTTAAAAAATCTGACCGATACGGGCAATGCAACCCCGATATTGATATGCGTCGCCGTATCTTATCATTTTTCCACTGGGCCGATACGTCGATCGATACCGACATTCAGAACATTAGCGGGACCCAAATTGTGAGAATAGTCGGCAAAATCCAAAATTTGGAGGGCATTTGCAAGTTGGGGCCAAAGGAAGCATTGGGGAAAGACATTAGCAGAGCAGACCAGGTGAGGTGAAGCAAAGATAAAATCCACTTTTTGGAGGTCGTGTTGATCAGAAAGGCCATTAGCATAAAGTATCTGAGTTGTTTAGAGTCACCACCTGCCAAAATGCTCTAGTGATAAGCTGACTAGAATAAAAGTGGCATTGGATAGGCTCAGCTACATCACAGCGAAGTCCTTTTTTCATTGATGAAAAATGAAGACTTGGCCTCCTTTCCTTTTATGGTATAGTTTGCAGCTGCTCCTCATGTTTCAGCCTTCATGTGGACAGTGGCTAATGAGAAAATCTTGACCATTGATCTCAAGAAGAAGGGGTCTAACGCTAGCCAATAGGCATGTGATGTGCTACATCAAGGAGACAGCTAATCATTGCTGATTCACTATTCCTTTGCACAAAAATCGGGCCTATTTCTTTGCCAGCTTGATGTTGATGGCTGGTTAGCAGGAAGGTGAATGAGTTGCTCAAAAGCTGAGAGAGCTGCCCTTTCAGATCCAGAGGTGAAGTACTATGGAACCTCCTCCCTTGTTGTGTGTTGGCGTTGTGGCATGAGAGGAATAAACATGTTCTTTGAAGGTGAGAAGTGGACCGTCCAGGCTGTTGCGGGGAATACTAAAGGAGGATTTCATCCTTTGAGCACCAAACCACAAGGTGTTCAATGGCTATCCGTGGCATCCGTGGCATCGTGTCAGTAGTTGGAGCAGGATCCTTTGGTCCAAGCCAGAGACAAGAAGGGCTGATGGAAGCGGGCCTATTCCGGCACCAAGTGGAAGGATATTCAAGTTTGATGGCTATTGGAGCAAGGACAGTGTCAGCTTTTTTCAGGCCCATTGAGAATGATAGGATGCTCAAGGTGGCAGTGTTTTTTCTCATGGAGATGATAAACTTGATCCAAGCCAACTTTTATTAAAAGTCATCGTAGAAGGGGTGGCCAGGATGTGAGAAAATGACTAATAGAGAGGGGTGTGTTCCAAGGGATGTGTGTTGCTTTCTGTGATATTACAGTTCTATCTGCTGGGCTAAACATTTCATTTGCCTTGGGGGATATGTATGATTGCATGTCAGATTTAGTCGTTGTTGGCTCTTCCACCCCTTGTTGTATTTCGGGAATTCTGTTCCCGTTCTTTCGATTTTATAAATCTAGTTGCATCACAAAATAAAATAAAATCAGAATGAATCATTCATAACTAATAGATAATCTACTCCATTTGACATACTAAATGGAAGTTTACGTTGCTTTCCAAGTTGGAAACTTTTTATTTATTTATTTTTGTTTAAGTTGGAAACTTTAAAAACATAGTTACATTAAAAATCCTTTTAAATTCATGTAGTATCATCATCATTTAAGACTCATTCCAACTAATTGAGATTGGCTACAGAAGTCCTATTCTGCCATGTCACTTCATCAAGGACCATATCCTCAACTAAACCATAAATCACAAAATTCAAATATTTTCTTAGTACTTTTTTGAAAGGTGTATCTTTTCTGTTCTTACAACCTCCACATGCATCTTTTTGGAGCTTCCCATTTCACTTTAGAGTCTCAAACTCAAACCAACCACTCCTGGCCAGTGCAATTTTTGGTATTCGTTGCACATGGCCAAACTATCTAAGTTTACTTTCCTATTACCTATTGGTGCTACTCTTAAGTTCCCTTAAATGCATTCATTTCTACTTCCATCCTTCCTCGTCTTGCCGTCACCCATCTCAACATCCTCGTTTCAGCTACCCATCCTATGAAGACGTTCATTTACTACCCGGCATTCTTGTCCGATAAAGCACGGTTGGTCGTGTGGATATCCTATAAAATCTCCCATTCAATTCGATTGGTATGCAGCAATCACATAAAACTCCAGAGGTACATCTCCACTTCATCCACCCACCTCTAACTCTATGAGCAACATCCCTCTCAACCTCTCTGCTCTCATGGATTATTGACTCGAAAATGGTCATTTGGGGTACGTCTTGGGCAGCAATCTTAACTAATTCCTTGTTTCCACTCCTATAGACAACACTCATTAAATGTATTATTAGAGATGCCAACTTATAGGTCTTTGTGCGGAAAGCCGAATTACTATTTCTCCAAGTATATTGATACTATTGGATACTGTATTATCTCAAAATTCATGGTACGCACAGTACTTAACCATCAAAGGATGAAAAGACTTGCATGACATCAGTGCTCTAGCCAGTGATTGTTTAAAACCCTAAAATCATTGAAGTATGAAAACACCTGCATAGTGGTAATGCTCTAACCAACAATTGTTTAAATTCTTGTAAAGGAGCGCAAGTGCATTACATGTCATAAAATAATTGGTTTGAACTGTGGCGGTTCTTAAAAGCAACCAAAGTAAATCAAATTGGCAACAACAACATAAAGATAATTACCCACAACAAGTATAAGGATGGATTTTGTCAACTAGCTGCTCGAAGAAGCTCCCACTCACATGTTATGTGATCTAAAAAAAAGGTAAGTCACCCAGGAAATGCTACTCACAGATGTATTGGGTGAAAACTTGGTCCAAGCTTTAGAAGCCTTATCATATGATGTAGCCAAGAACATGGCTGGGTCTATGTTATGACCCTTTTCTTCATAAGCTTTTCTGCTTGCAACGAAATTCTCCTATTCCATAAAAACAAACAATTAGTTGTTACTTGATATTGGCAACTAGGAACATCTTGATCAAATTGGCCAATAATAATTACTATAAATTACAATTTATAACATCCCGGAAATATCCGTACAAAGACCCGAGTACCACCTCAGGTAGAAATCACTCAAGATCAAATCCTTTAGGAATTAGACAAAATTAACTAAGTGCTAAACTAGATTAGCTACGAAATCCGCTTGATCCACTTTAAATACGATCTGCAAGACCCAAAACTTGTAGAATCATTGACGCTAGGTTACCCTAAAATCTAGGATCAATCTCATTACCCAGTTGCTCTCGGGAGCACATTGAAACTCCGTATCAGATCTGGACCGCACGTCGAAAGTCCGATTACTACGAAATTATATAATTAAGACCGCCTTGCTGGACTTGACCACCACCTCGGAAATTAAGTCCAGATAGTATCTCGAAGCCATTTGCTTGAGCCCAGAGCGAAGAAGAGTGTGAGAAACGTGGTTTCCTTTAGAAATTAAATCTAATTTAAGTAATCTGAGACTTGTCGCTGGCGGGTCAAATATAAGGATTCCGACCGTCAGAATCTGACCCAAATACACCCTCGGATCAGGGAAAATTTCCTACACAGGTCAATGTACTTATGGCCCTGATCGGTGATCGTGGACCGTTGAACTAAAACTAGTCCGCCACGGGAGATCTATAAATCCGATCGGACTGAAAACTTAACTTGACCTAGATCCATGGTCAGGAAGCTTAAGTCCGACCTTTGACTCAAAGGGGGGCTCCGGAAGTGCTCCGTTGAGCTGAAACAAACGCTCTTTGGATATAACCTAAGTATACGTTGGCCCTGGGGCCATTTCCATCAGTTTTAGGCCTATATAAGGGCCTTAAGCCCTCACTCTCTCATCCCATACGAATTTGGGAAACCCTAGGAGAGAGAAGAGGAGAAAGAGAGAGAAAGAGAGAAGGAGAGTTGGAGTTCATCCCAGGGATTCAATCCCATCACTCCACGTGCCTTACCATCACTTCTGTACCGCTCTATCGGCGATACGATCCCGTTCTTAGGTAAGAAATTCAACCCCTAACTTGTTTTAGGATTTTCAATAGTGTAAGTGATGAAATGGCTAACCTATTTCATGCTATAGGTGACCGTTGTGCCATAGACAAAGGCTTAATGTTTAAACCGAGTTCGTTACGAGTCTACCGGCGAAAGGTGCGGACTATAAACGTATAGGTTATGGTTTTCAAGGCTTTCAATGTCGGTTAATGATATATTACTGACGTGGATGCTATTTCACATGCATAAAGTGATGTCCGTTTGGTTTTTCAGTTATATGTTAACTAGGTTGAATATACTGTATTCCTCGTATTTGTAGAAAATACCGTATACGTATGAAATTCGGATTTGTGCTTGTCATGATTAATTGTTGTCTATGTATGCTAGATGCATGTGTATCAACTTCTGAGTGAACGGATTAGCTAATACATGTTATATCAACATACGTCGAGTATGTTACAATACGTAGCCTAAGTGTTTATGGAAATGATTGAATGGGTATGGAATTTGAATTCCTGCCTACTATGATAACCCGTCGTGGGTATATATGGGTTACACTCGTGACAACTCCTTAGTGAAAGGATTTGGCCTAATACCTATGTGATCAACATATGTCATGTATGTTGAGGTAAGTAGTCTAAAGTGTTTGTTGAAATGCCTGAATGAGTAGGTAGTTAGTAAATTGTAATGTATAAGGGTGTTGAGATATGATTCTCAACTCTTTTAACTATGTGTATGTTTTCCTCCATGTACCGTATATTATAGTATCTGTTTATCTATGTAATGCATATGTATAAATCCATGTTTAAGTTGTATTCCATAACATGCAAAAACAAAGCCGTGAAGGATGATGGGGGAGTGGTGTAACGATTTCGTGCAACAGCCCTAAAGCGGACAATATCGAACCTTTGATTGTATGATTTGAAATCTTGATCCATTACTGCTTTAACTATCTTCTAGGATATTTTGTTATAATTGAATGTGGTTAGGACTGTTATATAGTCCAGGCAATCGGTAACAGGCCTTGATTTTGTGGCTAAGGTCATTTCGCCACATAAGACATGTTCGATGAATCTGAGTCGTACGATGGTTGTCGACAGTGGTACCTTGTCGGCTACTTCACCGTACGCTCGTACCAGTCGAGCTTGTTAAGTAACTCAATTGGCCTATTGTGTGTTCACCATGTTTGGACGCTACTGCTTGAACCTAAGGTACCAAACTCACCAGTGAAAACCCCGTTAACCTTAGTACCTCGATCTGCTAAGACTCATGAGCCGGACATGGTGGTATGGGACACCGTGGTCTAGCTGTCGGCCTACGCTGGGGCGACGAGCCTCCCCGTTGTGACCAGTGAGCAACCCAAACTCGTGAGCCGAATACGGTGGTATGGGACACTGTATTCGAGCTGTCGGCCTTCATTGGTGCAGCCTGGCTGTGGTCCCCAGTCGGGTTGGCGACGAGCCTTCAAAAATAGACTGTCAGTTGGCAGGGCGTTGGTGGAGTGACCTCGAATACATAATAGGCCTACCCCGGCACAGTCTGGCTGTGGTCCCCAGTCGGGTTGGCGACGAGCCTTCGAAAATAGACTGTCAGTTGATAGGGTGTTGGTGGTAGTGACCTGAACTTGCCTATCGTATGTGAGTAACTAGGAATGACGACCCTAGATAAATCATTGTTTGGGAATTGATATAAGGGAGGTACCTTAGTTTTCCAACGCTGCTGTATGAAAAGGACTTATAAGAACTTGGTAATCATATGCATGTACCGCATTACACGTGCGTTCAGGCGTAGCAGGTCAAGCACTGAGGCAGTGTTGTTCATGCACGAACGTGAGATGAAGTCGCTGAGGGAGTGTAGGCGAGGGCATGCATCATACATTCATACCATTCTTGCATTAACAAGAGTACTTAGGGATGTGTGATTTACTGTTTTATCATTACTGCTTGACTGAATTGATAACATGTTAACCTTTGCTTTATTGTTCCACTGAGTTGATCACTCACTCCCACGTTACGGGACTGTTTTAAACACCAACCAGACTCTATCTTGATTGCAGATGATGATGCGACTCAGGAGGCGGAGCCTGATTACTACGATGATCAGGACGAGTTCTCTTATATGCAGTTCTCCGGCGGCTTCGCTTTGGTTATTCGGATCGACGAGGCTACAGGGATTATCATTGTAGTTGTACTGTTTTGACATTTTCATTTTGAGACTATTACATGTATATGGTGACTCAGTGATGTATTCATACTCTGGAGACCGATCGTGATCTTTTGACTTATATACGTTTATTTATGTCTTTCAGTCTTCCGCTTGCGTTTTACAACTTGATTTGGAGTATGAATTACTGTTTTTGGTATAATTCCACTCATGATTAATGCACTAACACAGACAACATTTAATCATAAGCATATATGTTGCATAAGTGATGTTTTGGAACTCGGGAGTTGAGTTGCTACTCGACCCCCGATTTTCAGGGCGTTACACAATTATATAGCAATTCACTAACTAAAGTAGCTTTTACTTGGTACTCTAATTTACTTGGTACTCTAATGTGTTATCAAACTACATATAAACTTGGGGTTAAAGTTCATTGGTTTGAATCGAGCCGCTGTATCAATTCTGGCACACCCACACACACCACACATGACAGAAAACAAACTGAATGCTAACAATTTAAAGATTTTTTGGCGGCTAACCAAAAGCATCCCCATATCTAATGGCCATTGTACAGTGTTTTCTATGACAAATTGTTTGTGTGTTTCATTGACAATGGCACTAAATAACCGTTATGGAATGTTGAGAATTAGACATGCCATGATAATTACATTTGTTTTGATAATTTGATCAAGAGTTAGAAATGCCTTTTTGAAGAACATTTATATGAGGCCTTGCCATTGATTATTTTATTTTATTTTTATTTTTTATTTTTTTAATATCACATCAAATAGTAGGCTCAACAAGAATCATATATGGTTAGAAAAAACATTATATGAAATCTTGCCTTTGAAATTTTTGTCTAAATACTAGGTCAAATAGTAGCTTAGCTAGATTTGTGGCTCAATTAGTTTCAGATTAAATGCAATATATAGAATTTATAAGAGCTTAGTAATTTCTTATTCTAAATTGATATATGTGAGGAATTTGAGAAGCATCAAGCTTATGCAAATCAACTCACTGATTTTTCAGTTGGCACATCAAGTTCTAAGATAATGATCTACTATGATATTTTCATCTTAAAATGTGAGAAGGAAATCCCAAGGCTCTCTCTTTGGAAAAAGATAGAGAAATAAAAATAAAAATCATATTATTAAGCAAAAATAAAATATTATTAAATAAATAATTTATAAAAGATAAACAAAATTTATAAGATTATTAAAAATAATATTTATATAATCGATATGTACCACAATTTACCTTTCTTTAATTTCCTCTAATATCTCAATCAACTCTAAAACACCATGGGAACAAATAAAGATATACACAAGTTGCATCATTTAAATAATTTTTAAGCATTTAAAGTTAAAATTAGGCTAAAAATAAGAAGAAAAAAGTTGATATAGGCAACTATATTTATTTATTTATTTTTACACTGAACATTTAATAACTTAACAAGAAGTAAATAAAAAAAAAAAATTTCTTCTCACATGATAGACAACTGCGTTTAGAGTGCATAGATGTGTGTGATATCGAGCCACTTGTCAAGTGATCCTAGTCTACATAGCCAGGAAAGTAAGCCATCAAGTAACAAAATCTAAAACACTCCCCTCTCAAGGAACCATGGATTTCAATAAGCACCTTAGCCCAATTAATTGTCAACAATTTTTTTTTAAAAAATCTTTTTATTCACTAGGCTAAACATATTTTCCACCCATTTTCTCCTTCCACGATCCACAACCTCCAAAATCCTACCCAAGTTTCCCCTTTTGAATTGGATACCTTCATAAAAATATTTGCCCCACTTTAAAATTGAAAACCTTCATACAGTGGTCATGTATCATACCCTTGGGAAACAATAAACATCAATAACACAAGGAAAATATCACATTTATGGAGGAATGTATCATTAAGGAAAACATTGGGGAAACATTGCGAAAATGATGGAATTTTGAAATGACACTTAAGAAGATGCTAAAAGAGACGCTCAGAACTCAAAACATCACCAAAAACAAGTATAAGAAGATTCCTTTGTATAGGGTCTTAAACTATGCGTTATCTAATCAAACTAATGCAGTTACATCCAAAATGAGTTCATAATATTCATAAACCATACAATACAAATATCAAAACACAACCAATGCACCTAAAAGAAAAAAGGAAAAGAAAAAAGGAAGTAAAAATGCATCTATGCACACTGGTCACTATTCTCTGCGGCTCAAAATCATCGACTTCATCTCCACTAGGATGACTATAGTACTACTGCTCCAAGAGTCGGTAATATCGTACCCAGGTCATGTAGAATGGTACAAACTCAAATACTCTCTCAAGTATAGCTGGTACTCATCATCTCCAAACAAACGAGTACACCTATCCATGGGTATTGCATAACCTTCACCATTTGTCACTGATATGGATCTGGAGCTGAAAACAGAGTAGGTATGTATGATGCTCCTGGATACATCTGGCCTAGTCATATTTTAGATATCTCTGTCACTATTGTCCATATCCGTAGATATATTCATGCCCATATCCATAGTCGGATGACTACGACTGTATGTCATAGCTGTTTGGGTCACTTGTCTCATATCCATGAGGAGCATAACCATACCTGTATGATCCATGTCCATATCCATAATGTGGCAAAGAACTGAAGCTGTCTTGCCCACTATTGAAGCCCATGGACCCTACATTGCATCTAATGACGACTCAGTGAGACTCAGTTGTTGCTTCTTGCTGCGATGATGATAATCCTTCAGCTAAGAAGCCGATGTTGGGACAAGATGAGAACTATACTCTTCATCTTGAGTGGCATGATCAAACTCTCTCTTGCCAATGAATGGGACTAAGAGGCCTCTGAGTCTGACTCGGACCAGTACCACTGCCATTGTTTCAACCACTATCGTCAGACAAGTCTGTGTCACCTTCCATTCTATCTTGATGTCCGGTTGTCTTTCCCCACATCAACAGGTCAAAAGAATCGTGTTCCTGAGGTGATTCTTGTCTTTCTAAGACAGCATCTATATTAATGCCCTAGGATGCTGCCTCACTAGCTATCCTCGCATCAGGACATCCAACTGCACCTTCTAGGTCAGAAGACTTAACCCACTCGTAAAGTTGGTCATCCTGCTCTCCCCCTCAAGATACGCGCAGTGGCCGTTCATCAAGTTGAGCAGTTCCTTATCTGCAACTCCAACTTTGTTTGCCTATAGCTGACTCTCCTGCAGCTCCACATTGTAATGGCAGAAAACGAGATTTTGGAGTCTCTTGTACCCTAGCATGTTCCAATTATTTGTGTAAATAAGCAAGAATGTATTCCAGTTCCACTCACACGGCGATGATAACATTGTCTATGCAAGTATGCAGACCGCTAAGTGTTGAAAGTCTGAGTAGTCGCACCCGTAAAAAGACCACCACATGCCTGCAAATTAATGTTAATCGTCCATTAGTTCCATAGAAACGCCATTGCCTACTAGATAATTGAGAAATATAAGAAAACTAGCTACAAAATGCTATAACTCACATGGCATCATTGTCGACCTAGACTTAGCTACATATTCTTTCCGAAATAGGGTCCTCTCATCTCGAAACTTCACTATCTACAAAATAAATTTATCAGAATTTGTCAAGTATTTATATGCTACAAAATTACGGAACTTAATAACAAATGAACATAACAGTCTATACCCTATTTCAAAGTTTGCTTTCCCCAGACACTTCGAGAATAGTTTCTCATACACGTCATGCATCACCCTCTTTAAGTCATTGTTGTCGCCTAGCCTCCTACTGTAATGGTACTTGGGTTTCAGACAATATGCTGAATCCTGTTGAATAAACTATTATCAATAATTCATTGTAATGGAAGCAACATGCAAGAAAATAGTAAAGCAATGACATATGCAGAAAATTAAACCTAATCACTTACCTAAATAGGTCATTTCTTCTGCAACAACTCAAAATGAGTCACTTAAATCTAGTCTAGAACAGATCCTAACAAATAAATTAGAGAAAAAGTTGGTCTTTTTTGAGAGTTTTCAAAATTTTCAGTTTTAGGGAGAGAGGGGTGTTGTCCAGGTATCATCAATACATTATCGCACGTATCGATGATACTGATACATGGAATAAATGTACTGAGACAGGGCTGATATCGAAAATATATCGCGATATATCTGCTAATATTGTCAATACCAGGGAATTTTACAACTCCCTGGGCTTGTTGTATCTGCTCGATACCAATACCGATAATATCAGCCAATACTATAGATACTACGAATGTTGCCTTTGTGTTTAAAAAGAATAAAAATAAAAAATAAATCCCGACCTTTGGTGACATCTCAAATCTTGGAAATGCTTTCCCATCCCTTCTACTACTTCCACCCCCACACCCATCCCCTACCCAATTTTTTCTCCTAATCACCTTCCTCCAAAGTACACTAGGTTAGCAGGCATACCTCCACCACCATTTAGAAAGAAGGCCCAACTCCTACCCTTTATGCTCTACTTACACCATGCTTGCCATCTGATGTAGAATGGGTCGCGGATTTGTTCATGGCTAAAATGGATCAAAGAAAAGAAGCCAAGGATCGAACACACTCGTCATAGTTCAACCGGTTGACAGGTCGAAATTCTGCCTGAAATTCCAGATTGCTTGTTGGCTGATTTCTGTGAGTTTAGACAAGTTGACAGGTCGAAAATCACAGAATTTCCAGTTTAAATCTCTGGACACTTTTTGTTGTTTCAACGGTCAACAACAAGTCGACGGACGCGGGAAATTTGCGCAATTTTCTGAATTTGTTTCCTAGTTTGATTGGAACTCTTTGATTACGTTTTAGGGTTTGTTTAGGGTTATTTAAATGGGGGTTAAACTCGTTTTTTATGAGGATCATCATTCAATCGATAAACTTCTTAGAAATTACTTATTTTCTCTCATGGATTCGAGAAACCTCTTGTGGATTCAAGAGTGCCTCGTGGATTCAAGGTAATTATCGATCGAGGAAGACGGTGATCGACCTCATCACGTCCTTCCCTACGTCACCATCCGAATGGGTTTATCACTTGTAGATGGGTATAGTCTGCAAATACCTTACTTTCAAGTTGGACTTGAAAGGAGTGCAGCTGCAACTCCACACTATGAATAATAGAAACATCATTGATTTTTATCATTTTCTCTTGATTAAACCGAATGTCTTATTCAACTCACAACTGCATCCAACTGCAGCCAAAATTTTCTTAGCATAGCTAAGGCAACGATATGTTAACATGCATGAGTAAAATGATTAAAAAGAATTGTCAAGGACCGTGACTGTGGGCCATATGACTATACGGCCATTACAGCCCACCTAGATGAATAAGGGGCCGTATAGTGGTACGGCCTACCTAGTCTCGTGTTTTGTCCATATATCCTTTTACTTAATCTATGGGGTAAACCTAAGATACCCATCTCATACTGTAAATTAGTGATGCTTTTTTTTTAGACTTTTTTTTTTTTTTGAATCAATTTTTTTTTTTTTTTTCATTCAAATTCGAAGATGAAACTACACATTCGGGCAGGTCCCAACAAAAAAAAAGGACCACACCTATCATATACACCCCATCAAAACGGGCACCCTGTACCAGAAAATGTAAAGAATAAAAATAAAAACCCCAAGACTGCCTATCTAGCAGAGCTACACGTGATGCTCCTAACGGAATTTCTGAGCGCCCCTAAGCCGATTTTATCTAACCTGTAGAGGCCCCTGATGTAGTTTGGGAGAGCGTTCACGTTGTCATACACCGTATGAATCTGGCTCATAGCCCCTGCCTTTGCTAAACCATCAGTTGGGCCGTTCCCTCTCTCGGGATCAGGGAAAAGGCACAGGTACACCTGCTCTTCAAAGAGGAGATCCGAGTCCACCAATATCTCCACCGCCAGGTCGGTGAGGACTTGCCATTGAAGATATTAGCTACACATTTCGAATCTGATTCAAGCAGAATCTGATCATATCCAAATTTCGCACATAGTACCATCGCATCATATAGAGCGCAGAGTTCCGCTCTGTTATTTGTACCTGTCTCGTACCCATGAGAGAACGCAAAAAGGAAAGACCCAGCCAGCGGGGTCCCTGCAAATGCCGCCTCCCCCCGAGGGCCCAGGATTACCAAGGGTTGACCCGTCCACGTTTACCTTCACCCAACCCGTGGTTGGTCTGGACCATTTAACAATCTGTGACATCATAGTATCAGTAGGCCTAACCGGAATGCCTAGACTGTGGAGGAGGGAGTTTACAGAAATGGAGGTGGGCCTGGTGGCGGGGAGGTTGATCTTTAAATTTGCCAACCACCATTTAACTCGCGCCACAATTTTGCCCACCGTGGGGCTTATCCCATCGAACCTGGCTGCATTCCTGGCTTTCCAAAGTTCCCATAAAACTAAGCAAGGCATGATGCGACGTAATCTGGATGATGAAACGTGAGGGAGCTGGACATTCTACCATGAGTTGAGCCTGTCGCTGACTGAAGCTTGGGTGGGGATATGGAGATTGAAAAGAGTGTTGAACATTGCCCAAACCTTTACCGCTAGCGCTCCCGATAAGAAGAGATGAGAGATTGTTTCTGGTTGCGGGGTGAACTCTTCATGACCTTCGCAACATATGCATTTTGACGCCAAAGAAACACCCTTTTTTGGACTTTAACATCGACTGGGGAGGCTCCCAGGATCAGCCGCCAGATGAAAACAAAGATTTTCGGCGGGATGTCGACACTCAAATCTTCTTACCCCATGATTTTCCTGCCCTATGGACCTGTAGATACTCCAACCAGATTTAACTGAAAAACAGCCCGTGCGGTCGAGTGGCCAGAACAATTGATCAGGCTCATCGGAGATGCAGAAGCCCCTGCGTTGATATGCTCAGCTACCTCAACCGGAAGGAGGCTGACAGCAGCGGGAGAGCACATGTCAAGCCCGTCATGTTGAAGCACCTCCTGAATTTTGAGCTGATCGAGCTGCTGGGGAATATCGTGGGGGACGCAGTCAGCGAATGGTCCAAGACCCGTCCAGTTACAGTACCAGAAACTGAGATCGCCCCGCCCCACATGCCATTGAGCGGAAGAGGTGATCAAAGGAGAAAGTCTCGCAATCTGTCTCCAAAGTGGCGAAGCGAACGCAGGTAGGTTGGAATCAGTTGGCCAGATCCATATTTGGAGCGAACAAAATCTACCCATAGACTTGAGCCATTTCTATTAGCCACCGCCCAGGCCATCTTTAGTCGAAAAGCTTTCAAGACCTCCTTAATCTCCTAATCCCCAACCCACCTTCCATCTTTGGTTGGGCCACTTTATTCCAGCTCAGCCAATGGAACTTCCTCTTACCTTCATGCCATCCCCAGAAAAAGTTTGCGATTTTTGCTTCTATTGTTGCCAGCACTTGGGAGGGGATCGTAGTGGCCACCATTGTGTGGATCGAGATGCTGCAGAGTACGTGATTAATGAGAGTATAACGACCTGCCTGTGAAAGGAACCTAGCGAACCAACCCTGAATTTTTGCCTCAATTTTTTCCACAAGCGGCTGGTACAAGGAGCACCTGCTTCTGCCAGCTACAAGCGGAACTCCGAGGTACGTAAACGAGGCCGCAGAAGTAGGAATCCCCAGAATTCTCTCAATGGTCCTAGATCTGCTCAACGGGAGGGACGAGGAATGGTAAACGCAACTCTTCATATAGTTGATCTTCTGACCCGAGAGGGACTGGTAAGAGGCCAGGAATTCAGCCACCGCTTTAACTGTTGCACTACCACCATTGAGGAAGAGAACTGTGTCGTTCGCGTAGAGTTGATGGGTCACGAGCTTACAGCCTTGCTTAAGCTTGAAAGGAGAGCAGCACTTGGTAGACACGAGGTTGGAGAAACCTCTGCTAAGCACTTCAGAGGCGAGGATGAATAGACTGGGGGGATAGTGGGTCACCTTGGCGCAGTCCTCGGGAAGGACTTGAAGAAACCACCCCTTCACCATTAATGAGGACCGAGAACCAACTGTTGCTCCAACATTTCTCAATCATATTAATCCAGCAGGCGCTGAAGCCGAATCGGTGGAGGACCTGCTTAAGAAAGTCCCATTCAATCCTGTCATAAGCCTTTTCCATATCTAATTTCAGAATGATGATCCCTCCACGGACTTTCGATTTATATCTCTGAAAATTTCTTGGCCCAGTGCAATACTTTCTGCAATTGATCGGCCTTTCACGAAAGCCCCTTGTTCTAACGAAATTAATTTCGGGAGGAGTTTAGCAAGCCTAGAGGCAATGACTTTGGCAAAAACCTTGTAAATGCAGTTGCAGAGACTGATGGGTCTGAAATCGAAAAATCTTCTTGGGGCTGACACTTTTTTAGACTTAATAAGGAAGAGAGGAGGGGAGTGTATAAGTCCTAAATCTCCTCTCTCTCTCTCTCTCTCTCTCTCTCTCTCTCTCTCTCTCTCTCTCTCTCTCTCCCTTCTCTCCTCCTCTCTCTTCTCTCTTTTCCCATCTCTTTTTCTTTCTCTTTTCTATTTCCTTTGCTTCTACATAGTTCATAGAAAAATAATGAATCAGAACATGTACCTGCACATATTTTAAGTCCTTGGTGGACCCTTCTCGTGAACTCATCTTCCCTGTGGATAATAGGGATGAAAATTGGCAAGCTGGCCCCACACACCCAGAGCCCAGCCCACTTGGGCTGGATTTGGCTGCTGCTGCAGTAAGAGATGGCAACACAAGCACAAGTAACAGAGTCATGAAAATGCCCCCACATCAAGAAATCTTGGCAGCACATCCTGCACTGTATTCCTAACTTCAATTGAGCTGTACCCAGGTGTTTTTTCAATCCTCTTTTACTCATCATATTCCTCACAGCCTCAACATCTTCCCACCTCTCCATTGAAGCATAAATGTTTGCTAGTAATACATAGTTCCCAGTATTCTCTTGCTCTAGTTCGAAAAGATGCTTAGCAGCAACCTCTCCTAAGGCAGCATCCTTATGTATTACGCATGCCACCAGCAATGCTCCCCACATGCATGATTCGGCTCAATTGGCATCGTTTTAATCAGCTCATGTGCTTCCCCAAGCCGGCCTGCACGACCAAGAAGATCGACAATACACGCATAGTGATCCAAACGTGGTTTCATGTGATGATTCCTCACCATGCTGTTGAAGAAATGCAATCCTGCATCTACTAAACCAGCATGGCTGCACGCATACAACATGGAGGTGAATGTGATTTGGTTTGGTTCCACCCCAGATTGCATCATCTCACTGAAAAGCAAAATGGCAGCTCTACCATGCCCATGCATTCCGCACCCAGATATGATTGCACTCCAAGAGACAATGTCCTTGTTGGGCAGCCTCTCAAAGAGTTGATAGCACAATCAAGGCTCCCACTTTTGAGTAGACATCAATCAAAGCCGTTGATATATCAACCCCTTCATGGAATCCAGACCTAATTAAGTAGCCATGTATATTCATTGCCTGCTGCAAATCTGCTAAATTGGCATAAGAGGGAAGGAGACTTGTCATGGTTGCTGCATCAGGGTAAACTTCTTCCATCTGCATCAATTTGAAATGCATTATTGCTTCTCTTGCCAACCCATTGCGATTGTAACCAGACAAAATCGCATTCCATGGGGCTGTTCTTCTTGAAGCTTTTGCAAACACTCGGTATCCAAGATCCACGCAGCCACATTTCATGTACATGTCGATCACCGCAGTCTCCACAACAACATCAGATTGGAGAACATGCCTAATAGCCGATCCATGTATGCACTTACCATGCTTAAAAAGAAGATGAACCCGCACAAGCCGACAGCAAACCAGCCAAAGTCACTGAATTCGGCCTGATTACTGACAACTGCATCATCAGTGAGAAAGGATCAATGCTTCATGCACAAAACCATTCAAGACATATCCTCCAATCATGGCCGTCCATGAGACCACATCTTTCTCACAGGCTTCATCGAACACCCTGCGTGCATCCACTAAGCTCCCGCACTTAGCATACATATCCACCAGCGAATTCCTCACCACGAGATGACTCTAAACCCCATCTCATCAACTAAATCATGGATCTTCTACCCCGGGCCAAGTCTTCAAATGAGCACATACCGGCAGCACACATACAACAGTCGCGCAGTCAGGTTCTACACCCACATCTCTCATCCGGTCGAAAAGCCCCAGGGCTTCCTCACTGAATCCATTCTTGAAACTCCCAGCTATCATGGTGTTCCAAGACACCACAGTCCGTTCAGGCATCTTCTCAAAACGCCACCCGAGCCATCTCTATTTCTCCACAGCTCATGTACATGGCAATGAGAGAATTCTGCACATACGAATCACCTCCAAATCCACCAACCACAGCTTGGCAATGAATTTCCATACCCAATTTCAACAGCGACAGATCAGCACAGGCCTTGAGAACAAAAGGGAACGAAAAGTTATCCGGACGCTGCCAACCAGAAGAGAGCATTTCATCGAACATAAAGACTGCATCCTCTGATCGACCATTTTGAGCATAACATCTAATCATCGTATTCCACAGGAACGTGCTTATCTTGATCTTCGGAATTTCATCGAATATCCGACGGGCATGATCGGTGGCCCTACAGATCACATACATGGCAGCTAGTTTGGAGCGTAGGTGGTGGTGGGTCGTGCTGTTGAGTAGGCCAGAGAGAGAGCATGTATGCGTGGAGCTGCTTGCCATTTTGGAGGGACCGAGCCTTGCTGTAGGCATCCAAGCGGGCCCCAATCAGCGCCATTAAGTAGATGGAGATTTCGGTGATTCGTAGCCGTTGGTGAGTATGATGAAGAGTTCGGATGATGTATGGACAGCCATTGATATGTTTATGAAGGAGAAGACGTTTGAATTTGAAAAGAGCGGCCATTCATGCATTCCCCCACTCTCCTCTCGGGCCGGATTTGGTGAGTCCGGGGAAACAGCTTAGTTGGTGAGTCCATGACGTGGGGCCCACCATGATGTATTTTTTGTATATCCAATCCGTCCATAAGTTTTTCCAGATCATTTTAGGACATATATTACAAAATTAAGAAGATCCAAGTCTCAAGTGGACCACACCATAGAAAGAGTGGTCATTGAACGTCCATCAAAAAAATTCCTAGGGCCTACCTTAATGTTTATTTTTTCCATCCAGGCTGTTGATAAGGTCACACAGAGAACACAAGAAGTTTTTAACGTCCACCGTTAAAAAATTCCTATGGCCCGGAAGAGGTTTTAAATGGTGGGATTCAATGACTAGTGCTTCTGTGGTGTGGTCCACTTGAGATTTGGATCTTCTTCATTTTTTGGACCGTGCCCTAAAAAGAACTTTTAAAACTGATGAACGGATTGATTATTCAATACATGCATCAAGGTGGGCCCCACGGTCAAAGACGCACCCACTAAGCTGTTGTCCTCCGGGAATCTCCTAATCCGGATTGGGTACCATCCAAGACGGACGGTCCTGTCAGGGGCTCTGTAGGGTCCACCATGATGCATGTGTTTTATCCAAGCCGTCCATTCATTTTGAAGAATTATTTTAGAACATCGATCCTAAAATGAGAAAGATAAAATAATCAAAAGGATCACACCACAGGAAAAATGGGGATTAAATGTCTGCCGTTGAAAATCTATTGGGGCCACAGAAGTTTTGGATCAAGCTGACATTAATGTTTTCTCTTCATCCAGGTTTATTTCAACTTTTGAACAGGTTTGATGGAAAATAAACATCATGGTAGGACCTAGAAAGGTTTCAACGGCGAGGGTCATTGTCACAACTGTTTCCTTTGGTGTAGTCTATTGATCCTTTTATCTGCCTTTATTTTTGGGCTCATGCCTTAAAATGATCTTTCAAAATGGATGGACGGCTTGGATACGGCTTGGATAAAGCAACATATATCACGGTGGGCCGCACAGATCTCCTGACTGGACCGTCCGTCTCTACATAGGTCGTAGAGGGGGGTAGTAACCAATCCGCGCCCCCTCAGCTTCTCTCTATATGGAGTTCTTCTGTGGGACCATGGAGGGGTGATCCGAACCGTTGGTGTGATATCTGATTTTAAAATCTTAACCGTTCAATTGGTGGGTACCAGGAGGACTGAAAACGGATGGCCACCGATGTCTCATGTATAGGACAACCGACGCTTGTAAACTTTAATCTCCCCTAGGAAGATCATGTGCGTCGAAAAATCTGGATGGTCACATCACTGCCTTAAGTCAGACCATTATACATGGTGCGGCCCACCTGATGAGTGGACTGATTTTTGAGGTTGATGATGTTTATAATGAGGATAATGGCTCTGATATCTAGGGGGTACACGAACCGAGCTAGCTCGGTTAGCTAGTTCGATTCGACTTGGTTCGTTCAAGCTGAGTTCGAGCCGAGTCGAGCTGATTTTTGAGCTCGTAAATGAGTTCGAGCCAAGTTCCGGCTGCCCCAGCTTGACTCGATTTGGATCGAACCAGTTCGGTGACTCGGTTACTTTGGTATTGATATTGCTCACCACGTGTTTGATGAAATGACTCAACGAAGTATGGCTGGTGGCAAGAAAGGTATGCATATGAAACAAAAATCCTTTTTTTCTTTATTTTTATGTTAGAAAGTGTTTAATAAAATACCTATAAAACCATTGCAACTGTTTACATACAATGGGATTTTGAGGTGCAGTCCAGGTGTTCGTGAAAATGTTGCACAAGCAAACTCAGTTTGAACTGGCTCGAGTTGCTGACTAAACCGAGCCGAGCCGACCAGTTAGGCTCGAGGACCGAGCTGAGGTCAGCTAGTGGCGAGCCGAGTTGAGCCAAGGCCAACTCGACTCGAATCGACTCAATGTACACACCTGCTGATATCCAAACAGTGTACTCAGAGGGGTGGTTTTGGCACGTGGGATGGGGTTTCAAAATTCAGGGAAGAAGCTTGCATTACATCTAAATCCTTCTAAGAGTCGCATGTGTGATATGTGTCACTAGATTACCAATCTATTGGGCACATAGTATATTGATGATATCTCAAAACAATCAAATTATCAATCGCATCACTAAAAATATTTTAATAGGAAGATCCGCATTATCCAAACATAGTCCATGTAAATCAACAGCTAACTCGGATGTGATCCTGTGCTTGTGGCCCAACTAAGACTTGGAATTTCATCATTTTCAGCCAAAGTATATATTTCAACGGGTTTATTACAACCATTGTGTCAAACATTAACGTACAAATACTAATTAAGGATATTAAAATTAATTTAGTAATTAAATTCAAACCCCTGTAGATATACTATGCATAGTTACTTTTGGATTACAGGGAATTCTAAATCTAGGGTGCCAAACACAGCTTAGGATTCCAAATCCAAGGTATTTCAAATCCATGGTGCCAAACAAGGCTTTAGAGAACTGATCAAATCCATGCCGTCCATCCATTTTTCCAAATCATTCAAGGACATGGGCCCAATTCAAAACTCATGTGAACCACACCATAAGAAATAATGGCAACTGAACACTCACAGTTAAAAACTTCCTGGGGGCCATAAAAGTTTTAAATAAAGCTAATATCTGTATTTTCCTATATTACCTGATCAACAGGTCGAATGCAAATAAACATTACAATGGGGTCTAGGAAGTTTTTAATGGTGGGCATTAAATCATCAATATTTTCTGGTGGCATGGTCCACTTGAGATTTGGATCCGTCTCATTTTTGGCTCATGCACTTAAATAATCTTGAAAATATAGATGGACAGCATGGATTAAAATACATATATCATGATGGGTTGCACAGAAAGTGGTGGGATCTTGAACGAGAACTGCCCATTTCGAGCCTTGGGAAACTCAGTATTCCATTACTTGAGCGTAGCCAATTTTTCTAGGTTTTCTATAGAAAATCTGGTGGCTTTCCAATTGTGTTTCTATTAGACACTAAAAAGGGCGTTTGGTTCACCAAATATCATAAAATTTCAAGATATGTCATGATTTATCAACTCAATTTGGTGCAGCCAAACACAATTTTCTGATTGCCACACCCGTTCTTTCCACTTTTAGTACCAGAACAGTAAGCCCTTAATAGTATAGTGACACATATTACAGATGCAACTCTTGAAAGGATTTTAGATGTAATCCAAGCTCTCACCATGGATTTCAAACCCCAATTATTATGGTGCCAAACAACCAACCAGGGATTTGAAATCCCCTCAAATCCAAGGTGCCAACAACCCCTTATGCTAGTTTAGAGTTTTTGACATATATATCCCTCCCTTTTGCTATAGGCCAAAAAACCCCTCCCTTCCCAGTATTGTCGAATAGATCTTATCCTTTTTCACATGCAGTTATAAAATACCCAAGGGTTAACTTCCAGACATTTGATTAATAAATTTTATTATTGACCACATGAAATGACACTTTTATCCTTCATAGATACAACAGCAACTCCAACTTAACCACATGATTTAGACTGTTAAATAGTGGACCATCGATGGCAATTCATCTAAACAATCAAATGGTGGATCAAAACAATACGAATGTCATAGATAACCTTTTCCATAGGGATAAACTGAGAACTCACATCCCTACAAAGTCAAGGGCAAAAGCATCTTTACATGTGATCAAACAGCAACTGTAGTAATTAAAAATTCCCTTAAATGTTTTCTAGGCCCGTCACGACCCTAGATCGGGTATACTAAACCAAAATAAATAAATAAATAAATAAATAAAAATCATATTGATTATGGAAATCATCCAATTTAAGAGTTCATTTCTTAATGTTTTGACCATCAACCATCCAAGGCAACAGACATCACACAAAAGGTTTGGATCATTGAAAGATGACCCCATATCCATAGGCTAAAGTTCCCCGAAGCAATAGTTGAACGGTCGGGTGCATCCTGCATGGCACCCGTCACACAGCTGCAATTTCCAAGCTGTTCAACAGTTAGGCCCCACCAAACATACTAATCAGATGGATCACATCAAACACACTTGTTACATAAGACTGGCACACTTGATCAGTGGACTAACCTTATCTTGGACCAGGCCATCTACATTGTGGATGAACTAACTGATGGACAGTTTGGATCTTGCATCTATGTGCATGCTAGCACATGTGGGGCAGGTACATGAAGATCTTGGAAGGACAGGTTTTGCTTAGTCCTTTCAAGGGATAAATAAATTGCTTTATTAACTTCAATGAAATAGGGGTATGCACGTGCAACAAACCTTAAGGGAGAGATGGAGGCAAGGGGTCGGCAGGGAGCTTTTTGCAGGTAAAAATATAGCCAATGAGGACTTTTCAGGGGTGAAATCCCAATCATATGTTGGCGAGCATTGCACACGGCCGCTATCCACGGCCTAATACACCAAAGGCAAGTTTCTCATTTATGGAGAAGGCTGTCTTTGCATTGAATTGAAATCCATGGAAGATTCAGGAAGGCAGAATGGGAAGGCTCTCGTGCTCATCGCAGGATAAATACAGTTTCTCAATAGATTTGGCATCCTCAAAAAACAAATTTGACTGATACACTGCTGTAACAAACAAAAAATAAACTGTGTACCAGCCACCAAAGAAAGACCGACAGACAAAAGGTTTTCAAGTACATCTAGCTATGAATCCTTGGGGCTTTGAGATAATAAACACTCTTCACAAACCCTTTACCTACCTCACCCACCTCCTTGAGTATGTCTATTGTATCATGTGCAACCTCACATTCTTCCCGCTGCCGTTTCTGGGAAACAAAACAAAGACATCATTTTAGAACTTATAAATGTCAATCCCTTTCATCCATCCTCTAACACTGCTCCCAGAAAAGTATTGAACTTATCATTTTAGACGAAAGAGAAAGATAGGTAGCACATTGGTTGGGAGCTTTATTGGCTATATATGTCAGCCAAAATCCCAAGGTGAATTGCTATTGGCACAATAGTTCAAAAAACTGGAAAATTGACTCAACTCAATGTTCAGCAAGGTTGGGTTGACCCAAAGACTCAACCCTATTTGACTAGATTATAACTTGGAAATATTAAGAACGTTGATGGATATTTAAAATAGTTTATTAATCTACCATAAGTAATATAGAACATAAGACAAAGTAACAATATTCCATATAACTCACTAGATAAGGTTTTTGCCTTTGTCGACGTTGGGGGTTCGAATCTCACTCCCAACTAATTTGTTTTTAATAAAATCCCACCTCAAAAGGACGGTAATTGGGTTCAAGTCACCGAGTTATGCTGACTCGAAAGAGCCATTAAGTCGACTCAGCAAGTCTCTCTGAGTCTAGGCTGATTCAGGCCCAGTACCAAGCTTCCCAATGACTCAACTTGAGATGCTGTTGTGTAAATCAGCCAAGTTCTGAGTCAAATCTGTAAGTGTTAGAGCCATGATCAGCACCCATCATGACTGATAATAAACCCATCCTCAGTACTATTGGTTACACAATAATACAACTGCCCTTTCAAGTTGTACCATTTTAAAACCAAAAGTAGAAAGGATGGTTGAATTTGTTAGTTGGAGTGGATGTAAATAAAGGCACCTTATCTTAATCACTGATTTAAAGAGTCTTCTCCAGGTTTTAATTTAGTGTGCCGTATTGGCAAAAGACTGGAGCTAGGGCAAGCCCGAGACTAAAATAAAATAAAGAAATCCATAGGTGTCGTAGAAATGATGATTTCCTTGAGGCAACTAGGGGGTATGGCACATGCAATGCATGTGGAGAGAGTAGGGAGAGAAAAACAGAGGGAGAGTATGAGGAAAAGGGAGAGGCTACAAGCACTGTGGACTACACGCAGTAAGAGAAAAAGTTAGAAGGGTTTCAACGTGTGCCTCCTATGCTCACTTTTTCTAGTTGTGGCCCACTCGAGCTTTAGATCTGCCTCATTTTTGGGCAGACGTCCTTACATGAGCCACACAATAGATGTATGGTAGGGATGTTAAATAGCAATCACATTGAGCCCCACAGAGCCCTTGTTTCACTCTCCCCTCATACAATGCTTACATGCGGGCTAAACACAGAGGAAGAGAAGCGAGAGCACCCTACTCTCATCCATGAATTGAAAAGACATAAATACCCATCAGTTGAAGGGCCAGCTAGACTCAAAAAATACTTGTTAATACCCCTCCGTGACTAATTGCATGGGTAAAATTGGACGGAAGGTACATGTGTTATGTATGGTATAGATATCTCCTCCCCCCCCCCCCCCCCCCCCCCCCCCCCCCAGTCACTGTTTCCAGGAGGATTCTGAGAAAAACGACTTGTTGGTTACAGCAAGCTCAGTCCAAGAATCTTGTCAAGAAAATATCAAAACCATCAATGCTTCATCATATTCAATGGGTTCATAATTGCATGTGCTACTTGTCAATCAGTTGAATGCATGCATCCTCTAGTCGTGACTCATTTACTCCAAAACAGGTTTCATAAAATAAAAGACGCCTTGTTTCAATTGATCACCATGTCAAATGTGTCAGGTACACATGTCAAACACATCCACGTGACTAATAGGAAAAAGCATTTTATTTCGTTTATAGCTTTTTTGTCTCCCTTTTTCCCCTTTTTGGGTACTACATATACTGCTTAATTTATTTATCTAGAGATATTTTCTATTGTGTTATGAACTAAAGTGATCATAATATACTGTTCAATGTTACCATTTATGATATAACAGCATAAAGATGTCAGCACGCCAAATTTCTTAAGGGGCTGTTTGGGGTGAGGGATTTGGGGCAAGGATTTGTGAAATCCATGGGTTTCAAATACCCCTTGTTTGTTTTTTGTTGAGGATTTTCCAAATTCGCAGCTTTCCCAAATCCGCACCTCCATAAATCCATGGGTTTGGGGCAAATCCAAATGTCTAAAAACTAAAGACTTGACAAATCCTCAAAAATGAAAGACTCTAGCAAACATGAAACAAGTAATTCCTTTGCAATAAACGCCCCAAATCCATGGATTTGTAGTTTGATTCCCAAACAGTGGAATTTGTTAAATCCAAATCCAATAAAAATCCATAAATTTGTCAAGTTCATGGATTTACCAATTTCACATTCTCAATTCTTTGATCCCAAACAGGGCCTAAAGCAGATGATGTCTGCAACCCACACAATGTCCAAGTGTGATAGCAAATAGAGTACTAGAGTGGAACTTTGGTTACCTTTAACCCTGATTTCTCCCAAGTAAGGCCAATGGCATCGCCTCCAAGAGTATCATACCAGACCTTGAATGTGTCAGGGAACTTTCTCTGTGATCAAAATCAAACATTTGTCACTTCATTTTTTCATTCCAACAAAATGCGTTGAACAAGTTCTACTTCATCCCAACATCTGTAACTTCACTGTATAATACATGATAATATAAGAAAATTTTCACCTTTACCTTTAGATCCTCAACAAAACAACTGGTTGGATCGAAGTTCACCATCAACTTATTCCTTATTTCCTCAAAGCTCTGTTGTTTATTTACAAGCGATATGTAGGGATGGAAATCCTTGCTTGCGTTCCCTTGAATGACACGCCTTCCTGCACAAGTTTATGACATGGGTGCTTTCATAGCAAGCACAGTAGATGGCCAATCTCCCAACAAATTAACTAGTTAGAAGTAGAACAAACCTTGGTTCATCTCAGATAGGAAAAGAAGGCGTTGAGGATAAGGCAGTTTATCCTTGTGTAGAAGAATTACAGCGTCATAGTTGTTCAAAGGAGTCCGGAACAGGCACTGAAAGAACAGATCCATGTACAACGTGATAAGAAGTTTTAAGGGTGGAGAAAATACAAAGCCACTCAAATAACTAAACCAAGATTATTCTGCCTCACCTCCCACCTATAAGGACCCATCTGGCCCTCTAGAATCAACTTCGTTAGAAGGTCTGCACTGCTTTGGGCATACGACACCATTCTCCTAAGCACCTTCCAGGGAAAAAAAAAAAAAAAGATTCAAAGGCTAGTGACAACAGAAATACATCAAAAAACAAAGACAACATTAAATATATAGTGGCTTTCAATGATTATGTCCAGGGAATGCATTTACATTATAACTATAAAGATCCAAATCAGTAATTAGAGAACTCGGTAGTTTCTTTCCCAAGGCCCTAGGCATTCATGAAGGATTTATAAATAATTATATAGGTACTCTCAAAGAATTAATATTCGGTAAAGTCTAGTAAAACAAACATTCGATTTCACATGAGAGAGAAAGTCTTGAAGGACCAACACTCGGCAAAATTTTCAACCTTCATATCCCTTGTAAGTTGTAACCACCTCAACTCATGCCCTTTCAGGTTTTCCTCTAATCCTCTTTTTAGGCCCTTCAATTTTAAACAAGTTCCCCTCTTTATGGAGCTACCTTTGGCTTTTGCTGCACATCATCAAACCATTTATAACAGCTCTCCATCATTTACTCCTGCCTACAATGCTTCAGAGGTTTTGACCCTAATATAATAGGTAATACTTGGAGACGTGAAGCTGGGGGATTCAAGGCATGAAGCAGAGAAGTGCCAATAGAGTGGTGTGTGATCATCTCGTGTGCCAATGAGACTCAACGTAAGTTGGGAGGAGTGAGAAGAGGATGCACATAACAAAGATGATGACACTGACACTCAACGTAAGTTGGGAGGAGTTGGGTAATGCTCTAACCAACAATTGTTTAAATTCTTGCAAAGGAGCGCAAGTGCGTTGCATGTCATATAATAATTGGTTTGAACTGTGGCAGTTCTTAAATGCAACCAAAGTAAATTAAATTGGCAACAACAACATAAAGATAATTACCACAACAAGTATAAGGATGGATTTTGTCAACTAGCTGCTCGGAGAAGCTCCCACTCACATGTTATGCGATCCAAAAAAAAAAGGTAAGTCACCCAGGAGATGCTACTCACAGATGTATTGGGTGAAAACTTGGTCCAAGCTTCAGAAGCTTTATCATATGATGTAGCCAAGAACATGGCTGGGTCTATGTTATGACCCTTTTCTTCATAAGCTTTTCTGCTTGCAACGAAATTCTCCTATTCCATAAAAACAAACAATTAGTTGTTACTCGATATTCGCAACTAGGAACATCTTGAGTATTATTTTGACAGAACAACGGAATTATTCATTAGGAAAAAAACAACACCATAATCTGCTTTAATATGCTCAAAAATTATGAAGCAAATGATAATGCTTACATTGACCTCTTTTTCATCCTCCGAAGTTAAATCATTGTTTATGTCCACAACAAGCGGAGAGAAGGTCCAATCGTAGCTTGATAATAATCTCAAGAACCTGTCAGTCAAGTTGACATTCATTGATATGACGCAAAGTACCAGCTTAAAAAGAAAATAAGACAAATAGAAAACAATAATCACAAAACTTCATATCATTTAAGAGCATAAAGAAGTAAATCATCATCACTATCAGAGCCTTATCCCCACCAAATGGGGTTGGCTACACAAATCTTGTTCTGCCATTCCACTATCAAGGACCATATCCTCAGTTAAACTATAAGTCATTGTACAGTAAATATGGATGAAAATTAAGTCCTTCATTGGTAAAGCATTGTGTGAGCACTAGAAACACAACATGCAAATCGATTCACAAAAAAATAAAGAAAGAAAGAGAACGAGTTTTCGTCATCATCATAGCTTCACCCAGCTACTGGTGGTTGGCTGCTGCACAGCACTTCAAATGAAATTTAGAAACATGGAAGCCATCACCAATACACAATCCACCAAAGCATATGAATAGATATAAAATTCATAAACTTGAGAACTTGAAGTTTTCTCAAGGCTCAGCCAAAATCAGGTCCAAAGGCTAAAAGTTCACTTCCCAGATAAAAGAACTACTAAACCCATCCCTGTGCTTTTACACCAAACCAAGTGTGTATTAAATTCTTTATATGTGTGTGTGTGTGTGTGTGTTGTGTGTGTGTGTGTGTGGGAAATGGTTCTATGCGGTCGACCTCATGGGAACTTCCCATGAGGTCGAGCTGTGTGGGCCTCACCATGATGTGTGTCGAACATCAACGCCGTGCATTTGATGGGTCCCCTTTAAATTATGGGATATCCTAAAATCAGCCATATACGGAACTCAGGTGGGCCACACCATCTAAAAATCAGCCATATACGGAAATGGTTCTATGTGGTCGACCTCATGGGAACTTCCCATGAGGTCGAGCTGTGTGGGCCCCACCATGATGTGTGTCGAACATCAACACCGTGCATTTGATGGGTCCCCTTTAAATTATGGGATATCCTAAAAATCAGCCATATACGGAACTAAGGTGGGCCACACCATCTAAAATCATGTGAAGACATGCCTAAAACATATAAAAGCACTTGGTGGGGCCCACCTGAAATTTGGAATTGTCTGAAACTTGGTCTGACCCCTCATCCAAGTGGGACACACATAATGGATGGGCTGGATTTGTGAATCACATCTCGGTGGACCGAACAAATGATCGTGAATGTTTTTGTGGGACGGTAACCCCTCTCAACTTTTGTATGTGGTGTGGCCCACACAGCTTGACCTCATGGGAAGTTCCCATGAGATCGACTGCATAGAACCATTTCCCTATATATATATATAAGAAATTAGTTGCTAAACCAAATTACTGAAAAAGAAATCATCTCTAAACTCACAATAGAAATATCATCTAGAATAAAAAGACTAAAAAAATCTAGCAACAGTCTACACGCATAAAATTGCTCCCACCCAAAAAAAAAAAAAAAAGAACCCACATCTAATTTAGTAGCCCAAGTTCCCCAAAATAATACATCAGACAAGTCAAATATCTTGATATTGGTGTCTCAGATCATCACACTGCGGAAGACAATTTTGATCAGCATTAAAAACACATGCAACCTCCACCACTGTTGATGTCCACCAACAGCATCATCACGTTGAATTATGAACCCGAACTCAAGTAACTTTAATTGTGCCCAAACCCAAAATATCTTACCATAATATCTTGAAAGCATCCAAAAAACTTCTTCTCCTTCTTCTTCTTCAAGGAAACTTAATGATTTTATTCAAGGAAAAGGAATACAACGGAAAAGCTCAGCCATTTCTCTTTCACTAAGCATGATTCGATTCAACTTAGGCTCTTTGACGATCCTAGACATAGTTCAACCGGTGCACTTTTGCTTCAATAAAGTATATTGGTCCTCCATATTTTTTATACCCAACTTTTGACTGTCTTTGGGCTTCCCTTGAATTCTAAGTCCAATTTTAAAATTGCCACTCAGACAAGCATCTTAGTTGCAAGAAGTGGGA
>JAJHSJ010000015.1:16364647-16579237 GCA_021015155.1 Magnolia officinalis
CGTAGACAAAGACTTAGGTATACAAACTGAGTTCGATACGAATCTACCGGCGAAAGTGCGGACTATAAATGTTTAGGTTATGATTTTCAAGGCTTTCAATGTCAACAATGATTTATGTCTGACTTGATTGCTATCACATATGCTTAGAAAAGATGTTTTCCGAGTATTACATATATATATGAACTATGTTGAAATAGATGCATTCCATGTGTTTGTTGAAATGATTGTATGAGTATGGAATTGTGATTTGTGATTGCCATGATTTATGTTTGAAGATACATGATTGTTGTACGTGTGACAACTTCCTTGTGAAAGGATTTGCTATAATATATGTTTTAACTAGTTTATTACATGTATGTGATGTGTGTAGTCTAAGTATTTTATAAAATGCTTGAATGAGAAAATGCGTGTTGAGACGTATTTGATGAGGGTGTTGAGATAGGATTCTCAATTCCCTTATCAGTAGTTACAGTTTCCTTTATGTAACCTATCTTATTACTACGTGATTTATGGATGAAATGCCTATGTAATAACTTATGCACTATGTGTTTGTTGAAATGCTCAAATGAGATTTATATTTAGATTGGTTGTCACATGCTGTACTTGACTATCACATGTGAATGAAATTGTTTTGGAGTGGGATTGGGGCTACGATATAGTCTAGGCAATCGGTAACGACTTCCGATCGAGTGGCTAAATCAGTTTAGCCACCACAGACTCGTTCGATGAATCCGAGTTGTACGGTGATTATCGACAGTGGTTAGGCCACAAGGAGTGCATATGCGCTCCATGTCGATTACTTCAACGTGCGCTCGTACCAGTCCAGCTTGTCCAGTAACCCGATTGGCCTAATGTATGTTCACCATGTATGGACGCTACTGCTTGAATCTAAGGTACCAACTTACCCATGCAAAGCTCGTTTAATCTTGGTACCTCGATCCACTAAGACTCATAAGCCGGGCATGGTGGTATGGGGCACCGTGGTCAAGCAGTCGGCCTACGCTGGGGCGACGAGCCTCCCCGTAGTGTCAAGTGGGCAACCTAAACTCGTGAGCCGAATACGGTGGTATGGGACACTGTATTCGAGTTGTCGGCCTACGCTAAGGTGACGAGCCTTTCCCGTAGTGACCTCGAGTATAAACAAAGGCCTATGAGGATGGTGACGAGCCTCTTCATAGTAACCTGAACTTGCCTGTCCACTGCTTCATATTCAGGGGGGACGTTGCCCTATAACTTGCCTATCGTATGTGATAAACTAGGAATGACGACCCTAGAAGGATCATCGTTGGGTAAATGATATAAAGGGAGGTACCTTAGCTTCCCAAACCTCTGTATGAGTAAGTCTAATTAAGAACTTGGCTAATCACGTACATGCACAGCATTTGCATGTGCCTTTGGCATTGAAGTTGAGCACAGAGGAAGGGGTGCATGCCGTGATCGTAAGATGTTGTCGCAAGAGGGAGTGCAGGCGAGGGCATGCATCATTATAACATATCATACTTGCATTAACCAGAGTACTTAGGATATGAGTGTTGTACTGCTTTATCATTACTGCTTAACTGAATTGATAACATGTTAACCTTTGCCTTATATCTCCACTGAGTTGATCACTCACTCCCACTCTGGGACGGTGTTTTAAAACATCAACCAGACTCTGCTATAGTTTCAGGTGATGCCGAGGGATACGAGGCGGAGCCTGACTTCTACGACGATGACGAGGAATTCTCCTATATGCAACTCTCTGACGGGTCTATGTAGACCGGGAGTTGTGCGTCGAGGCTACAGGGATATGGATAGACGATATCACATTTTATCATTTTGTTATTTTGGGAATTTCACGTGTAATTATTTGACCCGGTGACATGTTCATACTCTGGGGACTCACAACCACTGTATGCTTATACAACTATTAGTCTTCCGCTTACGTAATTTAACTGTCTCTGGAGTATGATATGCTGATTTGGTATAATCCCACTCATGTTTAATGTCACTAATACGGACAACATTTAATCATCATTATCTATGTTGCATGAGTGATGCATTGGAACTCGGGAGTTGAGCTTATGCTCGACCCCCGATTTTCAGGTGTTACAGTATGAGATAAAGGGATTGATTCGCCATGCTCTATTAGTTCAAGCTTTTAGAGTAAGTGGTTAATTGTCATGCGTCACATCAAATTATGCCATAAGTTTCAACATGAATCCGAACAAGATGACATCTAAACTCATGCTTGGGAGTCCTTACTCAAGTGATGCGCTACGTCAGAATCTAGTTATAGTGATAAACAAGGAAGGGTTGGCTAGAGCATCCCCGAGAAGCAACGCACTACAAAAGCACCTAGTTGTTGTGCTAAGTAGGCAAGGGTTCCCATGCCATTCTGGACATGAGTGGGTAAAGAAGCTAGTTCAAGGGAATAGGATTTGTCTTGCCACATGGAATATAGGAACATTGACAAGTAAAGAGTATTGGAAATGACGAAACAAAGGAGAGTTTAGGTAGTTTGCATTCAAGAGATCAAGTGAAAAATGGGACAAAACTAGATAAATTGATGGATATAAACTTTGGTGTGTAGGGATAGTGTTACATTAAGATTTAAAGGATAAAGTTGTAGACTTTAAGAGAGTAAGTGATTAGATTTTATGAATAAAACTTGTGTTAAGAAAGGAGATAATCAATGTTATTATTGCATATGCACCGAAGGTAGGGTTAGAGGATAGAACCAGAGGCAATTTTGAGAGGATAAGAATGGACTAAGGCAAGGAGTTCCGAAGAGAAAAGGAATATTTGTAAGAGGAGGCTTAAATGGTCATATAAGAAAAGAAAGTAAAGGATATGAAAGGGATGGAGAAAATGGTTTTAGGAGAAGAAATGAGAAGGGCAATGTTATCCTTGATTCCACTATGGGGGCTAGCAAACACATACTTTAAAAGGAGAGAAACATTTAATAACTTTCAAAAGTAGATCATATGCAAGCCAAATAGACTTCATGCTACTTGCGAAGACAAAACAATCAATATGTAAGGATCGCAAGGTTATACCGGAAGAAAGTTTAACTGCGCAATATAGGTTAATGATTATAGATGTTTATATTAAGAGACAGAAGAAAGGGAATGAAACTAATAAGAGTCCAAAAACTAGGTAGTGGAATTTACAAGGAGAGAACAATGTTGTTTAGAAATAAATTGATAGAAGAAAGTAGAATGTATATAGAATGAGATGGCTTAGTGCATGAGGAATGCGGCAAAAGATGTTTTAGGATATCTAGAGGTAAAAGCCTAGCAAGGGACTAGAAATGGTGAAAATTTTGAACAATAAATAAATGCCAAGAAGATTGCTAAAAAGTAGCAAGTGATGCTGAACAAAGGCTTATGATGATCATTAAAATAGACAGGGGACGAGAATGTGAGAAAGGCTTCTTCTTCTTCTTTTGAGAAGTAATGAGTAATTTCATTAAAGGAAGAAAAACAAAACAAAGAGAGAAGGGCCTGATTCAAGGTTTTAAGCGATCTGATGCCAGCACCACCATCCTGAAATGCCGGCAAACCTTGTCCCAGGCCAATAGATGGAATTTTTTCTTGCCTTCAAAACCATGCCACAGGAATCCACATCGAAGATTTTCAAGCCTTTTAAGCACCGAGGATGGACATTTAAAGAACGACATGAAGTAGAGTGGAAGGCTGGAGAGCGTAGCTTTGATCAGGGTAATACGGCCGCCCAGAGAGAGAAATCTGTATTGCCATCGCGCCAGGAAGGACTGGAATCTGTCAAGGACTTTATCCTAAAGACATTTTGGAGGCTTTCCCGCACAAAGAGGAAGCCCAACAAAGGTTGTCGGGAGCGAATCAGTTGAGCAGTTGAAAAGATCGGCGAAGCGCTGAGTCTTGGCTTCTTCCAGGTTCACTCCAATCATTTTAGATTTGGAGAGGATGACTCTAAGACCAGAAACTGCCTCGAAGCATTGAACAATCGTTCGAAGATTGTTGATCTTGACCTGATCAGCTTCATGGAAGAGCAGAATATCGTCTGCGAATTGAATGTGGGTTATTGGCGAAGCCAGCCCTCTTATATGACAACCCGAAATGATCCCAGTGACCTGACCTGCAAAAAGCATTTTAGAAAGCGCTTCCACAACAATTAGAAAAAGAAATGGAGAGAGAGGATCTCCCTGTCGCAATCCCCTAGAATGGCCAAAGAAGCCTTTTGGGGTGCCATTAAGAAGAACCGAGAAGTGCATCGAGCCTACACATTCTCTAATCCACCTACACCACTTGGACCCGAAACCCATGCGTCGCATCATGAAGAGGAGGAACTCCCAGTCTACAGGGTCGAAAGCTTTCTCCAGGTCCAGGTTGCAAAGAACACTTTTAGCTCCCGATTTGAGATACGAGTCGAGGCATTCATTAGCGATCAAAGCACTGTCAATGATTTGTCTACCCGGGATAAAGGCGCTCTGATTATCAGAAATGATCTTTTCCATCACTCCCCTTAATCTGGATGCTAACACTTTTGCTAGAATTTTGTATGGAGCACCAAGAAGACTAATCGGCCTAAACTCCCGCATGGAATCAGCACCCAGGGATTTTGGGATGACGGCTATGAACGTAGCTCCAAGCTGTTTGGATAGACGACCTTGTCGTGGAATTCATTGACGAAAGCCATGATGTCCACCTCCAAAACCTCCCAGAATGAGCGGAAGAATACAATAGGAAACCCGTTGGGCCCAGGGGCTTTATCTCCCCCTAATGCTTCAATCGCCACCTTTACTTCTTCCACCGAGAACTTGGATTCAAGACAGGCGGATTCTTCTGCAGATAGAGCTGCGAAATGGAGATCGTCGATCTTAGGTGTGACCCAGTTTTCTTTGAGAAAGAGTCTGAAATACGAGATCGCCTCATCAATGATTTGTTGCTTGTCTTCTGTAGGAGTCCAATTGATCGAGAGGCTACCGATTTTATTTGCTCGATATCGGGCACTAGCAATGGAATGGAAGTACTTCGTATTTTTGTCGCCTTCCTTGATCCATTTACAACGCTATTTCTGCATCCACACCATTTCATCTGCTAAAATCCTAGCCGAATAATTATGGATAAGCTCTAATATTTTGGTCCAATCTATCGCATTAGGATCCAATTCGGCTACCGAATCCAACTCCTGGAGCTCTACTAGAATTGCGCTGGTATCATTGTCCCTTTTTCGGAATACAGCTTGATTCCAAACTTTGAGCTTCTCTTTCAGCATCTGTAATTTCTTGCAAATTCTAAAAGCCGCAAAGCCCTCAACTGTGAAGCATGCCCATCATTCTCTAATCATCTGGTGGAAGCCTTCTTCTCTCAGCCATGCCACCTCGAACTTGCAGGGCTTCGGGCCCCAAATGATTGAGTCTGTGTCAAGAAGAACAGGGGTGTGGTCTGAAGTGGGTCTAGGAAGGAAAGACTAGGAGACGAGCGGAAACTGATCCAAACAATCTGGGGAGACTAGAAATCCAACCTAACAGAAATGGGATCAACTTTGCTATTGGACCAAGTAAATTTGGCCCCTTGTAACGGAAGATCCACCAATTCGTTCTCATCGATCCAATCTGAGAAGAGGCGCATCGAAGACGTAACTTTGCCTCCTGAAGATTTTTCCTCCCAGAATCGATTATGGTAAAATCTCCTCCAACGCACCAAGGCCCGCTGAACATCTGTGTGGCAACATTAAGCTCCTCCCAGAGGGCAAGTCTTCTGTTCGCCTGATTTGGGCCGTAAACAGACATGAAGAGACGGAGAACTTTGGAATTGACCTCGGACAGGATAACCAACACAAAGAAGAGGCCAGAGTTGCTGCTTTCCAATGACCAAACAGAGGAATTCCAAGCTACAAGAATACCGCCCGTGCTACCTACTGAATCTGAAGCCACCCAGGAGACATCTTTGCTTTTCCACAGTGAGCCCATAAGGAATTTGTTGAAACTACTTACTTTAGTTTCCTGCATGAATATGATGTCTGCCTTACTTCTAAGACATATATCTTTGATAGGACTTCTCTTATTTTTGGACCCTACTCCTCCGACGTTCCATGAGAGAACCTTCACTTAGCAAACTGTTCATCCCCATGATCTGCCTGCGGCCCTTCCAGCGATCTCCCCACTGGGGGAAGATAAAAAGGTTCTGTAATTCCTTATTTTCCTTTTCCTCCACTGCGTACTCTTGGGAGAGTTTGACGGTGGCAGCGGTCTGCCTCGAGCTTCAATGCAATGGAAAAGGGCTAGGAAGTCTTCAGGGTGATCTCCTAAGGAGAGACCCACAGATCTTCCAATATGGCCCATCGCATCCCTGATCCACCTTTTCCGCTGAATAGACTTAATCAGCTCGGTCCACTATTCTTCGCTTGGCACGTCACCAACTGATCTTCCCCAGCAGCTTCTGTAGGATTTCCGACTCTCATCTGAAGAGGTTCTGCTTCGATTATCCCTACCTCGGAACCTTCATGGAAGAGAGAGATGAGGGCCTGCCCGGTAGGATCCTCTGGCTGCGCTAGAGATCTGGGAGATAAGGAATCTGGAAAAGGATGGTCTTCCGAAGACGAAGAAGCCATACTGTGGGAGTCGAACTCTCCTTCTTCCCTATCTAAGCAGAGTGCAATCTGAGAGGAGGGAGCGAAATAACCGGGCGGATCTGAAGAGGGAGGTTTGGGGATGAGTTGGCGGTCGGGAGATGGTTCAGCGTATAAAGACAGGTTCAGATTAATTGGCAGACGGTTAGGGATCTCCGAAGCTAAAATATCTGACCGAAGCGAAGACACGAGGTGACTTTTCGCCTTCCGAACCTCCCTATAATCGACACGTAGCACACCGAGGCTGGGGGAAGTTGAAGGGCGTATCCTCGATACGAGAGAGTGCTGCGGAGGAATCTCAGCCGTCCACGTGCAGGAGGGAGAGAAGCACGCGTTAGCATTGTGTTGACGGGTGTCAACTGCAAGACCATCTAGCATCCTCTGGATGCGTGAGAGATCGGAGATCGCCAGCTAGTCGCTCGAGGCCCCCGAAGTGCGACAAGTGTCCGAGAAGCGGTCTGGTAGTCCTAAGGAGGAGACGTTTTGTGTCTCGCGAAGAATCTGTGGTCCTACGAAGCATGGCAGTTGTGATCCTTCTTCTCTATCCTTCGCTAGCTCAATGGGTGTGGCCTGGCATGGCGCTTCTCTGGACCTCTAGAGGTCACCCCATCTGGGGATGGGGCTTCTAATGACCTCTTGTTGAATTGGCAACAAAATCTATCTGTCGTCCACAACCACCTGTAGTTGATTCGGGAGAGGGGTGCCCTTCTTCTTCCTGATTTGCATTCTGATCACTCCCATCTCTTCGCCAATCTTAGTTTTGGGATCTAGCTCGATTAGATCACCCAGTCTGGATGCGATTGGTTGGAAGAAAGCTTCGTTCCAAAATTCTAGCGGCACATACCAGACTAGAACCCAGACTTCTTCGAATCCGAACGCTGAAAAGGCTGGATGGGGCCGTCTCTATGCAAAGCAGCTGCCATCGTGAAGAGATCGGGGTTGATGAAAGGACCCAGATTGATCCATAGTTCATTAAAACTGAAGGGTTTAATGGAATATGAGGACGGAAGGAGACCGCAGCATTCCTGGATCCAACTCCTAACCTGGGATATCGAAGCTCTTGATTTAGTGATAGCAACAACCGAATTTCTTAGCGCCTCTTTAGATTTCTGCAAAGTCTCCTTGTCGATGAGAATTGGACTATCCTCCACTCGATTCGCTGTCCTTGCGGGTTGGTTTGCCTCCTCCTGCCTAGACGGGGGGGTACTTGATCGGAGTCAATCAGAGTGTCTCTGAAAGACTTGGAGCCTGTAAGTCGGGATTGGGGATTTTGGTTCTGTAGCTGAACTTTATGACAGGTAGTCGGAAGGAGGGATTCTCCTTTAGGGCGAAGAAAACGTCGTTCCGGGCCAAATCTGGCCCGTTAGACGAACAGCTTCATCCCTCCAAAGCTCTCCCCATGAAGATCGAGGATGGCCTTTTGTAGCTCAGCCTCGAAGCTCATTCTGACCAGGGTAAAGCCTCTAATGGCGCCATTCACCTTGTGTCGAGGCAGGACCTCGTCCATCACTACCCCAGCACGCCCAAAAACCCTGGAGAAGTTGATGGGAAGCCAACCTTCTGGAAAACCCTTTACGAACAGGGTCGGGAAGTTGTCGACCCTCTTTGGCTGAGAGAAACCTTTCTCTTTCCTAGTAACCTGAACCCATTTCCCTAATTCCCCTTTTCAATTGTCGTCTTCATCCCACATTTGCGCTCGGCCCCAGGAGCGAAGCTCCTCCACAACTGGATCATTACCTGCGATACCGTCATCTTCGTCGCCATTGCCATCGTCACCTGACCTTTCCATCGTCGTGTCGCCATTGCCATCGTCACCTAACCTTTCCATCGTCGTGTCTTCACCTAACAAGTAATGAAGCTGTATTAGGGTTTGGGAGCGTGGATTTTGAAATTGAATATTAGAATGAGAGTGAGGAAGGATATGAACCTAGATCAGAAAGGCGTCTTCAATCTTGCAAAAATGAGAGTGAGGAAGGATATGAACCTAGATCAGGTTAGACACATTGAAAGCGATGACCAGAGAGTACTAGTCAAGGACAATGACATCAATGAAAGGTGGAGAAGCTATTTTCAAAACTTGTTAAATCACAACCATTTTAGAGCATAGAGTAGAAGGAACCGTAGCTGAAATGATGTGAAAGACCGTTGATACTTTCGTAGCATTGGGATATCTAAAGTGAAAGAATGATGCAGGACGAAGTGATCTAACCTAATATGCTGCCACGAAATTAAAAGGTAGATTAAGTAGAGCAACGTACCGACAAAATAAAACCAATTTACCATAAATTCAGAAATTTTAGATTCATGACATGCCCAAATTGAAGCCTATAACAGTCCCGCAATGTGAATCTCATAAATTACTGATTAACCAGGACCTATCATAGCATAGGGTTAAATCTGAATTCAATGGAAATCATGTAGCTTGTACGAGTTTCGACATGTTAGGGCGGTTTAAAGGCTAGGGAATGTGGGAAATGGGTTTAGGGTATCTAGGCTTAGAGGAATTAAGGTTGGAACATTAGGGTTGAGGTTTTGGGAGGTTTCAGGTTGGGATTTCAGATTTTGGATTAAGGTTTAGGACTTTAGGGTTTCTGGAATTGGGAATATGAGTTTTAAGTTGTAGGAATTAAGGATATATGATTTGGTCAAGGGATTTTCATATTTTGGGAATTTGGGTTTGGAAATTTTGGGGATTTTGAAATTTATGAATTTTAGGGTTAGGATTTGACGAAATTACTCTAGGGGTTTTTTCATAGGGAAGCAAGGGAAAGGGAAGAGCATTCGTAACGAAACAAGGGGCCATTGTACAAGGTTATCCATACGAACAGTCGTATGTAAGTGCATCCGTACAGACAGCTAAAGATGGTAGGTTGTGGTCGGCTTGAGCTTGGGATGGGTTGATTTAGGTTTTGAAATTTGGGTGGTAACAAAGAAGAAAAAAAAGGAAGAGATCAAGAAGGAAGATGAGAAAAGATGATACCGTGTTGCAAAAAAAAGATAACTAGGGAATCGCTCCCCGTGGTTTCGCACCACCAATACAATCACAAGATGAAATTCTTTTGCTCAATCTCAAAGCAAAATGAGAGAAATCTCTTTCATTCATAACATGCATAATCCCTTAAAGGAGTTGGGCATCCAAACTTATAAAGCCCCTCTCAGAGACTTTTACAACTAAACCCCTCATAACATTCAAAGTGTCCAAAACACTCTTTCAGATGCCTAAATCAAAAAATTAAAAAAAAAAAATTACAAAGATACCTAATTAAATGACTAAACTAATAAAAAACACTAACTTTGAATTATCAAACTATCCTATCCAATGATGGTCCATGGTCCAAATAGTCCAACGATCAAGGTCAAGATGCTCCAACGTGCGCAATCCAACAGTCTGAAGATTGTGTCCGCTCGATCCAACGTTCCGATGTGTCCATCAAGCTCCCATATGCAGCCCACATGCATCTTCCTAGTGTGGGGTCCTCAAAGATGCACGAACATACACATGGGGTCTTCGACATGGCTAGGAATGTGAATTGGGCCAAGTAGGCCCCATGTAATGGTCGTCTAGCCATAAGGAGATTGGCTAAGCCCTCCTCCAGTATGGTGTTCGGAAGTCCTCATCAAAGAAGGTTTGAGAAAGATGAATATAGGAAAGGCCCTCGGAGCAAATGGCATGCCAATAGAGTTTTGGAAGGATACAGGAGATACTTGGTATTCTGGTTGACAAAGTTGTTCAACAAGATTGTAAGATCAAAGAAAATGTCAAACAATGTAGGAAAAGTATTGTGGTACCTATTTATAAGAATAAAGGAGACATACGAAGCTGCACTATCTATCGTGGGATTAAACTTATGAGCCATACAACGAAACTTAGGGAGAGAGTCATTGTGCAAAGACAGACATGAGATGAATATATCAGAAAATCAGTTTGTTTTCATGTTAGGGAGGTTTCCCACTGAAGCTTTGTTCCTACTTATTCAATTGATGGAGAAACTCCTTGATTGTAATCAACTTGCTGACTGTAATCAACCTAAGTAATGAACTATAAAATACTTGATTGTAATCAACCTTTGTAATAGTCTATTACATTGTGCCTATGGGAGTTTTGTGCACTCATTGTTGGTCCCAAGTAGGGATAAAGGTGGAGGGTTGCATGCCCACTTGAGATTTGGATCTGCTTCACTTTTGGGACCATGCCCTAAAATGAGCCGGAAAAACTGATGGACAGCGTGGATGTACAACATATACATCAAGGTGGGCCCCACGGTCAGGGCAACACCCAATAACGTGTTACCTAGGTAACACCTAATCCACTCCCTAAATTTTGCAGCCACCCTTTCACGGAAAAGGAATTCAGTAGCACTAGAATTACCTATTTAGTTTCCTTTTTATTAAAAATCGCCAAAGATTAATTTGAGTTACTTCAAGCAATTTTATTATGAACCTATATACTTGAAGCTTTGGATGCTTCAACTGTATTTGGGATTGTAAAGAAGGCTTCATATACATGTACATGGCCATAAGAACATAAGATACAGTGAAATCAACTGAATAGAGATTTTTTTTTTTTTTTTCTGAAGGATTGTTGCAATTATTGATCCATAGCAATTTGATGCTTGTACGACCTAGAAGTGACTGCGATGTTATACTTATGGTGACACTCCAAAAAGTTGTCATCTTTGCTTCTATATTGATTTTATAGTGGAACAAATGAAATTGGAAGCGAGTAAAGTGATGATGCAATCTGTCCACGCCATAAAAATCTACAAAACACATGTTCCCTATGCTTTTCTTGGATTAGAATCAAAGCTAGATTGTTTTTGACTTTGAGCCCCATCACTCTTAGGAAAGTTAAATCTGTTAAGAAGACTCTTGAAACACCATACAATGGACCACAAAAGATAACCGGAGACCTCGAGTCTGGCTCCCTGTATTTTAAAGATTTAACTCTTTAGTTGCCAATTTAGGGTTTTGGTGTTCCTTGGTTCTAAGGAATGAAAATGAGGTGGTCAATGTGGTCAATAGGCCCACTAATGAGGGAGTGATGAGAACATCACATGCTATTGCTCCGTCAATGTATCTGGGGTGATCCCCCCCCCCCCCCCCCCCCCCCCCCCCCACACACACACAAAAAAAAAAAAAAAAAGGAACAGAAACAAATTCATCAACCTTAAGACTAATGATGCTTCAAGCATATAACTTATGAAGCAAGTTAACATATCATACACACACATAAAGCGATCTAAATCATTGTCATGCTTCCTCCTAAAGTTAGAGGTTACTTTGTGAATCCAAATGATAAGTTTGCAGCAGAAGTACCTCATACAGTAATCGAATTTAGCAGGGAAGTCAACCTTTGTCATGAAGACCTCTTCAAATCCACCATCCCTACATTTGTCCATGCAATTAAGTGCGCATGCAGCCACATCCTGAAGCTGAAAATTATGAAGGCGTTCAGATATACAGAAAATGCATTTAAAATTTTTCAGGCAAGATACATACAGAACAAAGCCAAGCATGATCGTAAGTCATTGCTGGAAAACTAGAACTCAAACCCAGGTTGACCAGCTCGACATGTTGACTCAAATGATTTCCTTACCTTGTGAGCAGGTTTAAGTGTGTGTGTGTGTGTGTGTGGTGTGTGTGTGTGTGAGAGAGAGAGAGAGAGAGAGAGAGAGAGAGAGAGAGAGAGAGAGAGTTAGAGCGGGGAAAAAAAAAAAACTAAACACATTATTGGGCATGAAAGAAGAAAGATGTTGAAAATAGTATCTCAAAACCAACCAGGAAAGTATTGGTAAACGTAGTTATGCAATATAAAATACCCATCTGAAAGAAAAGAAAAAACTCCAAAAATGTTTCCCTTCCTTTTGTCAATGAAAGCTGAAAATTCAAAAGTGACTACAAAATTTATTTATCCCATTCAGTCGTTAACTTACTTAACACGGAGTGGCCAAAAACTATCCAGATTCCTAAAGAGAGATTATTTTCATTGAAATAAATTATAAATTAATAATATCAGAATACTTGTACACATACATGTTATAATTCCCATGAACCTGGGCACTATATACAGGATAGTGAAAAGGTTTTGTGACCAAAGCAGCAGTGGATATATGGCATGTACATGAAAACAACAAGTACGATTTCTTTAGGGCCTGTTTGGATTCGTGGTTTTAAAATTTTTTTTTTAAAAAAAAAAAACAAGGAAACTGGTGTTTTTTGGGAAACGGCATTTCTAGAAAACAGTAAGAAATGAAAAGTTCCCTTGTAAGAAATAAAAAGTTGTTTACCTTGATTGTTTTTCGACAAGATTACTTGCATTTCTTCATTTCCAAATCCATTGTTTGGAAAAAAGGAAATTTTCATGAAAATTTTACTTAAAGATGGAAGGTGAGACACGTGTGCACTGAATATCCATATTGAAGATACAGATCAGTTTTCCTGGTGGTTTCCGCAATTTCTGTAACAACGTTTTCTGCACGTTACTTTCCACTCCTGAGTTCGCAAAACTCAGCTTCCCTGTGTCGTGGGGCTTTCCTGAATCCTCTGGGATTCAGATTGTAGTAGAAATACCTTAGTTGGAGATTGAATGGTTCAGATCTGATGGATCTGCCGCGGGTGGGAGAAGCTTTCGTGCACGCTTCTTTCGGAAAACGCAAGGATGCCAGGATTATTTCACTTCTCCTGTCTCCTATCTTGTTAGGAGGCGTCGGAAAATCCTCTGGGGTGGATTGGACAGTCTAGATCGGTAAGATGATCGAAGGTTTGTCGTGGAAGGCTCTTCTTTCGCTTTCATGCGTTAGATAGACGTTGTTATAGCGAGCGGAAGTTTTTCATTTTTTAGTTTTGTTATACGCGATAGGTGGGGTCCACTATGATGGGTTTTAGAAAATCCACTCCGTTCATCGGTTGTAGGGTCATGTTAGGACATGGGCCAAAATATGAAGCATATCCGAGCCCCGGATGGACCACACGATCAGTTGGTGAGGAGACAATGCCCATCGTTGAACCAAGCTTTCATTCATGCATACATCTGGTGCCATGCACTTGTCATTCGGTATTTACAGATTTGCCATCCGTTTCTCAACTGACTTCCGACGTCTATTACGTCGGAATGCACCGTCCAAATGTCCTGAAATTTGGCAGGTATCCTTCGTTTTTCGAGTTCTTCTCATCGCCTCAGTTTGGGCCTTAATCGCTTACAGATGACCCGGATGTCTTTTTAATGGACTAACACACTCCGTCCTTCAGAGCAACGGTTGTACACATCTAATTGGGACATTACCTGGTAGTTTGGACATATACTCTAAGATCTTCGTAATGATCGATTTATCAAAATATCCGGATGGCCCATTTCACGGATCTAAACATGATGGATGGTCAGATGACACATTAAAAAATAAGGAAACCTGACGATTAGTACTCTGACCGTGTATGTAGATGGATGTACGGTCAATTTCGTAAACAGAAGAACACAAAATGGATTTCTAAAGTGATTAAAAGTAGAACATGAGTACCGTTGGATTCAAGTGGCTTGTTCACATTTGTGAGTTTCTTATATTATACTTTTAGTGGTGCGTTAAGCCTATTCATAGGTGGCGAACAAGATGAACAGATCGGAATCTCAATCCGATGCGTGTACGAACGAATGTAGAGATCTAGTAGTTAGTTTACTATGATCGAGTCGTCCAAAATCAAAGTGGACGGTCAGATGTCTTTATCTAGCGGTGAATATTTGGTTGAACGGTTGATTATGATGGACAGGTGAGAATACTTGGATATATGATGGTCTGTCTTACAAATCGATGATCGGATGACTTAATCCACGAATGAAGATTATTCTTAACGGTCATTTAGATGTAAGGTTAGGATTAGCTAAATTGGTATCGTACACATGTACATTTTAAGTTAAATTTCATGGTAACACTCGAGAACCTTCAATACCCAGGTATTGAAAAGTTATTGAAAATTTTGGGTGTTACAATCTACCTCCCTTGAACAAAATTTCATCCCCGAAATTCAATTACTTCTACCATTTATATTGATTCATTATGTTAAATTTTTCACTGTATTCCATATAATGTAGATATATATGTTTAGGTGTGCGTATAATTAGCTACATGAAATCAAGACGCTACACACACATGGAGCACAATTGCACATGTGGGGTCCTTGAATATGTATGGCACATGTTGCACATGTGGCACATTGGGTGTGTGGCATGTTACACCCTTGACGATGAGTGGTTGTATGTTCCGCACGTGTTACACATGTGACACATTGGGTGTGTGGCACGTTACACCCTTGACGATGAGTGGTAGTATATTCCGCACATGGCACATTGGCATGTCTGTGGTGCTTTGCGGTTGTGTGGCACATTTGCACATGTGGGGCACTTGAATGGACATTTGCACATGAAATGTACTTAGAAGGCGGTCATTGGCACGTGTTGCATATGTCACATGGCTCAATAGCATGTGGCATAAGTAAGGCATTTGAAGATGAGGGTGGCACCAAGTTTACGATATCAATAGTATCGATTGATATAAGGCCGATAATATCGGTATCACACTTACCCGATACGAACCCCAACTTCATTTTATGGGTTTTGGGATATCGGTGATATTGTTGCGATATATTGCAATGTATTGTTGATATCGGCGATACATTATATTGCGATGTATCTAGGATACTGGCAATAGAAAACTGAACAACCTCAAAAATAAATAAATATAAATAAATAAAATAAATGAAGAAGAATAAAAATACACATTCCCCCCCTCCCAAAAAAAAAAAAAAAAGACTACAAGTCTACAATACTCTAGTGAGCGCACCACCCCATGTTAGGCGAGCAGAGGATAGGTAGCTCAAGTGGACCCCACCGAAATGTTTATGTGAAATTCGCCCTGACCACCAGGTGTGTCACCTCATGTTAGGCCCAAGGCCCAAAAATCAGCTTTATCCATGATTGAGGTGGACCACGCAATTAGAAACAATGTACAAGGCAATGCTCCCCTCCAAACTATTCCCCATGGTGTGGCCCACCTAAATCACAGATAGGCCTGATTTTTGGGCCCCATGCCTAATTTTATTGTGTCATCCAATGGTTGGAGCGGATTTCATATAATCATCACAATGGGCCCTGTAAAAAACAAGGGTGGAAACCTCTCTACCAACTATTTCCTTTGGTGTTGCCCACCTAAATCACAGGTCAACCTACTTTTTCAACCCTGGGCCTAACGTGAGATTATGCATCTAATAGTCGGAGTGGATTTCACATACCTCAGCACGGTGGGCCTCATAAAAAACAAATTGTGGGCATCCATGATTTGGCAAATGTATTTAGGAAAAAAAATCCTACCAGACTAACGCCCTTGATTTTTTATGGGGTCCACCATGATATGTCTGTGAAATCCACTTTGACCAATATATGTGCAATCCAATGTTAGGTCCAAGACAAAAAATCAAGTTGATTCAAGTGGGCCACAATAAAGGAAACAGTTTGAAGAGAGACGAACACCCTTGATTTTTATAGGGCCCACCGCGATAATTAAATGAAATCCACTTCAACATTAGATATCATACCAAAACTTATGGGACCCGAAAATTAAGACTTCATGATCCAGACAAGCAACATCAAGGGAAACAGTTTAGATGGTGAGAGTTCCCCTTTACACTATTTCCAATCATGTGGTCCACCTGAATCATGGATGGGTCTAAATCTTTAGCCCCAGGCCTAACATAGGGTGAGGCACCTAGTGGTCAAGGTGGATTTCACATAAACATCATGGTGGGACCCATCTAAACCATCGACCCCTTTGCTCACCTTTGAAAACCTTTTTTAAAAGTCACTGAAATCCTTAAAAAGGGGAGTTGCGTGATAATCTTACAACGTACAACACGAAAGGAATGCACTCAAAAATTGTATGCATGCCATATATTAATTCGAATTAAACCAATTAAATTGTTGAACCCACTGTCTCTAAGTCACAGTCCCCAAATCATATTGTATGAACAATCCTGGCCTTTGATTTGTAAACACTTGTTTATCGAAAGAGGACCATTGGATATTTTTCCTTCTTAATTGTCCAAGAAATGTCCACCAATCTCAACATCAAATGAGGAAATAAACCTAATTTTTCGGTTGTGAGATAGAATATGGACAATTTAATTTTAATTCCTTGTATGCCACGTGTGCAACTTTTAAAAATAATTAATTTGTTGTGTTTTCACATGTCTTCTATGATTTAAAAAATATATTAGTTGATTATGAATATAATTGTATCACTCTGTTAGACAGCGCATAGTTTAGGACCCCATGCAAAGGAAACTTATTTTGAGCACTTACCTTTTGTGATTGATTCCTAAGTTTGTAATAATGTATTTTTTAACATGTCTTGAGGTTTCATTGAAAAATTCAACCAATTTCTCAATGTTTCCCAATGTTTCTTAAAAACAACAAAACATTAGTGATACATTCAATATTTCCCATGCAATAACCGAATGTTTCCATATCCCAAGGTTGCGATACATCCATCAATATTGATACTAAAAACATTGGGTGGCACATGTTGCACATGGAACATTGGGGGATGTGGCACATTGAAACATGGATCATTATACGATGGGCGATCGCACAGGTAGCACAGTGGCACAAGTGTGGTGCTTTACGTGGATGGTAGCACATGCTACAAATGTGGCACATTAGCACATACGAGGTTTCAAGATTGATTGCACTCGTGGAGCACTTTATAAAACAATGGTCATTTCCCTCAATTTCTTGAAAATGGTGTTTCTTAAGTATAGGCAAGGAAACAAAAAGGAGGCAACTTTTCAGGAAATAAGAGGGAAATGGAAATGGAAATGGCACTTGCAAGAAATTTACAAAAACAAACAAAGGAATGTCGTTTTCATGGAAATGACATTTCCTTAATTTATATTTTAATGAATCCAAATAAGACCTTAAAATAAAATTAAAAGGAGATGAAAATAACATAAAAATTCAAAATATTAATGACAAATAATACATCCACCAAAAATAAATTTGACGATCTTAAAGGTTGAGATTTTGATCGCCAATGCTCTTCGCTTCAACCATGAGGTCTTAGGATGAAGCCCAACTGACTGACCAAAAGGAAAAAGATTTTGAGAATCAAAAAATTGATATATTTATTTTGGAAGATCAATGACCTTTTCATTTGAATAAAATAGCGAATTTCAATTACTGCATTGAGTGTTGACACCTCGATTTCCTATTGCCTCCAAATCTACCTACAAAATTACTTTCAGTTATTTTTATTATAAAAAGTTAAAGGCCACGAATGCCTTTTTGAGAAACCATAACCCTTCATTTTCAAAATATTTTAAGGCTATAGTTGGTTAACTAATCATGTTTTCTTATCAATGGATTTATCATATACTCATAGTAAAGTTCGTGGCAGGGAGCCAGTAACTCAATTGGATGTGTTATGTTGCAACTATGAGGTGGAAATTTGATCCTAGATGGTATCCAAAAAAGAAAAGACGGGATTGAAGGAATTACTTTGTTAGGCATCTTGGGAAAAAAAGAGTCTATAAGGCAAGTCCTAAGGACTAAGAATAGGATCATGCATAAGTCAAATCAATCTATAGAACTTGACAGAAGAGAGAATTTGAGAGAGAGAGAGAGAGAGAGAGAGAGAGAGAATTTGGGAAAGAAAAGAAGCTCGTAGGTCTAGGATGTCTAGCCTCACCTTACTTATAAAAGAATGGTACAATTACATGTATGCCCATATTAGGGGAGAAAAAACAAAAGAAAGACAAGGGACATAAGAAAAACATAAAAATAAAGATAAAAATGTAAAAGGCTAAGGCTAAGGCCCATAACACAGGGCCCAGGTGTACATATCAGTGGGCCCAGTCATAGGCCCGCACACACATACAACTATGTTGTCTCTCAAGCTAAGGCATAAATATCAATCATGCCTAGCTTGCAAACAACACGTCATTAAGCTTCCATTATAAACGCCTTTTAAGAAGATATCTACCAACTGTTCGGAAGACGATAACAAATGGAGTGGAAATAACACTTGCAGCAACCTTCATATGAATAAAGTGACAACTAGCTGATGGGGAAATCTCACATGGAGTACCTTCACTACGCATGTACGAGAGGACCCTACCATCGATTTACCTTGGCGATAGCATGGATTGAAGATGCACAACTTGTGGGAAGAGTATTGAGAGTCTTAGAGTCTAGAGTGGACCCGATTATGGCCCATCATGTCATGATCGTGGCCCACCACCATGAAACTTCGTAGGATTTTGGATTTTACTATTTTTCATGTTTTAGTTTTTGATGGTCAGCTCGGATTGATTAGTACTTGTTTGGTTTTTATTATTTTTATGTGGACCTTTTTATGCGCACTTGGTGCAGGGGCACTTTAGTCATTTTCTCCTCTTAGGGTTTCTTTATAAACTTAAGGAGAGGAGGCATTATGGTTATGCAGCAAGAAATAAGAAAAGAATAGTTTGTTTTCCCTCTTCTCTGTGTGTGTGGAGACGTGAGCCATAAGAGGGTGAGAAGCCCCCCCTTGCTCATCAAGGGAAGACTACCGAGGTGCGAAGACTTATCCCAACCCATTCTCATCATCACCATCTCCTTCCCTTTCATTCACGTTGCTTATTCAGCCCAACAAAACAGTCCAACAGCAATAGTGCATCTTCCAGATCCAGCCCGCCGCTACAGGACCACAACCTTCGGCGTAGCACTATGACTACACAGCACATCGGATCGAGGCAAAGCTCGGAGGATCAAGACTCCTCCCCTGGCCGAACTGACTGGAGGTGGCTCCCACCCCATACATGCTCCCCTCACACGTGCGAACCTACTCGCCCACGTGCGGCACATGTGCGGGTCCCACATGCGGGACCATTCTTCCTAGATTGATTCAACCCTCTAGTAGTCCTTCCTCCCCACTTCAAAATCCCTTTTGGATCACCCGGTTTGAAAGATACGAATTTTTTTCTATTTTTCTTGATTTTTCCTATTTTCTGCAAAATTCCCCTAATCAGATTCAAACCCCAAATTGACCAGATTAGTTCATGCCACTTGACAAACACAATGACCAATGGATACGAGTGAAACCAATACGTATCAAGGCCCCATTAAACTTTTCAAACCAAGAACAATGAGATTGCTTCAACCCATATATCGCCTTCTTCAAACGACATACCTTGCTCATCCTCCTTTCGAAGGAGGAAAACTGAGGTAGATCTCCCCAATCAAATCATCATTCAAAAGAGCATTTTTAACATCCAACCGATGCAATGGCTAATTCAAATTGGCAACAAAAGAAATAATCACCCGTACAGAGTTTATCTTAACAACAAGAGCAAATGTCTCAGAATAATCCTCACTAAGGGTTTGTCTAAAATATTTAAATACAAAGCGGGCTTTATGGCGAGCTATACTTCCATCGAGATTGTACTTGAAAACATACACCCAACAACAACCCACAGGATTCTTCGCAGCTAGTAACTCAGTCATCGCACATGTATGATTGTTTTCAAGAACTATCATCTCCTCTACCATAGCTCGATTCGCAAAGGAGAAATAAGAACCACCTTAAGATTTTAATGGTGAAGGAAGAACACTCTACAGCTAAACAATGGACTGTTTCTGATGGATTGATTCTGAGGGGGGCAAGGATAGGATTTTAAAAAAACCTCTGAATGGGATGAGAGGTACAGTCCTTTTACTTTTCCGACATCAAGAGGTAAATCTAAGGCAGGTTCCAAATAAGGATCATTGTAAATAGATAGTCGAGTAGGAACACTATCAATACCTGTAGCATAAGGAGGATGCTTCAAGGTGTCCCGAGAAATGATGGGTTTATGAACATTCCTTCGTTCATACACTTCTAAGTTTGACTCGGTGAAATCAATACTCCAACCTTATTTCAAGCATTGTCAAGTGTAGAAGACCACTATCTGATCAGACTCAAGAACAAGAACCATAGAATGTCTCCCCCTTTCTATAAAAAAATTAAGGAGTATCTTACACAAATTTAACATCCATAGAGATATAATGCTTTTTAATAAGAGAATCAAAACAGTTATACTCCTTTTGTGAAGACAAATATCTCAAGAAAATGCATTTGACAACTCTATTTGATCACTTGTTTCTACGAGGACTAGCTTTATAGACATAACATACACACCCAAAGACGCCTAAAGGAAATGACAGAGATTGGATAAAAGTCCAAAACATACCGAATTGGGGACTTTCCAACAAGAACATTAGTGGGAAAACGATTGATCAGATAGCAAGCTATAAGAACAACATTTGGCTAAAAAAGATTTAAGAACGGACATTTTAACAAGAAGAGCCCAAGTGACTTCTAAAAGATGTCTATTCTTCCTTTCGATCATGCCATTTTGGTGTGGGGTATATGCACATGTAGTTTGAGAGTTAATAATATGCTCCTGAAGATAAGATATCATAGTATTGAAAAGGTATTCTTTTGCATTATCTATACAAAGAGCACCAATATTCACATTAAAATGACTTTAAACCCAACTATAAACAATTTGAAAATAGAGTTAACCTCGTCTCTAGATTTCATCAAATAAATCCATATCATACGAGATGCATGATCGGTAAACAAAACAAAGTATTTTATCCATTAGAAACAATAGGAACTAGACCCCAAACATCCGAATGAACTAAAGAAAAAATTCTAAACCACTAGCGGATAGACAAACTTATGGTGTTTAGCTAAAACACAAGCCTCACACTTGAAATTTTTAACATCACTAGACTTGACTGACACTAGTAATAAAGACTACAATACCTTACTCGAAGGATGACCAAACCTAAAATACTAGAGATAAAAGTCTTTCTTCTAAACACTAAGCCACTCATTTGAAGCATTCAAACAAAAAAGGTATAAACCATCCTTCTCATGTCCACCAGCAAGCAAGTTTTGAAAACAAAGACAATAATACCCTTACCTCCAATAGGAGTTAAAGAGTACCATCTATTAGTTTCACACGTTCTAAACTAGAATTCAGAGTAAACGAAGAAAAAGATCCATATCTACCTGTAATATGGTCAGTAGCCCCTGACCAGAATCAATGACCCAAGGGCTTGAAATAAAGGTAGTATGAAGACAAGTGGATGTATTACTTGTCTAAGCCAAGGAAGTGAATGAGGAGGCTTTATTCTGAGTAGCATCTCTTAACAAAGCATCGTAATCATATTCTGATATATGAACAATCTCACCAGCCGATGGAACCACACATGAAGCTGAGTAAGGAACCATGCCCCTAGTAGTAGTCGGAGAATCTCTACCATCTAAAGCTATACAGTTAGCAGCTCGGCCCAGAGGTCTACCATTAAGAACTCAACAATAACCCACAGCATGTCTCTGTCTGCCATAGTGGGAACACAATTGATCTATGCCACAACCATGGCCAATACCACGGCCGTCATCGTGCCCTCCTTTTCCGACCCTCTACCCCGACCAACAATTGCATTGTTAAAGTTTCGAAAACCAGTCACTCGAGTAGATTTTTTAATCATAGTTGATCTCATAGCAGTCTGACACTTCTCATCACACAACAATAGTGCATAGATGCTGTTAAGTGATGTTAAAGAGGTGAACCAAAAATTTGGGCACAAACTAATTCAAATTATGTCTTAAGGCCGGCTAAATCTAATAACTCAAAAAAATCTCTACTTATCAATGCACTTTTTATGTTTCTCTACATCTATGGAACTCACAATTGAAGATCATCCAGAAAGGATAATTCCTACCACCGTCCATGCATCTTGGCATAATAGTCAGACACCAATCGCTCCCCCTATCTTAAATTTCCAATTTCCTGATAAATATTATAAATCTGAGCCATATTATTTTGATATGCATACAATAGATGGGCAGTCTGCCAGATCTCACGAGTAATAAATAATAGAAAAAGACCTTCGCTAACTTCTGGTTCCATCGAATTCAAAAGCCATAACATGACAAGCAAGTTATTTGATGTTCAGACTCCATATGAAGGATCAAACAGTTGAGGTTCAGTGATACTACCATCTAGATACCCCAACTTTTGTTTTCCTCTGATAAACATCTCAACGGCTTTCAACCATTGAAGGTAACTGCTAGACTAAAGTTTGTGTGGTAATCTACAAACCAGGATTTTCATAATGACCAATCAACTGTTCCATCTTAGAGTTAATGGGATCAACTACCTCAAAAGTCGAAGAGGCCATATATAATCTCAAAAAGTTGTGATGAAACCAAGGATGAGAGGAACGACCTTATGGGGCCTTGCTCATGGCTCGGTGTTAGACTCATAAGAGTTTCAACACAGAGGTCATGGGTTCAAGTGCCCATTGTGGTGTGTGTGGGTGTGTGTGTGTAGAGAGAGAGAGAGGAACGACCTTACAGATGAACAAATAAATTAGAAAGAAAGCCCAAACGACAATAGCCAGCAAACTCTTACTGTTGCAAACTGAATATTGAAAATCTGGAGAAAAAGAAACTAAAAAAAAAAAAACAACAACAACAACTATCAAACCCAAACGTCCAGCATTACCTCCAACCATTTAGCAAAAAACAGCAAATCCCCAAGAAAAATTCTTCCAAAAAGGAATGAATAAGAATTTCTAGCAACGTCTTTCAACCGGACAACAAAAAAAAAAAATCAGCAAGAGCTTCAACCACATATCAAAGAAGCTTCAAATCCAGCGACACATGATTCAAAACCCTAAAAAAAAAATTCCAATCGCGGGCCACCACCTTTTCATGAATCACAATGAATCAGTGAGGAAAAGGCCTCAACTCTTAAAACAGAAAAAAATTAAATAAATAAAATTAGATAAATAAAAAATAAAAAGAAGAAGAAGGAGAAGAAGAACAAAGAAGGGAGAAGGGTGAAGAAAAAAGAAGAAAAGAGGAAGGGATGGAAGAGAACCACCGAAGATTAGGAAGGGAAGCAAGGGAAACACCACTTGTTGAGAAGATTAGTAGAAGATCAAGAAAAAAGGAAAGAAAGAAAGAAAAAAAAAAAAAAGATAAGGAAAGGAGGGGAAACACCACTTGTTGAGAAAGATTAGAAGAATAAAACTCATAGAATTATGAGGAAGAGGAAAGAAGAAGAAGAACCTTAAAAGGGCTATGATACCATGTTAGAGGAGAGAGAGAGAGAGAGAGAAGAGAGAGAGAGAGAAGAAGCTTATAGGGCAGGGATGTCCAGCCCTACATTATTTATAACACAATAGATGGGTACAATTACTTATATGCCCTTTTTTTAAGGTACATATATGCACTTATTAGGAGGAAAAAACTAAAGAAATACAAGGGACAAATAGGGAAAGCATAAAAATAAAGATAAAAAGGGAAAAAGGCTAAGACTAAATCCCAGATGTATGTACCAGTGAGCCCAGTTATAGGCCTACACACACATACATGATACACCTAGAACTCGATAAATTATTCAACCCTGGTTGTGTTTTATGGGCCAGGCCAAACTTGGCCAAGAGCATTCAAAACTCACCAAGTTTGATAAAACTAATTGTGACCATGATACCACTTGGCCCAAGTCAATGATGCCCAAGTCTGCTAATAAAAGTTCCAAACAATGGATTTAAATGGCAATAAACAACAGGTGTAATAATGTAAGCATAGATCTACCTCTACTAAAGCACTCCTTGTCATCCGAAAAGCCAAGTTAAAATGGCCAGAAAAATCACATAGAATTGTACCAGAGGATTGCAGATGTTGGCTCTTTTCCTGAAATGACCAATCAGTCCATGAATATCAATGGAACAATATTAACAGCATAACAATATAATAACAGTAGCAAGATGAAAACATAAAGACACATACAGAAAAAAAAAATCCCCCGAAAGGACTTGCACAGACGTACAAAGCACTGAACATGTCAGATGCCATTCAGAAGTTGCAGAAGAGTGAAATCACACAATTTCAAAACAAGTAAAACAGGCAAAAGAACGGCATCAAGAGGGAAGGTAAAAGAAAATTGATAAGCATATATGGTCGTAAGAATATAAGCAACAAACCTCTTTAGACATAGTGCAATGGCCTAGAGGATGAAGTGAGAAACCCTTGTCCCATAACTTTGAATTGGCTGAAAAATAATAAAGTAGATGTTGGTATTTAAGTCAATGCAGATTGATGCCAAGAAAAGCAAGAGTTGCCACTAATCACAGTAATACACAAAAAAGTAATGACAATCAAATGTAGTTGTGTGTGGGTGTGTGTGCAGAGGAAGAGGGAGGTTGGTGCATAACCATGCTGTTAAGGCAGGGAAGGAGGGAGGGAAGGAGGGCCGTCATTTAATGGTTGGATGTCCAGATCTGTGAGTATCCAAGGGTGCAAGGGACCAAACCAAATTTCAACAGACCAGGATCCCGTTTAAGAATCAGATCGAGTTGGAGTCCACAGCTAAGAACCATTTAACGGTCGGGTTGGTCTGGATACCAAACTAGGATACTGATGTTAATATACATTAGCAAAATATTCACATGCTGTCGACAGTACCTGTGCTTCAGGCACTGTCAAGCTGTGGGTCCCATCAGGACACCTAGACCTTTTTCCCAGGGACCCAAAAATCAGGCTGATCCATAACTCAAGTGGGCCATGCCACCTGAAAGCAGTTGACAGGGGATGGTGGACCAAGTTGTGTATATGAAATCCAACTGATTCACTTGCTTCATCTGGCCTGGATGAAGGGACATGCCAAAAGTCATGCCATTATACAACTCAGAGTGGCCCAAGTGCAATCAAGGGTAGGCATTCCCTGTCAAATGTTTTTCAGTGATATGGCCCACCTGAGTCATGGAACGGCCTATTTTTTATGGCCATGGGCTAAAAAGTAACAGCGTCTCTGATGGACGGCATGGATTTCACATGCACATCATGGTGGGGCCTACACAGCCTGACAATACGTGAGTCTCAAGTACTACGTGTGTGCATTAAAATGCCCATCAAATTGTAGGGTCCACAAGTCCAGCCATACACCTTTATAGGGATTAACCCCAATTGTAAAAAGAGAAGGATTCATGCAGTTAAAATGGCTTTTAAAAATTAAATAAATGAATGCCACAGCATCATCTAATGTGTAGAATATGATGAATGTATCACTTCGCGGGTGTTATCATTTTCCAGGCTCCATTATCAGGCAACCCAGGTCTTATTTTGAATCACCCTTTGCACGCATTTCTTAGCCATGGCAATAACTAAACAGGTAGCATGGCATTGTAATGGGATACCGACAAATCTTGTTCTCGGCCTGGCAATTTCTCAGGATATCTTCAGAGTTCAGATTTTGGCATTTTTCTCAAGATATTATCAGAAAATTTTTGTTGAAAATAAAATATTAAAAAATATTTATAAAGATTAATAAATATTTTCAAAAATTGTAAACATAGGTATAAAAGAAATTATTTAAACTCTACATAATTCTCTTCTTACAATAGCAATAATTTCATGCTAAATCATGGAAAATTAAAATTTGTCGAGAATTTGAAATCTTGCGATATTATTGTGATAATATCATTTAATCAATTTTCCACCTAAATATGGCATTGTTTTCAAGATCTGGAGGATATTTGTCAGAATGCTAATCTGCCCTTTCTTAACTTTTATTACCCCTTCTCTTAGACTCCACCCAATTCCCTGCTTTTGGAGCAGGGAGCTGCTTCTAAAACGGAAGCGAGGTTAATGTGTAGAACTCTATTTCAGTTTTTGGTTGGTTCCATTATAAATTTGTGATCGTTTAAGAGAGTAAACTATGTGAGGGCAAACAGGCTTTAGGTATCCTAATTATAGTAGAAATTTTCATAATTCTTTTGTCGAGAATTTTATTAAGGTCCAAGGGCCAAATGTATGAGGATGTTGAATTATTGATCTATGAAGCTTTTTCTTGCAACTTAAGCTTGATTCCTGTAATGGGTTTCAATTCTAGTGGTGCAATGCCTAGAAATCTCTCAGGAGTGATGCCCTTGGGTGTGCATGGAGCAGTTCTACTTCCATGTAATTATCCTTTTAGTTACTGTTTCTATCAAATATTTGCTGAATTTGGAGCTTGAAGCTAAACTATGGCACATCAATAATGCTTTTGAGCTTTAAAATTAGTATGTCTTGTTTCCTTCTCAAGTTGAAATGCATTCCATTTCGCTTCCAACAAACAAGTTTGCTAGGTTCATTCCGTACTGGCTAATGCATTGCCTTGTTCATCGTGGTTACCAGCATTAGGGCATTCCATCTCAACTTCATCAATGGACAAATCTTAAGAAAAACAATAAATTAGAAAACCACCAAATATCATGCATCATCAAACAAAAAAGCAGATTTAGCATATGACATCTATTCCTTGGGATCTCACTTTTGTCTTTAGTGACCTAAGAGTTGTGCATCCTACATGGAAATCGATCTTACCATGTATCTAGGCAGGCCATTGTATAGCCAACTCCCTAGCTATGGAAAAGGTTCATCAATTATCAATCTGTATTGATGACTCCTATGTGATGAGGACATCACATCACGTATGCCTTTACGCATGTATCAGAGAAGGAGAAGCAGGCCCTAGTCTCTCTATGACCAGGCAAGTATATATGTTTTTTCTTATACTAGGGTTATTTTGGTTAAAAGACATAAAGCAGGGACTATTTTGTAATTTTCTTAAAGCTCTTGAGAGTTGGGACTACATAAAGGGGGAATAGTGGATTTCTCAAAAAAAAAAAAAAAAAAAAAAAAAAAAAAAAAAAAAAACAAAGCTTCTTTGTTTTTCTTCTTCATGCGATGTAAAGACTTATTCCATGCGATTTGGAACGAAGATTAGTAGGATGCCCATCTTCAATCACAGGGTCAAGAGAAATCCCATCACCCCAAGCCATTCAAAACTCTTCCAAACATCTTTCCTTCTTCCCCATTACCCTTTCCCATCAAACCCCTTTACCGCAAGCCAAACCCTACCCGCCTGGGCCCCACACATGTGACCATACGGCCACACGTGCAATCCCCACATTTGGTCCATACGGCCCACCTGTTCCTTCCCCCATACATCTTTGATCCTTCCTTCAAAACCCCATCATCCCTTGTCCAAAACCCTAACCCTAAAATCTCAAGTCTCCCAATTTCCCAAACCCTAGATCTCCAAATCCTTCAATTAACCTAAAATCCCTAATTTCCCTACATCCAAAACCCTATTTCACATCTCGTAATACCTAAATCATTTAATCCCTTCATCCAATTTCCCAATTTAGCCCTAATTTCACCATTTTCCCCAAACTTCCCTAACCCTAGCTTCACCCACACCCAAATCTAGTAAACCCTAGGTAGTATTAGACATTCCCATTTATAATAGACCTAACCCTGTGCCATTTGAATGTCTCTACATCCATTAGATCCTAGCTTTCCATGTTTAATGATCATGTAGGACGATGCTTGACAATTTTGGCATAGACTATGCATGCTTTCTTCTTAGAATCTTGATATTTGTGATGATGTTAGCAAGATTTGTAATTTTTATTAATTAATTTAATTTTGTTGATTGATCTCACACATTATTTGATTTCATGCATTGGACTTGCATCACTGTCCATTGGCTTGACAGATCTTTTTATTTTATAGCCCTTTTCTAATAAAAAAAATTTCCATTGTGCTGATAAATAAAAACATGAGGAAACCAAAAGAGTGACATACATACCAATGAAATCCAATGTGATACGAAATATCGCCATTGGGGTCATTGACCTGTTGATGCGATTCCCCCCAGATTCCGTTGCAAGGTAGGAAATTATAACAGACATTAGAAATCCATTTAAGCAATCATGCGTGTATATAGAACTCCTATTCCGAGCCCAAACCTGCATCAATATGTCAAGAAATCATTTTGCATCACTCTAAAAGGATCGAGTAGTAGTATAAGAGTATTTGCAATCAACTTCTGTTTTATATCATGAGAAAGAGCATTCCTCAGGGAGTTAAACAATGAAAGTGATGGTGTACCAAAGTTAGCCTTAACAATACATCCCACCGTAGGTAAGTTACATGACGAAATGTTTTAGTAGAGTTCTCAGGTAAGATGGGCTTAACATTCCCAGGCATGATTTAGTTGTAAGAGCTTGGTTGTTGGACCTTCCATGATTGTTCAATCAAGGTTAAAAGTACCAGTGAGATTTTATCATGATATTTTTAAAATGCAAAAGTACTTCTCTAAATCTTTAGAATATAAAGATAAACATTTATTTTCTTCTTATTTCGTGGAAAAATATTAGTTCACTTTTGGAAATATTCATTATCTCATGAGCATACTTGTAAACATAGCTTCAACCAATGGAGTTATTAACCTAAAAATAAAGTGCTCATATAAAGTAATGTTAGCTAAGAGTAACTTTATAACTTTATAAGGTAATTTTAAATTATAAAATAACTACTAAGTTATAGTAAAACAACTTACAATGTAATTTTAAGTTAGTAGGCGTGCTATCATAGTTTATAAAGTAATATGGATAATTATATTTTAGGTAACTTGTTATAAGTTTATAACTGAAATCTTGCACTAGAAACGTAACCATTATTTCTTTCTTGGACAAACCCTAAGGGGCTGTTTGTTTTTTTATTCATCATGGTAATTCGTGGTAAATAAGCCATCATTATTCACGCCTGGATTTACAGCAGCTGTCCCAATGTTGACAGTGACGGAGAGCCTTTTTTAAAGCCTCGAACTCTCCCAGATACATTCGTACCATTTTAGCATGTAAAAATTTTGGGGCTCACCATGATGTCTATATCTTATCCACAACGTCCATCCATTCAGCCAGCTCATTTTAGGGCATCAGCCCAAAAATGAGGCAGATCCCAGATCCAAAGCTCAAGTGGACCACACCACAGGAAACAGTGGGAATTGAACACCTAACGTTGAAAACTTCTTGGGGGCCACAGCCCACAAAAGTTTCAGATCAAGCTGATATTTGTGTATTCCCTTCATGCATGTCCGTGCGACCTTATGAACAGGTTGGATGACAGATAAACATCCCCGTAGGCCCTAGGAAGCTGTGAATTTTGAACGGTGGACATCATTATCCCTCATGCTTTCTGTGGTGTGATCAATTTGAGCTTACAATCTGCCTCATTTTTGGATTCATGCCCTAAAATGATATGGTAAAACGCATGGACGGGGTGGATCACACACATACATTATGGTGGGACCCACAGATTTTACAAGTACCATTCCTAAGCAGTTTCATGAATTTCAATGCAGTTTCCGAGGCAAAATAATTATTATTCGTTTACTCTCATTTACACCTGTAATTGGAAAAACAAACAGCCCCGAAGCGACATCTGGATGTCTGGGAAATAGTCCCTAGGGATATGAACGTGTGAATACTTGTGTTTGGTCCCTTGGAAATACCTGGAATTGGTTTTTTGTTTGAGTCCAATGCCATCAAAAGAGACATTTTGAAATTCCTTGGGAGGAGCTAACATGCAAATACCATGGTAACGACCCTACTAGGGCTCTTTATTTCAAAATCCCTTTCCTATGAATATGCTCAGTACAATTCCTGGCAATTCTTTCCCAGTGCTTAAGCATAGTTCATGGATTCCAGAAAATTAGTACCCTAATAGGACGAAAGGAATCCTAGTTTCCCTTACTTCCCCAATATTTTTCCAAAAAATGAACCTGGGTAAAATTAGAAGAAAAAAAAAAAAAAAGCATTTAAACATATATCAATCAATCCCTAAGTATGACATCAATCAATCCCTAAGTGTGAGATTTGTGGCTATGGGATCTCCTCAAGTCATTCCTTCTCGTCCTCTTTATATGAACCACACCATTGCCTTGCATCAAGGTGTGGAGTGTGGAGTGCTCCCTTCCATCCAAAAGCCTCTTATTGGAAGGCAATGGCAAACAACATTATCGCTTTTGATCATATCGAACATTATATGAGACCGGCTTGCAAACATGAGGATGATGTTGATATCAAAGGTCGCAAGTCACAATTTTAAAAAATGACGATCAACTGCAAAATGAGTTCAGAAGTGTCCAAATCAAGATCCAGCAGTGTTTATATCTGCATTGAGCTAGATTTGAAACTGCCCAAACTTGAAACTTCAGCTATCCTCACAGGCCAAACACAAGCAACTAACATGTTGCAGAAACTTTGGAGATCACATTCATGTTGCAGAAAAGGAAGGATAAGAAGAAAATTTTGATATTGGATGGTCATATTGATCAAATATTCGAAATATGATTCAGGCTTAGCACGTGGTCGAAGGGCCCTCTTTCTATTATTTCATTTTTTTTATTGAAAGGTAATAAAAATTTTAATTAAGAAAAAGAGCGCCCAAAAGGCTACAAGAAGATAGGAAGGCCAAAAATCTTTCAAAATAAAAGATAAGAAGGCCAAAAGGCCAAAAATCCCAATTAGAAAAGAGAAATACACTGATCAAGAGCCTTTAAGCATGAGGCCAATTCCGTGACATCTGATTTCACCCTTCTAAAGGCATCAACAAACAACCCACTCAGGTTCTGAAGACACCGTGAGTTTCTTTCTCCCTAGAGAGCCCACAGACCAGCCAATAAAGCAAGCCTCCACATCACCCTACCTTTCTTCCCCATCACATCCCCGTGCCACAAGAGAAACAGGTCCTCAATGGCCCCCGGCATCACCCACAACAACCTGAAGAGACCAAAGAAACTCTCCCAAACAACTGTAGCAAAGGGGCAGTGGATGAACAAGTGGTTCACGGACTCCATGTCTTGCATGCACAAACTGCAAATATTTGGAATAGCCATTGATCTCTTTTAAAGGTATCAATGGTGAGAACCTAGCTCCTACTCACCAACCAAGCAAAGGCTGCAACCTTGGGAATGGCAGTGTGGAACAAAGGCAATGTGGCCACTACACGTACCCATAGAAGGTTGGGCAACCAAATTGTAGGAGCCAACCGAGAACCAACCCAACTTCTCCATTCTCCACATCGTTTTGTCCTTCACATTAGTCGAGGAGAATACGTTATGAATCCGAGAAAAAAGCCAAGCAAAGTCATCAACCTCCTCGTCCGTTAAGTGTCTTCTACAAGGAGGAGATCAAACTACCTCAGAGCCTGAAAAAGCGAAGCAGCAAGCGATGAGAATGTCCACACACGAAGAAATCCTAGCCAGCCTAGTGAATTCAGCCAAGAACAGGCCCTAAACTAACCACACGTCTTTCCAGAAGCGAATCCACCCCTCCACCCCCCCGAGAACCAATACCTCCCTTAAACTTGTGCGTCACGATGGCAACCGCCTTCCATAAACCAAATGACTTGTAAAGGGAGGAATCACTACCCACCACCCTCCTTTCTTAACCTTATACTTGCTAGCAATCCCCGATCTCCATAAATTCCCTTCTTCCATTCCAAATCTCCAAAGCCATTTACAAAAAGGGCAAAGCTTACGTCTCCAACCTCATAATGCTAGCTCCACCTTCCTCGTAAGGTTTGCACGTCTTCCCACTTTAACAAATGGAACTTCCAATTCTCTACAACTCCTTGCTAAAAGAAATCATGTCTCAATTTCTTCACCCGACCAACAAAAACTCTAGGTATTTGAATAGAGACATGAAGTAGAGAGGCAAGTTCAGTAGGGTTGCCCTTATGAGCATAATTTTATCACCCAAGAAGAGGTATCTACTCTTCCAACTCAACAACTTCCTCTCGAATCTTTCAATGACCTTCACCCACAAGTGCTTAGAAGGTTTCCCCATGCAAAGTGGGAGACCAAGGCACGGCGACGGACAATTATTTCATATTATTTCAGGCATTTTTAAATCCAAAGGTTATTTAAGATTCCTGAGTTAGAATTTAAGCAAATACACTATCATGGGCATAAGGTAAAAGCCTTTTAAGATATATCCTTAATCCCTTAGTTGTGAAGAATATTCAGCTAATCGGTTGGGTTTTGGCCTAAAATGGAGAGGGTGGATTAAGGCATGCATCGAATCCACATCTTTCTCCATGTTGGTCAATGGCTCTCTAAAAGGCTTCTTGAAAGCCTCTTGAGATTTACGGCAAGGAGATACGCTATCGTCGTACTTGTTACTGGTAGTGGGAGAGGCACTCAATGGTATGCTTGCCAAAGGGGTCGAGAATGGGTTGTTCAGAAGATTTGATATTCAGGGGGCCAGCATCCAAATATCCCACCTACAGCATGCAAATGATACACTTCTCTTTTGCAAAGCTAAGGAGATGTTGGTATGTCTTCAGAAAATTCTAGTCTGTTTTAAAGTCGTTTTAGGTTTGAAGATCAACGTGGCCAAATCAGAAATGCTTGAAGTGCACATTAGTGGGGATGATCCTGACCACTTCTCTGGCATCTTTGGGTGTAAGGCAGGTTATATGAGTAGAATGCTCTCTAAGGGGGTTAGTAAAGGTCTTTTTTGCAGTTTCAAGGTGGACACGGGGGATTTTCAAGTGTCGCATCTTCAGTTTGCATATGACATGATTTTATTTTGTGAGTCGGATGCATCACAAATAGATAATCTTGGGAAAGCGATCTTTTGGTTTGAAATGGTCTCAAGCCTATCAATGAAGTTTTAAAATCTGTAGTGTTGGGCATAGGGCTGCCTAGGGAGGTGTCATCTCATGCGCAGGTATTTGGTTGCACATGGAGTTGTTCCCAACTTCTTACTTGGGCCCTCCCCTTGTGTATTGGGAACGTGAAAAAATGTTTATGGGATCTGGTAATAGAAAGATTCAAAAGGAAGTTGTTAGTTTGGAAAAGCAGGTTATTGTCTTTGGGGGGCAGAATCGTGCTTATTAAAGAGGAGCTATCAAATCTTCCTTTATATTTTCTCTCTTTAGGTGTCCAAAAATGAGTGTTAGGCAAATTCGAGAAGTTAAGAAGCAACTTTTTTTGGCAAGGTGGGAAGGCAAAGAGAAAATTTCATCAATGTCTGTAGGCCTGAAGAGGGGGGTATCCATTCTTTGGGGTCTATGAATGAAGCTTTACTAAAGAAGTGGATATAGAAATTCAAAGCGAATGAGAGGGGTCTTTGGAAGGAGGTCATAGCTAGAAAGTATGGGATGGACCAAGTAGGTTAGTGGCCCAATAGCCCATTCATGCATAAAGCTTTAGGTGTGTGAAAGCATATTTTGATGCTTAAAGAAGTAGTCATTACAAGGGTGGGCTTTGGGGTGGGGGATGGGGCGGGGGTGAGATTTTGGAAGGATGTGTGGTTGGGTGATTAGTCTTTGCAAGATCTATACCCAAGTCTTAACAAAAGCTGTTTTTCTATTGTCAAGAATCGCGGGGTTTAGACTCCTTTATATAGAAGGGACCTTCTTGAGGACGAATTTCAGGAATTGTTGGCACTTCTAAATCAATTAGTGGGGATCTCTACTTCGGAGGGGGGATTCGGTGCGATGACTTGAAGATAAATCCAGGAAGTTCTCGGTGAGGTCCTTCCACGCTTTGCTTTCAATTCAAAAGGCCAAAGTGGAGGGAATGGCGGTGGTGATAAGCGCACACACTATTTCTTTGGTCCTATGGCACGCCCTCTAAGGTGGCAGCTTTTATTTGGCTAATGGGTTGCAATAGTGTTGACACTTGAAATTGGACAATTTGAGAAAGAGAGGTCTCTTAATCATCAATGCTTGTCCATTGCGTTGCCAAGATGAGGAATCAATGTGCCATCTTTTTATGCACTATCCCTTCTCAAGGGAGGTGTGGGCTAGAATTTTGCAGCTTCTCAATGTCTATTGGGTCTTCCCTAAGTCTATTGAAGACTTGTACAGGCAATGGCATGGTGGAGGTCAGGGTAGTCTAGGTAGTAAGGAATGGAGGCTGTTTCTTCTAGTTGGGTTGTGGGCTATGGAAGGAAAGAAATTTTAGATGCTTCCAAGATGTTCGCGGCAATCCGACAGAGGTGTTCTTCACAACAAGATCTTATATTTTACAGTGGATAGCAACTTCCCCTTAAGCTGAGGCCGTTAGGTGTGGGTTGTTTTTTGTAGTGGCTTGTTGCTTGGGTGGTGTTCACTGTTTTTGTTTTCTTTTATTCTTTATATTCTTTTGACTTTTGCCACTTTATCAATAAATAGTCATCCTTCAAAAAAAAATGCCAAGTGCACATGATAGGTTGGAATTTAGCCATTGGGTTGACCATAATTTGCAGTCCAATTGGTTGGACTTAAGAGCTTCTCTAAAAAATATGCATTTAACTCAGAATTAGTAATTTGATCAAGTGACAAAACTTCCACATCTACCAAATTAATAAGCATAAGGTCATGCGATACTTGAGAAATGGTGTTCTACCAAAAGTTGTTATGAAACCAACCACCAATATCCTTGCAGGAACTTGAAACATACTTTGAGCAAAACTAAAGCATCCCCAAGATCCCTCCATTCAAGGAAAGTTTCTTTCACAAACGCTGCATTCTCCTCTAAGAACATATCTTCCAAAATGCTGCTATTGTACTTGGGCGTAGGCTTCGGAATGCTCCCTTTTCATTGAGAATAAGACACGTCAATCAGACAACTTAAGAGGATGAATTCAAATGAGTATTTGCTCAGATGTTACCTTGATTTAATGCACGAATGTTGTTTCGTCCCAAGTTCAGCTTTGAAATGCTAAATAAGGAAGCAGCAGTCGGAATTAACCTTATGAAAACTTCAAAAGGTTCAGCAAGCTCTAGATCTGCTAAATCAAAAGAAGATAATGTCAGCCTCCACTCTCCTGTCAAATGTTACAGCAAAACCCAACATGCCAGAAGAACTTTGACTGAATGTTTAAAATCTCGATATTCAACTTTGACTTGACAGGGTGCAAGTCTACTTAAAACTCAATTTAGCACTAGAACAGAATCTTCATGAATTTGGTCACACACCTAAAGCACTGGATTGAGAATCCTGAGTTGGTCAGTAAATTATTGAATTTTTCCGAAAAAATATGTTCAGAATTTTTCATGTTAAGGGAAAAAAGTGAGGGCAGGTTAGTGCTTGGTTGTTTTATTTTCTTATCAAGTACACCCACGGAGAATTTAATTGGGTTCTTCATTACTAACTAATTGGCTCAAAAAAAGAATTTACTAACTGGGACAAAAAGTTTGCCTGTTAATGAAGATGGAGAACAGCTAGAGAAAAAAAAAATACGATGTTTAACAGCCAGAGAAATATAACTTGCGAGAGAAAATAAAATGTAAATATAAGCTTCCAAGAATGGCAAGTAACAGAGAGAGTGATGCATGATGCCAAGTTCTTCTTTTCCTTTAACAAGTGAATAACTAATTTGTCAATGGACAAGGCCAAAGTATACAGAAATCGTGTGTTGTTGGATGATGCTCTACCATCTTAACTCGATTATAAAGAAAACATGGAAAAAGGAATGGAGGTATAGCAACTAACCTGGATATAGAATCAGAACAGGCTTCCGAGCCTCGTTGTGAAAGGTCGACCATTTGATGGTGCGAATGGCAGGACAGGATTTAAGGTGCCTCTTGATGATACAAAGGTAGAGACATCTTTTGGCATGATACCGATAGTTCAAGTAGTCTTTCTCATGGAAGCACTCCTGGCATGTAAGTAGTAGGCAATTACAATAGAATTAGAAAGAAAGAAAAGCAATTTGAAAGCGTGCATGTACTAAGAATAACCAAGAGATAGTAATGAGGATGGAGTGCATACCCGGGGCATGTGGAGTAGGATATCGACATTTGAGTCTGGTTTAGTGATGCATCCAATAGCGTAACTGCCACTATTTCCAAGGAAACAGGCTTCTTGAAGGTCAAGCCAATTGTTTTATCTTTATCGGAGGAGGAGGAGAGGAGGTCACGGGCAATACCGGGAGCAGCTTCCTGCACAAGCATCACAATCAATTGAGTAGGAGTTTCGGCGTTTTAATTCTCATATATATCTATACTACTACATAAAAGGGCTCTTTTAAGGACTCTTTCATGCGCAAAATACTCTTTCAATACCATGAAAATTACTCACTATCATCTGCCACCAGGAATCTGAATATGTGTGCACATGTGGACAATCAGTCACAATTTTTTCAACCATGCTAACATACCTCACATAGGTCAAGCATGGGGGCAGAACTTTCATGAGAGCCCACTTAAGTTGTCTCATGGTCACCCTAGCCTAGAACCAAAAAATCATGAGGATCCAAAACTTAGGTAGCCACACCACAGGAAACAGTTGGGGTGGACATGTCAACCATCAGTTTTGCGTAGGGCCCATTGTGTTGTTTATAAACTTTATGGCATCTAATTCATTCATCTGATGTGCCTGATCAGATTGAAAGAATTAGCCAACTATCACATAGTTCCAAAACTTAGTTGAAGGAGAAATATAGGGAAAGGAGAAAGGATCTCCATGTGGTCTTTATTGACTTAGAGAAAGCTTATGATAGAATCCCTAGACAGTTAATCTAGTGGGTATTGAGAAAGAAAGTAGTTTCAAGAGAATATATTGATACAAATCAGTGTTCGAAGTATCGGTATTGCTACAAATTTCGTTGGCCAAGGATACATAAACAATATTGATATTGCCGATAATATCATTGATAATCGGAAATGCAGGGAAACATAGGGAAAATCGTGGAATTTCCGACGAAACTCTAGGAGATGTTAAAATGTACATATTTGCATATTTAGAAATTAAAATTTTTAAAAAAAAAAAAAAAAAAAAAATTAAGGCAAAAATAATGCGTACATAACAAGTTTCCATTTAATGGGGCCTTAAGAGCATGTGTAGTTGTAAGAAATCAGTCCAACCATCCCATCCAGCCTATTTAACCATCCAAACATTCATCGATATTGCAAAATATCAACAACATGTGATATTTCACCAAGAAATCATCAACAATTGAAAAGGAAACGAAAGATTGTGGTCTCAATATTGCGCATGTTGCGATATCGATAATATCGAAATATTATCAATATTATCAATGACAAATTCAACACTACATACAACCATGTGGCCATGAAAAAAAAAAATGAAATAAATTTTTTTCTAACAAATAAAATTTTGATGATATCAATACGTTGGCGATATTATTGAAATATCGTCGATACACTTATGATACAAACATTACCTAGAATTTACATAGTCAAAAATATTGGTGATACATTGGCGATATTGATACATTGGCAATACAAGCAACACCTAGAATTTACATAGTTGAAAATATTGGCGATTACATTAGCGATATTGACACGTTGGCGATACTTAGCGATACATTGCGAATACCTAGAATTTCTGATACTATCAGCGTTATCAATATCGCTACCAGTGTTATTGGTATCGTCGAGCGGGAGATAAAGATAATATCGGAGATATTTCGATAATATCGGAGATAATTCGAACACTAATAATGATTAAGGATATGTGTAAGAGAGCAGTAACAAAGGTGAGGACTACTAGTGGATAGACAAGTGAGTTCCCAATTATTGTAGGCTTGCACCAGGTGTCAGCATTGAATGCGAAACTTTTTCCATTGGTTATGGACAAGTTAACTAGGCATTTGCAGGAAGAGAGCCCATGGTGTATGTTGTTTGCAAATGACATAGTTTTGATAGACAAGGCAAGGGAGGGCATAAACACAAAGCTCTGTGGAAGGGTGCTATAGAATCTAAAGACATTAAAATTAGTCCAATTAAAACAGAGAATATGAAGTGCAATTTTAGTAACAATAGGAGTGGCAACAAGGAATTTGTTAAGATTGTTGACCACGAAGTTTCCCAAAATGACCACTTTCGGTACCTCAGGTTGATAATTCATGAGAGTGGAGAGATTGAGAAGGATGTTTAATATTATGTCGAAAATTCTATAAATTTCAGAATTTATTTAAATCTGATCACAAATCTGAAGAGGGGAGGCATTTTCGATCAAATCTACATCAGATTTGATCGGAAATAATTATTATTATTATTATTATTTTTTTAGGGGGGGGTTGTTTAATATTGTCTAGTTTTCTTCAATTTCAAATTTTTTTCTTAATTGTTTTTTTTTTTAATATGTTGAAAGTTGTAACTTGAAATGTAAATATGTGATGTATGTCTAGGAAGATGCAAATTTCTTCGTTGCTTCAATTTCAATTTCATATGCTTAGTTTCTTAGTTGATGCAAATCGATAACACATTTTCTTTATTATTTGTGGTGTTTGAGGCTGTGTAGTTAGTGCATATGTTGTATAATTGTATTTGTTGGGGATGGCTGGAAATGAGAATGAAGATGTAGGGTGGATGTATGGAGTAAGGAAAGGTGGGAGTAGACAGCAAATAATGTGCAAATTTTGCAGCAAGAGTGTGAGCGGGTGTGTAACCCAAATAAAACAGCACCTGGCCCATCATATAAAGTCTTTATTTAAGATCAATCATTAAGATAAGTGATGTAGGACCGATGCATGAACTAAGTAACATGTGAGATCAGATAACCGAATTAAGATATTTAACAAAAAAACACAAATGTCACTATATCCATCACAAATATCATGAAAATCAAAAGAAAATCATGCGTAATCCTGGCCTAAGCTACGAACATCGTAACATAAGATCATTAAATAAAACGAAACTACGATCTAATGGATGTAGGGACATCCAATTAGCATAGGGTATAGTCTATTTTAAAATAGAAAACCTAATACGTCCTAGGGTAAAAATTAGGGTTTGGGTAATTTGGGGAAAGTTAGGGATTTTAGGTTTAGGGTTAGGATTTGGTTTGTGGATGGGTATGGGAAAATTAGGTTTTGGAGAAAACAAAGATTTGAGATGGGAGAATTAAGAACCTGAAGAGAATAACTGGATGGGGAAGAAAATAGAAGATGGTGTGGGGATAGATGGAGACTTCGTACATCCGTTGATGAAGATTAACCCCGCACCAATCTTCCTTCCACATCGCATCGAAGTATGTTCAAATCACATGAAGATGGAAGAAGAAAGCAAGAGCTTTTCTCTTTATTTATCACAAAATTCAATAAGGGAGAGGTCACATGCCCTCTTCTTTTTATAGATCCAACAAGTTTCAAAAATTACAAAAAGCCCCGTCTTGTAAGCTTTAACGAAAATAGCCCTAGTCTAAATAAAATCAACTAAAACACCCATAATGTGTCCAAATATAATTTTTTAAAAAAATCAAAAACTAAATTCTAAAATATGATAAAGTCTAAAACTGATGTAGACGATCAACGATCAATGGCCCGATCATGTGATCCATGCGATCCAATGGTTCAATCGTCGCGTCCCTCCGATCCAACGGTCTGGATCACTCCATAAAACAGCTCATGTGCATCTTTCCAGTGTGGGGTCTTAAAGATACTTGCACATGCACATGGAGTCTTCAGCATGAACACAGGTACTCGCCTAGCCACAAGGAAATCAGCGTGGCCCGCTTCCTCCTCTGATACGTACATAAGGGTGTATGTGACGTGATATCCTCATCAATAAGTCCAACTCAATAAAGCATGCAGTTGATCCTTATGCTAAACCAATCATTTGGTAGGCCACAAAAATGGGCTTACTAATTCCTTTTTTAGTTGATCCTTTTGTAGTTGGATGACCCCACATGTACAATGGGTCAAATCGAGACCCGTTAATTCCTTGAACATAGATGAACGATACACAAAGAGGATGCATCTTAAATAGGATGATGGGAAAGAAAAAAAAAAAAAACTGATTCTACAACCAAAGACATTTGCGAACTCCCGAACTTCCTCATTGGATAAATCAATGCCTAGCATCTCACTTTTACGGACATTTATCTTTAGATCGAAGACTTCCACATAGCACCCATATTTTCCTTAAATTGTCAACCATTGACAACTCTACATCACAAAATAGAATTGTATCATCCATATATTCTAAGTTATCCTAACCCCTCCTCGTGAACCTTTGAATCCAAAAATAAGATATGCATCTTGGCTTTTAATAACATTCTGCTAAGGGCTTCTACTACCACTACAAACAAGAATTGTTAAAGCAGATCCCCTTGCCCTAGTCCCCTCGAAGTTTTAAAGAAACACTTAGGCAATCCGTTTAACCAAAACTGAGAAACGCGCCAAAGAAACACATTCTCGAATCCGCCGGATCTATTTGCTCCCGCATCTGATCCTACTCAACATGTCCTCAAGATACCCCCAATCAACGTGGTCGTAGGCCTTTTCAATGTTTAATTTACACATCACTCCTTTCTTTCCTTCTCTATTTCTTGAATCTATGCATTCATGCACCAAAATAGCACAGTTTAATATCTGCCTGCCACAGGCCTAAAAATCAAGTCAATCCATGACTTAGGTTGGCCACACCACAGACAACAGTTGAGAGCGAATACCCACTCATTGAAGCCTTCATGATCATTTGTAGGGCCCATTGAGATGTGGTTCAGACATCCTACCCATCCATTGTGTGTCCCACTTAGATGAGGGGTCACACCAAGTTTCAGCCATATCCAAAACTCAAGTGGGCCCCCACCAAGTGCTTTTAGATGTTTTAGGCATGTTTTCACACAATTTTAGATAGTGTGACACACCTGAGTTCCAGATACGACTACTTTTTTGGATATCCCATTACCTAGTGGGGACCCACCAAAAGCACGGTGTGGATGTCTACGGGGTCATTTGCATGCCTGTAAAATTTTTAAGTTGTAATCCGATGTTTACAATCCGTCCAATTTGGATAACCTATAAATTGTTTATAGTTTATAATTGGGTATTCACGCACGACAAGGCTTGGAGTGGTAAATTCTTTAAAAATTATCAAATGACATGTAAAGTCTTTTTTTAAGATCAATCATTGGTATAAGCCCATTTCAATAAAGCACGTAGTTACACTTTATGCTAAACCAATCATTTGGTGGGCCACAAAAATGGGCCTACTAATTCCTTTTTTACTTAATCATTTTGTAGTTGGATGGCCCCATATGTACAATGGGTCAAATCAAGACCATTAATTCCTTGAACATTGGTGAACAATACACATAGAGAGGATGCAGTGGGCCCACGTGTACAATGGGCGCCATATACAATGTGCCATAAATGTACGATGATCTATATCATTGAACTATGGGTCCAGCCATTGGAAGAAGGGGAGGGCGGGAATGCTGAAGCTGCGCCTCAATTCTCCCTACATCAAAAAGTTTCAAAAAATAGATGCGTTGCCTGTAATCTGTTTCCCTGTAATCTGAAACATACCCTTTTGCCATGTTTCATATTACAGCATGTAATCCCATTACAGGAAAATACACCCATCCAAACAACCCATGTAATCTGATTATCTGTAATCAGATTACTACTTAAAGACTTAACAGGCATCCAAACGACCCCTAACATAGATCACAGTGGGGCCCACGGAGCTGTCGATCTCATAGTACCATTTCCCCAGGCACGCACGCACATATACGTGTGTATATATACTCGTATGTACATATATGTATACGTATGTATGTATGTATCTACGTATATGTACACACACATGTGTATATATACACATAAAAGTAAAATAAAATTTAACATACACAAACACATATAGAAGTAAAATAAAAATTAAAAGAAAAGGAAAGAAAGATTACGAACGTTGATGGTAGAATAGTGTTGGGGGATGTTTTCAATAGCTTCTGAAATGGCAGAAATGGCTTTTTCAATGGCTGTAGCAGCTTTTGGGGTGAAAGGCTGGAGGCGGACCTCCTTCAACAGCTCCTCAGCCTTCATTTCCATTATCGTTCTTTCTCTATCTATCGCACCCATCTCTCTCTCTCTCTCTCTCTCTCCTCTCTCTCTCTCTCTCTCTTTCTGCTGTGGGCGGGAGACGTTATTAGAGCTTTGGGCATAAAACAGGCGGGAGACGTTATTAGGGCTTTGGGCTATGCGGATCGTCTGTGTTGAAGGCACAGGGAATTCCTGTGCCTACCCTTTTTATTTTTCCACGTCAGCCGACAAAAACGGACGGCGCGCGGATTAAGTACTACCCCACCTGTTGACAGCAGAGGTTCCAAGGGCCACTTAGGGGCCACCGTGATATATGTATTTTATCCACACCGTCCAACCATTTTTTCCATATCATTTTAGAGTACTGGAACAAAAATAAATAAGATCCAAGTCTTAAGTGGACCACACCACTGGAAGCAGCGGTGCTAAGGATGCCCACCATTGAATGCATTTTAAGGTCCACAGTATTTTTTATTTGCCATCCAACCTGTTGATATGGTCATGTACACTTGGATGAAGTCAAATAACAAATATCATCTTAATCCAAAACTTCTGTGGCCCTCAAGAATTTTTCAACGGTAGGAATTTAATCTCCACTTTGTGATTCATTTGAGCCGTGGATATTTTATTATTTTGAGTTCATAATTTAAAATGATATGTAAACATGAATGGATGGTGTGGATAAAATTCATACATCAGGTTTCGCCCCTTTGTAAAAAGCCTTTGCAGGACGTTGGAAGCTAAGTGGGGCCCACCGTGATGTTAGCGCGAAATCCACACTATCCATATGTTTTGTGATTTCATTTTACCATATGCCACAAAAAATCAGGTAGATCCAAAACCCAAGGAGGCCACACGACAGGGAAAATGAGAAAAAGTAATGGCTGTAGTTGAAACCTTCATGGGCTCCATCTTGTTGATGCTCATGTAGGCTCCATACCCTTCATAGGTCATTCCCCACCGGGATGAACGGAAAATACAAAAAAAATAATAATAAATAACTGAACATGATCATATGAATGTTTTAACCGTGACCGTTCGATCCCACTTTTCATCTCATGTTGCTAACTTGAGTTATAGATCAACTTGATTTTTTATGGAGAAATTTCCAACTGTACGACCCATATATGGCCCATCAACCTTTTGAAGCTCACTCGCTTTTCACCTCCCAAGAATACTCCCCAGTTGTACGGCTCCATTTCTCAGCTCGAAAATGACCCTGCTTTTCTCCACCTTGTGAATGCTGGGGCTACCTTTGGCTACGGATTATAGCCGTAGCTATAGCCGTAGCTATAGCCCAATAGTAATGTACTTTGATATATCGAAGTTCATTCGATATATCGAAAAAGGTCCAAAACTGTCTAGCCAGTTTGCCTCAAAATTCCTTTAATTTTCGATATATCGAAGCTCATTCGATATATCGAAAAAGGTATTTTTACCTTTAGCTACGGATTATAACCGTAGCCAAAACTGTATTCTGTGCCAATCTATGAATTTTTTTAATTTTTTTAATTTTTTTTTTTATTTTTACATGAAGAACTTTATTCTACCGACAATTTTCTCAAATACATATTTGTATAAATATGTATATATAAGCATAAAAAAAAATTTCTCTCTTTTTTTCATTTCTTTCTTTATTTATTTAACAAGAATATCTTCTAAACCAAAATTAGTTACTTGATGTACCCAATGATTTTGGGGTAGGAGAAGCTACTTTAGCCAACTAACATAGTTATTTTTCAAGATTCCATCGGGTCGATGATCGAAAATCCATTTCATTCACTTTGCGGTCAATTTTAATAAGTTCGTGGTCAACTTCATTCATTTCAATGCATTTCATGGTCATTCCATGCATTTCATGGTCATTTCTCTTCACTTAAATGTCATTTCCATGCATTTCACGATCATTCTTGCCTATTCCGTGTTCATTCACGGTCATTTCAACGCATTTCACGGTCATTTCGACGCATTTCGCGGTCATTTCCCTTCACTTCACTTCATTCATTTTCATGCATTTCACGGTCATTTCGATTCACTTCACAGTCATTTCCATGCTTTCACGGTCATTTCGCTTCACTTCACAATCATTTCCGTGCATTTCACGGTCATTCCAAACATTCCGTGTTGATTCATGGTCATTTCGACACATTTCGCGATCATTTCCCTTCACTTCGCAGTCATTTCCATGCATTTAACGGTCTTTCGCTTCACATTACAGTCATTTCCTGTATTTCACGGTCATTCCAAACATTCCGTGTTGATTCACGGTCATTTCGACGCATTTCGCGGTCATTTCCCTTCACTTCGCAGTCATTTCCATGCATTTAACGGTCATTTCGCTTCACTTCACAGTCATTTCGAACATTTCACGGTCTTTCCAAACAATTCCGTGTTGATTATGGTCATTTCGACGCATTTCGCGGTCATTTCCATTCACTTCGTGGTCATTTTCATGCATTTAACGGTCATTTCGATTCATTTCACGATCATTTCCATGCATTTCACGGTCATTCCAAACAATTTCGTATTGATTAACGGTCATTTTCACGCATTTCGCGGTCATTTCCCTTCACTTCGCAGTCATTTCCATGCATTTAACGGTCATTTCGCTTCACTTCACTTCACAGTTATTTCCGAGCATTTCACGGTCTTTCCAAACAATTCCATGTTGATTAACGGTCATTTTCACGCATTTCGCGGTCATTTCCCTTCACTTCGCGGTCATTTCCATGCATTTAACGGTCATTTCGATTCATTTCACGGACATTTCCATGCATTTCACAGTCATTCCAAACATTCCGTATTGATTAACGGTCATTTTCACGCATTTCGCGGTCATTTCCCTTCACTTCGCAGTCATTTCCATGCATTTAACGGTCATTTCGCTTCACTTCACAGTCATTTCCGAGCATTTCACGGTCTTTCCAAACAATTCCGTGTTGATTAACGGTCATTTCCACGCATTTCGCGGTCATTTCCATTCACTTCGCGAAATGACCATTAAATGCATGGAAATGACCGTTAAATGCATGGAAATGACTGCGAAGTGAAGGGAAATGACCGCGAAATGCGTGGAAATGACCGTTAATCAACACAGAATTGTTTGGAAAGACCGTGAAATGCTCGGAAATGACTGTGAAGTGAAGCGAAATGACCGTTAAATGCATGGAAATGACTGCAAAGTGAAGGGAAATGACCGCGAAATGCGTGAAAATGACCGTTAATCAATACGGAATTGTTTGAAATGACTGTGAAATGCATGGAAATGGCCGTGAAATGAATCGAAATGACCGTTAAATGCATGGAAATGACCGCGAAATGCGTCGAAATGACCGTTAATCAACACGGAATTGTTTGGAAAGACCGTGAAATGCTCGAAAATGACTGTGAAGTGAAGCGAAATGACCGTTAAATGCATGGAAATGACTGCGAAGTGAAGGGAAATGACCGCGAAATGCACGGAAATGACAGTTAATCAATACGTAATTGTTTGGAATGACCGTGAAATGCACAGAAATGACTGTAATGTGAAGTGAAATGACCGTTAAATGCATGGAAATGACCGCAAAGTGAAGGGAAATGACAGCGAAATGCGTCAAAATGATCGTGAATCAACACGGAATTGTTTGGAATGACCGTGAAATGCACGGAAATGACTATAAAGTGAAGCGAAATGACCGTTAAATGCATGAAAATGACCGCGAAGTGAAGGGAAATGACCGTCCGTGTTGATTAACGGTCATTTCGACGCATTTCGTGGTCATTTCCCTTCACTTCGCGGTCATTTCCATGCATTTAATGGTCATTTCGATTCATTTCACGGTCATTTTCATGCATTTCACTCACGGTCATTCCAACAATTCCGTATTGATTAACGATCATTTCCATGCATTTCGCGGTCATTTCCCTTCACTTCGCGGTCATTTCCATGCATTTAACGGTCATTTCGATTCATTTCATGGTCATTTTCATGCATTTCACGGTCATTCCAAACAATTCCGTATTGATTAACGGTCATTTCCACGCATTTCGCAGTCATTTCCCTTCACTTTGCAGTCATTTCCATGCATTTAACGATCATTTCGCTTCACTTCACAGTCATTTCCGAGCATTTCACGGTCTTTCCAAATAATTCCATGTTGATTAACGGTCATTTCCACGCATTTCGCGGTCATTTCCATTTACTTCGCGAAATGACCGTTAAATGCATGGAAATGACTGCGAAGTGAAGGGAAATACCACAAAATGAGTCGAAATGACCGTTAATCAACACAGAATCGTTTGGAATGACCGTGAAATGCACGGAAGTGACTATAAAGTGAAGCGAAATGACCGTTAAATGCATGAAAATGACCGCGCAGTGAAGGGAAATTACCGCGAAATGTGTCGAAATGACCGTGAATCAACACGAAATTGTTTGGAATGACCGTGAAATGCACGGAAATGACTATAAAGTGAAGCGAAATGACCGTTAAATGCATGAAAATAACCGCGAAGTGAAGGGAAATGACCGTTCGTGTTGATTAACGGTCATTTTGACGCATTTCGCGGTCATTTCCCTTCACTTCGCGGTCATTTCCATGCATTTAACGATCATTTCGATTCATTTCACGTCATTTTCATTTTCTCATTTTCACAGGTCATTCCAAACAATTTCGTATTGATTACGGTCATTTTCACGCATTCGCGGTCATTTTCCTTCACTTCGCAGTCATTTCCATGCATTTAACGGTCATTTCGCTTCACTTTACAGTCATTTCCGAGCATTTCACGGTCTTTCCAAACAATTCCGTGTTGATTAACGGTCATTTCCACGCATTTCGCGGTCATTTCCATTCACTTCGCGAAATGACCGTTAAATGCATGGAAATGACCGTTAAATGCATGGAAATGACTGCGAAGTGAAGGGAAATGACCGCGAAATGCGTGGAAATGACCGTTAATCAATACGGATTGTTTGGAAAGACCGTGAAATGCTCGGAAATGACTGTGAAGTGAAGCGAAATGACCGTTAAATGCATGGAAATGACTGCAAAGTGAAGGGAAATGACCGCGAATGCGTGAAAATGACCGTTAATCAATACGAAATTGTTTGGAATGACCGTGAAATGCATGAAATGATCGTGAAATGAATCGAAATGACCGTTAAATGCATGAAAATGACCACGAAGTGAATGGAAATGACCGCGAAATGCGTCGAAATGACCATTAATCAACACGGAATTGTTTGGAAAGACCGTGAAATGTTCGGAAATGACTGTGAAGTGAAGCGAAATGACCGTTAAATGCATGGAAATGACTGCGAAGTGAAGGGAAATGACCGCGAAATGCGTCGAAATGACCGTGAATCAACACGGAATTGTTTGGAATGACCGTGAAATACACGGAAATGACTGTAATGTGAAGCGAAATGACCGTTAAATGCATGGAAATGACCGCGAAGTGAAGGGAAATGATCGCGAAATGCACGGAAATGACAGTTAATCAATACGGAATTGTTTGGAATGACCGTGAAATGCACAGAAATGACTGTAATGTGAAGCGAAATGACCGTTAAATGCATGGAAATGACCGCGAAGTGAAGGGAAATGACCGCGAAATGCGTCAAAATGACCGTGAATCAACACGGAATTGTTTGGAATGACCGTGAAATGCACGGAAATGACTATAAAGTGAAGTGAAATGACCGTTAAATGCATGAAAATGACCGCGAAGTGAAGGGAAATGACCGTCCGTGTTGATTAACGGTCATTTCGACGCATTTCGTGGTCATTTCCCTTCACTTCGCGGTCATTTCCATGCATTTAATGGTCATTTCGATTCATTTCACGGTCATTTTCATGCATTTCACACGGTCATTCCAAACAATTCCGTATTGATTAACGGTCATTTCCATGCATTTCGCGGTCATTTCCCTTCACTTCGCGGTCATTTCCATGCATTTAACGATCATTTCGATTCATTTCATTCACGGTCATTTCCATGCATTTCACGGTCATTCCAAAAATTCCGTATTGATTAACGGTCATTTCCACGCATTTCGCAGTCATTTCCCTTCACTTTGCAGTCATTTCTATGCATTTAACGATCATTTCGCTTCACTTCACAGTCATTTCCGAGCATTTCACGGTCTTTCCAAATAATTCCATGTTGATTAACGGTCATTTCCACGCATTTCGCGGTCATTTCCATTCACTTCGCGAAATGACCGTTAAATGCATGGAAATGACTGCGAAGTGAAGGGAAATACCACAAAATGAGTCGAAATGACCGTTAATCAACACAGAATTGTTTGGAATGACCGTGAAATGCACGGAAGTGACTATAAAGTGAAGCGAAATGACCGTTAAATGCATGAAAATGACCGCGAAGTGAAGGGAAGTGACCGCGAAATGCGTCAAAATGACCGTGAATCAACACGAAATTGTTTGGAATGACCGTGAAATGTACGGAAATGACTATAAAGTGAAGCGAAATGACCATTAAATGCATGAAAATAACCGCGAAGTGAAGGGAAATGACCGTCCGTGTTGATTAACAGTCATTTCGACGCATTTCGCGGTCATTTCCCTTCACTTCGCGGTCATTTCCATGCATTTAACGATCATTTCGATTCATTTCACAGTCATTTTCATGCATTTCACGGTCATTCCAAACAATTCCGTATTGATTAACGGTCATTTCCACGCATTTCGCAGTCATTTCCCTTCACTTGCAGTCATTTCTATTTCATGCATTTAACGATCATTTCGCTTCACTTCACAGTCATTTCCGAGCATTTCACGGTCTTTCCAAATAATTCCATGTTGATTAACGGTCATTTCCACGCATTTCGCGGTCATTTCCATTCACTTCGCGAAATGACCGTTAAATGCATGGAAATGACTGCGAAGTGAAGGGAAATACCACAAAATGAGTCGAAATGACCGTTATCAACACAGAATTGTTTGGAATGACCGTGAAATGCACGGAGTGACTATAAGTGAAGCGAAATGACCGTTAAATGCATGAAAATGACCGCGAAGTGAAGGGAAGTGACCGCGAAATGCGTCAAAATGACCGTGAATCAACACGAAATTGTTTGGAATGACCGTGAAATGTACGGAAATGACTATAAAGTGAAGCGAAATGACCATTAAATGGGCTGAAAATAACCGCGAAGTGAAGGGAAATGACCGTCCGTGTTGATTAACAGTCATTTCGACGCATTTCGCGGTCATTCCCTTCACTTCGCGGTCATTTCCATGCATTTAACGATCATTTCGATTCATTTCACAGTCATTTTCATGCATTTCACACACGGTCATTCCAAACAATTCCGTATTGATTAACGGTCATTTCCATCATTTCCACGCATTTCGCGGTCATTTCCCTTCACTTCGCGGTCATTTCCATGCATTTAACAGTCATTTCGATTCATTTCACGATCATTTTCATGCATTTCACGGTCATTCCAAACAATTCCGTATTGATTAACGGTCATTTCCACGCATTTCGCGGTCATTTCCCTTCACTTCGCAGTCATTTCCATGCATTTAACGGTCATTTCGCTTCACTTCACAGTCATTTCCGAGCATTTCACGGTCTTTCCAAACAATTCCGTGTTGATTAACGGTCATTTCCAAGCATTTCGCGGTCAGTTCCATTCACTTCGCGAAATGACCGTTAAATGCATGGAAATGACTGCGAAGTGAAGGGAAATGACCGTTAATCAACAGAGAATTGTTTGGAATGACCGTGAAATGCACGGAAATGACTATAAAGTGAAGCGAAATGACCGTTAAATGCATGAAAATGACCATGAAGTGAAGGAAAATGACCGCGAAATACGTCGAAATGACCGTTAATCAACACGGAATTGTTTGGAATGACCGTGAAATGCACGGAAATGACTATAAAGTGAAGCGAAATGACCGTTAAATGCATGAAAATGACCGCGAAGTGAAGGAAAATGACCGCGAAATGCGTCGAAATGACTGTGAATCACAACGGAATATGCCGGAATGACCGTGATATGCATGAAATGGGGGTGAAGTGAAGCGAAATGAACCGTAAAATGCACGAAAATGAACCGTGAAGTGAAATGCACGGAAATGACCGTGAAGTGAAATGCACGGAAATTGACCGTGAATTTTCGTGAATGAAATTAACCGCAAAGTGAATGAAATGGATTTTTGACCATCGAACTGATGGAATCTTGAAAAATAACTATGTTAGTTGGCTAAAGTAGCTTCTCCTACCCCAAAATCAATTATGGTACGTCAAGTAACTAATTTTGGTTTAGAAGATATTCTTGTTAAATGAATAAAGAAATAAATGAAAAAAAACAAGGGAAATTTTTTTTATATGCTTATATATATGTATTTTTATAAATATGTATTAGAGAAAATTGTAGGTAGAATAAATATCTCCATGTAAAATAAAAAATAAAATAAAATAATATAATAAAAAAATTCATAAATTGGTACGGACTACAGTTTTGGCTACGGTTATAATCCGTAGCGAAAGGTAAAGTACCTTTTTCGATATATCGAAGGTGTTTCGATATATTGAAAAAGGTGTTTCGATATATCGAAAATTATTGGATTTTTGAGAAAAACTCACTGGACAGTTCTAGACCATTTTCGATATATCGAAAGACGTTCGATATATTGACGTTTTTTTTTTAAAAAAAAAAAAAAAAAATTTTGCTGTTGTAATCCCACTGCTTTTTGTGGGTCCTATTATGAGGTATGTGTTATATCCAAACCGTCCATATTTTTTGCGAACTCGTATTAGGGCTTGAGACGAAAAATAAGACGGATCTAGCTATCAAGTGGACCACACTGTTAATGGCTGTGGATGATTGAACGTCTACCATTGAAACCCTTTTAGGGGTTACAGAAGTTTTGGATCATTACGAAATTTGTTTTTTCCTCTTCATCCAGGTCTTTGTGACCTTATGAATAGATTGGATGGAATATAAATGTTATGGTGGGCCCTACAAAAGTTTCAACGGTGAAAATCAATTTTCTGCTGCTATTTGTGGTGTGGTCCAGTTGATCTCTGGATATGATTTTTTTTTTTGTATAATGCTCCGAAATGATCTCAAATATGGATGAACGTTGTGGATATAATAAATACATAATTGTGGGGCCCATGTAACGTTGATCTCTTTTGAACCGTTCGTTCAACTCGGAGTTCGAGGAGCGTAAGCGCTCGTCTTCGAGCACCAGGCGATCCGCCTCAGGAAGGAAAGCAGGGGCATTTTCGACCAGAGAAATGGGGCCGTACGCCTGGGGAGTATTCTTGGCAACTAAAGAGAAATGGGCTTCAAAGGTTGATGGGCCATATACTGGTCGTACACTTGGAAATTTCTCTTTTTTATGGCATACTCCAAAATTAGCTCTAAAAATGGATGTATGAGTTCAAATCTCACAAACATTATAATAAGCCCCATCTAGCTTTTGATAAACTTTCTACCAAAGGTGGGAGAGGAAATCCTCCTCCTGACTATAACAAAAATAAAAATACATATACAGACTTCCAAATCTCCCCCACTGCATAAAGCATCAACCGAATGTTTTCGGTGTGTAACTTTTATGGCATACAACATGTGCATCTATCAATTTTATTCGGCCATTTTAGGGTATGAACCCCTAATGCAAATCTCAAGTGGACCACAACACAAAGAAGTGGGGATTGAACTACTATTGTTGAAACCTTTCTAAGGCCTACCTTGACATTTATTTTCCATCTAACTTGTCCGTAAGGTCACATGGACCTGGATGAAGGGAAGATAGCTTTCTTTGGCCCTAAGAAGTTTTCAAAAGTAGACAACCAATTCCCATTATTTCCCGTGGTGTGGTCAACTTGAGTTATAAATCTGCATTGTTTTCTGGATCATGCCTCAAAATAATGTAGAAAAATTGGTGGACAAGGTAAATCTAACACATACATGGTAAGGCCGGTTAAAGTTCCACATGTCAAAACATACTCTTTTTCTTCTAACGTTGGGTCCCCGTGCTGAGCGGATTAAGCTTTAGGGATAACATGTTAGTGCGTGTTACATTTACCATGGGGCCCACCTTTATGATGTGTTGTATATCCACCCTGTCTATCTGATTTTAGGGCGATTCAAATCTCGTGTGGACGATATCACGAGAACAGAGATGATTGAACGCCCACCATTGAAAGCTTCTAAGGGTCTACCTTAAGCAGATCGGTAATGTTTATTTGCCATTTAACCCCTCGATAAGGTCAAACAGTCATGGATAAAAGGGAAGATACAAAGATCAACTTGATACAAAACTTTTATGACTTTAACAAAATTTAATGGTCATTCATTGCTTTTTTCAATGGTGTGGTTCAACAAAGATTTGGATCTACTTAAGTTTTGGCATAATGTTGTAAAATGAGTAGAAACAGTGGATGGGTGGCATGGATATGCAATACATTAATCAAGATAGGCATTACATAGTAAGAATAGCAACCACTAAGGGAGTAACACCTAATATGCTCCCAATTTTAGGGCATCCTTTCCCGTTTTGGTGGTGTAAGGATTATGTGAGACCCATCAGACCCACCCAAGTGCATGTGTTTTGGCTATGCTAGCAATCCATTTTACCAATTTATTTTAGTACATGATTGCAAAATTGAACGATGTCTTTTCTCAAGTGGACCACATGACAGAACCTACCATTGAAAACTTCTCAAGGCCTTTGAAGTTTTGGATTAAAATGATATTTGTGTATTCCCTTTATCAGGGTATTTATGACCTTACGAACATGCTAGATGGTAAATAAACATCATAGTGGGCCCTAAGAAGGTTTCAAATGTGGGCATATTGTTCCACGACTTTCCGTGAGGTGGTCCACTCATGCTTTGGATCTACCTCGTTTATGGCTTGTGCCCTTATTTATACTCATTTTTGGCACGCTTACATGGACCAATGACATACCGCATGTGTTGGCACTACATGTTAAATATTGAACGAAATCTTATTCGTGTACCGAGAGCATTGTTCACACTTGATCCACTGCGGTTAGATTGAACTGTCCAAAAGGTGTCATGTCGTAGTTAGGCCACATGTGGTGTAGATCAAACTCAAGAAGAAGAGTTAGAAATATGCACATGAGAAAGCATTAAATGCTAGAGTTCTATCAAAAGTATCATCCGCAAAAACTAAGAGTCTTATTAAAGCAAGTCTTTCTCTCTCAACATTAGATGCCAAAATTCTATCATACCATGTCTTTATCTAGCATTAAATATTATAGTAATACTAAAAGTACTTTCTATATGGATGCCAATGCCAAGTCATGTAACGACTTTAGTTAGCAACCTTCATATATAGGAGTCTAGTAACAGAGGATTTCAGCCAATGCACGATCCGAATAAGTAAGAGTCTCTCTTGTATATGTGACCATATACGATAGGCTACACTAACGTGTAAGAGTCAATAAGAATTCCATAGCCAATCATCCAAATATTTCACAATGCTGAAGACTACACAAGGCCACTGACTCCTACAGGCCTATAAAAGCAATAATCGGTGAAAAGCTTGAGCCTCGCATCAAACATAAATCTATCTTCCTTACATTACATTTATATTTTCGCTTTTTCTAGCACAACATAAGCCTAGTCTTAGCATATATATTCTTTATATTTTATCGAAGGATGAGGATTATGGGGTATACTCGAGGGCATCGATCCCATACATACAACGAATAATCTCAAAGAACTCTCTCAGTGGAAAATGAAGAATGGAAAAATTATTACATGGATTTTAGATTGGTTTATAGAACTATTATTACTAGCCTCACTCCTCATCAAACAACCAAGGCAATGTGGGATCATTTAAAAATGATCTATCAACAAAGCAATGATGCTCGGTTGTTTTGACTAGAGCAAGACTTGTCTAAAATCACACAAGCTGATTGGACAATACATGAATTTGACAATGCAATCGTGACTATTTGGACTGAGATGTCAATGGTGGATCCTGAGTTTCCAACAAATGATGTCAACATCTTTTCAGAACATGCGTGAGCGCATTCATGTTCGACAATTTCTAATGAAACTACGCCATGAGTTTGAACATTGTCGAGCTGTGTTACTCAACTGCAGTCCACTTTCTGCCATGACTATTGTTATGTTTGACTTATTGGCAGAAGAACAATGTGTAATGCCCTGAAATTCGGCACCCGAGTACAGATACTCCAATGCTGAGTTCCCTGGTGTTAACCAAATGAAAATGCACGTGTGATCTCATTCAGATTTACATTCACTTCACGCACGAGCAATCAGAGTAATACAATTCAAATTAGCAGATCAAATGCGAGGTAAAAATAACAAAAAACAATAAATATAGGGCTAACGGTCATAGTACATTTAAAAAGTGATGTGTATTCAAATGAAGATTATACAAACCACAATATACATACCTAAGACGATTAAAGTGCAAAGTTTTCAGTTTTCGCCCTATCCTCTAAAACATAACGACGACGGCACAATCCGATCTCTGTCTACCCATATGAGGTCTCACTAGTACCTGCATCAATAATATTGCCTAGTTGGTGTTTTAAAATACTATCTCAGATGGAAGTGAGTAACTAACTCAGTAGTTCCATTAGTTTTAAGTTACACAAGTTATTAACCCAACCAGTGTATGTAATAATATAACAAGAATTCAAACAATTCATAAATACTCTTATGAAATGCATAAATGAGATTATAAAATGATGTGTACGCCTTACAATTTAACACTCCCTCATAAGCGACTTCAATACCTATTTCGCAAACGCCAACACTCCCTCACGAGCCACTTTAATGCCCATTTTGCAAATACTAACACTCCCTCACAAGCGACTCAAACGCTAAATCGCAATTTATCCTATAGTATATATGATTAGCCAAATGATTATTAATTCTAATTCATACAACAAATTGGCAAAGCTATGATACCGAAGTTATATCATGGGGTCCTTATCTGGATTACATGTCTTGTTGCGGCACGTAGTGACTACTCATCAGTGTCCCTTGATCCAAATTTAGGTATTACCCGTTTATATAACGCCCTGAAAATCGGGGGTCAAGCATGACTCAACTCCCGAGTTCCAAAACATCACTTATGCAACATAAATGAGTATGATTGAATGTTGGCTGTGTTAGTACAATAAACATGAATGAGATTAATCCAAAACAGTAATTCATACTCTAGAACAATTTCAAAAAGGCAAGCGGAAGACTGAAAATGCATATATAATGTATGTAAGGTATAACAACCATCTCAACCTCCAGAGTATGAACACTAACTGAGTATACATATACATGTGTTGTTTCTAAAACAAAATATCAAAATATACAACTGGAAACATCGATCCCGAAGTCCCGCGATCACTGGCCAGCCTATAAGAAGCCACCAGCGTACTGCATGTATGAGTACTCCTCCTGATCATCCTCGAAATCAGGCTCAGTCTCCGTCGACCCGTCTATACCTGCATCTAGGTCCGGGTCTGATGGGTGTCCAGAACACCGCCCCGTAACGTGGGAGTGAGTAGCTAACTCAGTGGAACAATAGAGCATGGGTTAACATGTTATCAATTCAGTCAAGCAGTAATGATAAAGTAATACAAACAAACAATTCTAAAGACTCTTATTAATGCAAGTATGAAATGCAGTTATGCGTGCATGCCCTCACCGACGTTCTCCTTCATGCGACACCATCTTACGTCCGCGGCATGCATACATTCCTCAGTGCTCCACATCTTCCAGGCACATGCAGTGCGATGATGAACATGATTACCGAGTTGTTATTAGTCCATTTTAAACAGCAGGATTGGGAAACTAAGGTACCTCCCTTGTATCATTCCCAACATGATCCATTATAGGGTCGCCAATCCTAGTTATTCTCATACGATATTATAGTTTGAGAAGCGTAGTGAAGGCATCGCAAAGGACTCGTCACCCGTCAGCGCGGATACAGATCTCACCGTATGCGGCTCAATTGCTGGCTGTCAGCTCGAGTACAGGTCTCACCGTACTCGGCTCAATCACTAGCCGTCAGCTCAAGTACAGGTCTCACCGTACTCGGCTCAACTCACACTCTAGTTGCTGTGAAAGACTCGTCGCCAATCACAGACCCTTGGAGTGTACTCGATGATACCACGGAGGACTCGTCGTCCGTCAGCACGAGTACAGATCTCACCGTACTCGGCTCTCGCCGAAGTATCGACAGCTCGAATACAGTGTCCCATACCACCATATTCGGCTCACGAGTTTGGTTGCGCAATGGTCACTACGGGGAGGCACATGGCCCCAGCGTAGGCCAACAGCTCGACCACGGTGTCCCATACCACCATGCCCGGCTCATGCGACTTAGCGGATCTAGGTACCATGGTTAAACGGGGATCGCCACTGGTAAGTTTGGTACCCTAGGTTCAAGCAGTAGCGACCAAACAGGGTGAACACACAAGTACACTTCGGTTTAGTTGGCGAGCCTGACTAGCTCGAGCGCACCACAAGTTGAGCGATATGGAGCGCAAAAGCACTCCGTGTGGCCAACCACTGTCGCCAACCGAAGTACGACTCAGGTTCGCCAGACACGTCCTTTGTGGCGACACGAATCTCAGCCACAACCGCAAGTCTGGTACCGAATGTTTGGACTATATACATAGTCCCAAACTCAACAGTTTTCATCGATAGCATATGAAGTAAAGCATGATAAACAAGCAATACAAGCATGTTAGTAGGCATGTTATAAAGCATGAAGTAAAACATGAAGTAAAGCATGTTACAAAGCATGTTGTAAAGCATGTTGTGAAGCGTGTAGTAAGGCACTATCCACATAGGGATACCATTACATACACATTACAGGTGAGTGGTTCTAGCGAACCACCGCATGGAGGGAAACCTACTTGTCTCTAAAGGAGTCGGGAATCCCACATCAGCAAATCTCTAAGGCACTAATACATGAACATTTGCGCACACGAGCGTTTACACAATTACTTAGAATACACTATTTCAACATACACGACATATGTTAACGAAATTTGTGTTAGGGCTGTCCCTTCGCCACGTGAGTATTTTACCCATGTATCACACAATCATACAGCAAATAATCATTACAATTGCATTTCCAAAATCCGCACGTATGCGGTATTTCTAGAATACGCAATTTCAACATACATGACATTTACACATGAACATGTATTTTTGCGATTCCTTTCGCCAAACTAGCATTTTATCCACATATCATATAATCAAACATTAAATAAACATGTCAAACATTTTCCCAAGAAAAATACGTATACGGTATTTCTACGTATATCAAGAGTATGTGAAATTCCATATTCTACATCGCTAATCGAAACAGGAAATGGAAAGCACTTTGTACATGTGCATTTGCATGCAGATCATGAATCTATCATTATCTGACATTGAAAGCGTTGAAAACCGTAACTTATACACTTAAAGTCCTCACCTCAGCCCATGGAATTCCAACGAATCAGCAAGTGTATTGGAGCTTCCGTATACGGGAGTTTCCTAGTCTAAAGAGCGCAACCGATTAGCTTTTTCATAACCTACCACTATCCAACCTCAAATCAGACCTAGGGTTAGGGTTTCTTACCTTCAAATGGGATGGACACTGCCGGAAAAACACCTGGAATAAGGCGGTGTAGGCCGTGTGATGAGTGGAAGCAGCAGGAGGAAGATCGGCTAAGAACTCCAAGCCTTTCTCTCTCTTTTCTCTCTCTCTCTAAGGTTTGCTCCCAAATTCGTATGGCTGTGAGAGGGGCTGTTCTAAGCCCCTTTTATAGCCAAAATCATGTCCAAAATAGACTCAGGTTCAAGGGTGGCTGCATATATAGGCAGTTCGCCACTTTCCAAGCTCAAAAGGGATGTTCTGGTGGCCCTCCTTGAGCCAAACGTCAGACTTAAGCTCACCATCTATGGATCTACGTGGGATTACGTTTTCGACTCGATCGGATTCCCAGATCGCACGTGGCGGACCACTTTCAGTTCAACGGTCAGTGGGCCACGATCAGAAATTCTGAGTATATGTAAATGTTCTTGAAATTTTTCTTAATCCGAGGGTGTAATTTGGTCTGATTCCGACGGTCAGGTTGCTTAATACTGACGCGCAACCGAATGATGCCAGATCACTATTCCAGATATTTATTTTGGGATGGAATTTGTGTTTTTCACACTCCCTCGCTCCGGATCGAAAAGAATGGCCGTGGGACATCGGAATAATCTGATTTTTGAGATAATTGTCAAGCCCAGTGGGGCGGTCCTGGTTCCTTAGCTTCGTGTTAATCGGACTCCCGATGTGCGATCTAGACCTCATACGAAGTTTCGTTTCAGTCCCGAGAGTAGACGGGTAATGAGTTTGGCTCTAGACTTTAGGGTAACCTCGAGTCACTAATTCTGCAAGTTTTGGGTCTTGCAGATCGTATTTAAAGCGATCCCAACGGATTTCATGACTAACCGAGTTTAGTACTTAGTTAACTTTATTATATTTCTAAAGGATTTAATCCTACGTGATTTATGGTCGAGGTGGTACTCGGCCCAATGTACGGAAATTTACAGGTCGTTACAGTTTATCTCACAAATCAACCATTCTAAAAGTATGACACGATATCCAAGGTGTGAGGATCAACCTGGCATGGGTCGTCACCCAAACAGCGAGTATGATCACTCAGTTCTAAGGTGTGGGTTTGTCACATAAAACTAAATCACTACAAAGTAGCTCGTCACCTGATTCCATTCACGTCTTGGTCGTTCAAACGGTACTTTGACACGGAACTATCGGTCGAGTAATTTGACGGGAGTCATTCGAACAATGATCTATCACCTCTATTATTACTCACTAGTCACTACGGGTAGGTTCGTCACCTCAGCATAGGCCGACAGATCGGACACGGTGTTCTATACTACCATGTCTGGCTCATGAGTCTTAGTGGGATCGTATCGCACTAACGGTTATGAATGGACTCATCCATTAGGAACTGAATATCATAAATTTAATTTGGTTGTGTCATACATTGTGAACATACACGATCAATCAGGTAGTAGACTAATTTGATTGACCTGAGAGAACCCCAACGTAGTCGGCATTACGTGCAAACATTCCGTGTAGTCCAACTACTGTCGATCATTCGTATTCAACTTGGGTCGATCGAATAAGCCCTAGGGTGGCTGTCCTAACTCGAGCCACCCCTTTAGTTCAGGTGGTTAGCCAACTGACCCAACATTGTAACAATCTTAATTATCATTATAAACTAAATACTACATCATGCAATTAAAGTATACGTTCCACTACACAGCCATTTAGGCATTTCATTGAACATGTAAGCATCCATAGGGTACTATACTCACTAACGCATTAAATCAAACATGTGAGCGTGCATAAAGTAATAATATCACTTAAGCATTAAATCAAGCATGTGAGCATCGACAAAGCAACACATTCCACCACTTAGACATTTAATCAAATATGTGAGCCTCCATATCCAATTAATAACACATATTATAGTAAAAAATAAAATATTAACATATTAGCATGCACAAATTCATTTACAAGCAACTAATAATTGACTGAGACCCTCAATGGTTGATAAAAGATGACCTAGAGATAATGGTCCACACATTTGCAATGATTTGCCCGACTCAAAGCGCTCATGGATTAGGGTTATAGGAAAAATCCACCACAGCCTAAACAATCATACAAACCATTGTAAGGACTAAAAAATCTAACTCAAAAGACTATATTAGAGTGCAAGCGGCAATGTGGCTATAGAGGGGGATGAGAGGGTGGAGGTTCACCAATCCTCACATCCCAAGGTCTCTCTCTCTCTCTCTCTCTCTCTCTTCTTCTATGGCAAAATCGGATGGGGCAAGGAATGCCCATAAAATCCTTATTTATAAGACCAGAATTGGTGCAAACGGCCTTAAGGGCTAAGTTTTTGTTATACTAGCCATAGGGGAAGGTGTTTCCAACCTTTGGGGGCCACCATGGGGCGCAGGAGTCAACACCCACCATAGGATAGTTGGCTCCATTGATGATTTACTCATGGACATGGTTGGCCCGCCATTTGGATGCACCGATCGACAGGTATGATCAGAAGTTAGTTCGACGGTCACGACCATCGATCGGGCTCACGACTATATGGATTTGTGTAGGACATCACTTTATGTTATTGTCCTAAATTTGGTAATGATCTAACGGCCCAAAAGCCATAGCTTGGGTAGAGACTTGGAACAAAAAATTAACTTAAGTTCTTGATTAATTTAAGGAATATTTACACACATGCACTGTAACGACCTGTAAATTTTCGTACCTTGGGTCGAGTACCACCTCGACCAGAAATCACGTAGGATTAAATCCTTTAGAATTTAACAAAGTTAACTAAGTACTAAACTCGGTTAGCCATGAAATCCGTCGGGATCGCTTTAAATACGATCTGCAAGACCCAAAACTTGTAGAATTAGTGACTCTAGGTTACCCTAAAGTCTAGAACCAAACTCATTACCCGTCTGCTCTCGGGAATGAAACGAAACTTCGTATTAGGTCTAGATCGTACATCGGGAGTCCGATTAACACGAAGCTAAGGAACTAGGACCGCCCCACTGGGCTTGACAATCATCTAAAAAATCAGATGATTCCGATGTCCCACGGCTATTCGTTTCGATCCGGAGCGAGGGAGTGTGAAAAACACTATTCCCATCCTAATAAAAAATCAGGAATAGTGATCTGGCATCATTCGGTTGCGCGTCAGTATTAAGCAACCTGACCGTCAGAATCAGACCAAATTACACCCTCGGATTAAGAAAAATTTCAGGAACATTTACATGTACTTGGAATTTCTGATCGTGACCCACTGACCGTTGAACTGAAAGTGGTCCGCCACGTGCGATCTGGGAATCCGATCGAGTCGAAAACGTAATTCCACGTAGATTCATAGATGGTGAGCTTAAGTCTAACGTTTGGCTCAAGGAGGGCCACCAGAACCTCCCTTTTTAACTGGAAAAGTGGCGAAATGCCTATATATGCAGTCACCCTTGAACCTGAGTCTATTTTAGAGATGTTTTTGGCTATAAAAGGGGCTTAGAACAGCCCCTCTCACAGCCATACGAATTTGGGAGAAAAACCCTAGAGAGAGAGAGAGAAAGAGAGAAAAGCTTGGAGTTTGTTGCTGATCTTCCTCCTACTGCTTCCTCCTGCTTTGGTTATCGCACGGCCTACACCGCCTCCGTTCTAGGTGTTTTCCCGGCGGTATCCATCCCATTTGAAGGTAAGAAACCCTAACCCTAAGTCTGATTTAAGGTAGGACCGTTGTAGGTTATGAAAAAGCTAATCGATTCCGCTCTTTAGGCTAGGAAACTCCCGTATACGGAAGCTCTACTACCCTTGCTGATTCGTTGGAATTCCAAGGGCCAAGGTGAGGACTTTAAGTGTATAAGTTACGGTTTTCAATGCTTTCAATGTCAGATAATGATAGATTCATGATCTGCATGTAAATGCACATGTACAAAGTGCTTTCCGTTTCCTGTTTCGATTAACGTTATAGAATATGGAATTTCACATACTCTAGATATACGTAGAAATAACGTATACGTATTTTTTTCGGGAAAATGTTTGCCATGTTTATTTAATGTATGATTATATAATATATGGATAAAATACTAGTTTGGCGAAAGGAATCGCCAAAATACGTGTTCCCTTGTAAATGTCAAGTATGTTGAAATTGTGTATTCTAGAAATACCGCGTATGTGCAAATTTTGGAGATATAATTGTCATGATTATTTGTTGTATGAATACGGTATACGCGGATAAAATAACCGCTTGGCGAACGAATAGCCCTAATACACGATTTGCTAACATACGTCATGTATGTTGGAATGGCGTACTCTAAGTGTTGTGTAATTGCTTGTGTGTGTAAATGCTTGTGTATTAGTTCCTTAGAGAGGTGCTGATATGGAATTCCCCGACTCCCTAGAGACATGTAGGATCCCCTCCATGCGGTGGTTCGCTAGAACCACTCACTTGTAATGTGTACGTAATTGTATCCCTATATGGATAGTGCTCTACTACATGCCTTACAACATGCTTTACTCCATGTTTTACTTCATGCTTTATAACATGCCTGCTAACATGCTTGTATTGTTTGTTTATCATGCTTTACTCCACATGCTATTGATGAGAACTGTTTGAGTTTAGGACTATGCCTATAGTCCAAACATTCGGTACCAGACTTGCGATTGTGGCTGAGATTCATGTCGCCACAAAAGACGTGTCTGGCGAACCCGAGTCGTACTTCGGTTGGCGATAGTGGTTGGTCACACGGAGTGCTTTTGCGCTCCATATCGCCCAACTTGTGGTGCGCTCGAGCTAGTCAGGCTCGTCAAGTAAACCGAATTGTACTTATGTGTTCACCTTGTTTGGTCACAACTGCTTGAACCTAGGGTACCAAACTTACCAGTGGCGATCCCGTTTAACCATGGTACCTAGATCCGCTAAGTCGCATGAGTCGGGCATGGTGGTATGGGACACTGTACTCGAGCTGTCGGCCTACGCTGGGGCCATGTGCCTCCCCGTAGTGACCATTGCCCAACCAAACTCGTGAGCCGAATACGGTGGTATGGGACACTGTATTCGAGCTGTTGATACTTACGGCGAGAGCCGAGTACGGTGAGATCTGTGCTCGTGCTGATGGGCGATGAGTCCTCTGTAGTATCATCGAGTGTACTCCAAGTGTCTGTGATTGGCGACGAGTCTTTCACAGCAACTAGAGTATGAGTTGAGCCGAGTACGGTGAGACCTGTACTCGAGCTGACGGTTAGTGATTGAGCCGAGTACGGTGAGACCTGTACTCGAGCTGACGGCCAGCAATTGAGCCGCATACGGTGAGATTTGTATCCGCGCTGACGGGTGACGAGCCCTTTGCGATGCCTTCACTACGCTTCTCAAACTATAATATCGTATGAGAATAACTAGGATTGACGACCCTAGAATGGATCATGTTGGGAATGATACAAGGGAGGTACCTTAGTTTCCCAATACTACTGTTTGAAATGGACTAATAAAAACTTGGTAATCATGAGCATCATCGCACCGCATGTGCTTTGTAGATGTGGCGCACTGAGGGAGTAAGCATTCGCGAACGTAAGATGATGTCGCTTGAGGGTGGTTTGGCAAGGGCATGCAGCATCATGTCATTTCATTTTTGCACTTAACAAGAGTAGTTAGAATGTTTGATTTGTACTGCTTTATCATTACTGCTTGATTGTATTGATAACATGTTAACCTATGCTTTATTGTTCCACTGAGTTAGCTACTCACTCCCACGTTACGGGACGGTGTTTGCAACACCCACCAGACTCTGTCGCAGGTGTAGATGGCGCCTTGGTTCAGGAGCCGGAGCCCGACTTTGATGAGGATCAGGAGGAGTTCTCCTTTATGCAGTATTCTGACGGCTTTGCTTAGGCCGGCTGCATCGCGGGATTTTCAGGGCCTCTCTTGAGGATTGTATTTTGATTTTTTTTTTTTGACTTAGAAACAATACATGTATATTGGTACTCAGTTGGTACTCATACTCTGCAGTTCATAAAATTTTGTTACTTTACATACTTTGAATATAAATTTTCAGTCTTCCGCTTGCCTTTATACAATTGAACTGGAGTATGAATTACTGTTTTGGTATAATCTCATTCATGTTTATTGCGCTAACTCAGACAACATTTAACCAGCATTGTGTATGTTGCATAAGTGATGCGCTGGAACTCGGGAGTTGAGTTCATACTCGACCCCCGAATTTCAGGGTGTTACATGCACTGACCTTGTAAGTCCAAGTTGTGCGATTTGAGACACAATCCTGGCTCAATGTCCCACGATGGATGTCAAGCCCACTAAGAGGAACGTCTTTTTATAGTCTTGGGTTTACTGACCCACTAACGAGTGGTTTAGAACTTGTTTGGATAATCAAGACATTTCCGGAATGAATTTGGGAGCGATATTTCTTGTGTACAATGATTAGGGTTTGGATTAGCTAAGTTCATAGTGTGGCCTATTTGCAACAAGCAAAAATAGCAATTCGATCAAATCATCATAAACCGTTGATTCTTAGTCTAAAAGGATAATTGGGTCAGTTTGGTTTGTTAGTTAAGATCTGACCCCTAGTTATATCGCCTTTTGGTGGGTCTTTATTTTGATGCGGTTATCTTGATTAACCAGTGATATGTTAAATAGATTTGGGCCCTATGTGAACAAATCACGAGGCTAAACTTGATGTTTAAGTAATTGAGCATATTCATTGTCTTTCTATAGTTGATTAATTGGATTTATGCGGTTATTTACCGGTACCACGTACATATAGGATCACCTCGAGCGTTAAGGGTCAATAAATGACAACGTAAGCTAACTATAGCAAAAAAATTCAAGGATTTATGAAAATCCAAAATATCAAAATTCCAGGATATTACACAATGTCTCAAAGCTCTTTTCTAGTTTGCCCTAGATTCCTACACCTTTCAATATAGTTCTTTTGACATTTCCTTCTGCATTAGGAAAACATGACACATCAAAAGTAATTGGTGCAAGAAATTTGGTTATCTCACAACGACTTGTAAAGATAGTCCTCTCTGTACGTATTTCAGATTCGTGGCCATAACATACATGAATGTAGAAAGAAGAAGAATAATGAATGATGAAAAAGGCTTACTTCACTGCATCTGAGGACTCGTCTTCTAATGATTTAGCTACTCCCTCTATTGGTGGACATCTTTCTCCATATATGATCCAATAGATTGTGCAAACCTTATTTGTTGGTGGACTCTCAGGTTCTAACTCCTTGGTCTCCTTGGTATTTTGATTTTGGTGCATCCAAGCACATGACATGTATTGTCTCCTATCCTCGCAATGTTTAGTCTTACAAAGATAATCAAGTCGTCCGCACAACGCTGACATTGGTTGTGCAGGACCACGCAATGACCGTTTGATCAAGGTGGTTCAGATGGCTAAGATATTGTGAGAAGTGGGCCCCACAACACGGAGATCGAGGGTTCGCACGTGTGGAGCCTATAAATATCCCTCCCCCTATCATTCGGACACAACGAAGACGACGAAGAAGATCAGAGCTCTAGAGAAGATAAAGACCTTGAAGGTATTTTGAAGAGAAGGAAGAGAAGAGAAGAAGAAATGGAGTTCTTCCATTACGCCGTCCCGCGCAACATGTTGTTGCGCGTGGATTAATATCAAAGACTCGAAATATTGTTAAAATTATTGGAGCAGGCCAACTTTTCTTCAATTCAGAGCCATGGTTATGAGTTGAAGAAGAAAATACAAGATGATCACATCCATACAATATTCCTCTCAATGAGATGAACAAATCACAAGCCAAAATGCTACCAATTTCGATATTCGAATTTGTTCTGTATTTGTATTTTTTATATTCTATTTTAGAATCAAGGGAAACAGAAGGATGTAAATGAATTCAGAATAAATAAACTTGATGATTACTCTATATCTTCTTTCTTGGTTATGATTGAATAAGATAATTCCCAAATCAAATACCTTTTGTTTCTTGTCGAAACACGTTCCTAAATCATTTAGAAATGGTTTTTAACCGTGGTTAAGGCATCACAAAAAATTAGGAACGGTTGAAAATCGTCACAAATTTTCAATTTATGAACGGTTTTAAACAGTTAAATTTTAAATTTAGGAACAGTTGAAAACCATCGCAAAATTTCAATTTAGGAACAATATTTTTTTAACTGCTTGATTTTGACATAGAGCCCCAAAAGGTTTTATGGATGAAAGTAAACATACAAAACCTGATTAGTACATTCGCAATAACCTAGAGATTTTTTTTCAACATGAACCATTAAGACAAAAACAAAAATATGTAAACAAAAATGCTATAAACATATATATTAGAGAAAATCACAAGATCTATCATAATGAATACTATGAAAGTGAACAAATAAATATTATAGTACAAGAAAAAGAACACCTCAATATTGTAACACATCATAGAGGTTGCTTACCAGTAGCATTTCCGGAGACATGCCTCGGAGCCATCAACTTGGAACTGTCTGCACATTGTCAACAAAAGACCCTGCCAAAACAAAATCTAAACCTGGGTTTGTGATCAATTCTGCAGTCCTGAACAGTACCAATCCATTAAATTACTATGAAAAGATGTATATGAACAACTACGAAAAGAAATTCCGTCTAAAATTTTTAATGACAGAAAAGCAGGGCATTCTTGGCGGCAAATCACGTCAATGCTCCAAAATTAGAGTACATATTGCATATGGCATGTATCAATCTGTCAATCTGCCAATCGAGTTTTAAACTCTTTCAACAATTTGAATTTTTTAAAAACATATTTGGCACATGCAAGTGGTCATGGGCTGTGTCAGCTGCTCATTGTCACATAAATTGTCATTTGGGTTGGGCTTGGGCAATGCTTTGAATTCTTTTTTGGACATGGGCTGGGTTTGTGCTTGCATAAAACATAACAATAACAGATTGTTAGTAAATCACCTGGGTTTGTGCTTCTCTTGTTATATGGTACCATTTATATTGAAAGGTGTACAAGAACAACTGATCCTCCTAAGGCATTCCAAAGCTTGAAACTAACCTTGCAGTGAAACTACGGGCTATTAAGTTCACTTCCTTGGAGAATATTTGTAAGTCCCCAACTCAACTCCTGCAATTCCTTCTAAAAGCTCAAGAAATCGATCATTAATAGTAACTACTTGGGTAAGAGGAACAAGATCATGGCTAACCATATTCTATATTAGCACTGCATGGTGGAAGCCCTTTTGGTATCCTGTTGTGACCAAAAATTTAAAAAATGAAGCGTTTCTAGTAAAGATCAATTCTGGTTCTTGCAATGAGTAAATCTTGATTCATTGTCAGTTTCCACCGTCCACCGTACATGTGGCTGTGTGGTCAGTTGATCTAGACTGTCCATCTTGTGGGTGCCATCTTGCATAGCCCATTCAGACAATCCTACTTGTTCAATATGTGGCCTTCAAACAGATAGGTCCAAAAACCTGGCTGGCTTCTTGTATAGATGGATTTGTACACATAAAAATCATCTAATTCCTCACAAACTTGACCGATTTCTATATGGGCCAGCCGAGTGACAAAACTTAGTTTGATCATCATATTGGCAAATAAACTGGGAAGAAAAACCTAAATAGGTAAGACATGATAAAATGTCTTCAAAAAATAAAAAATAAATAAAAAATAAATAAAAAAAATAAAAGAAGAAGAAGAAGAAGAAGAAGAAGAAGAAAGGATTCCCGACCCTCTACTTCATCAATGGCTTGTGTTGATAATCACCATGTGATGCACCTAATCAATTTCTATCATAAGACAATCATAGATTCCACGAACACCCATGCTAATGTGCGCCAATACAAAAGAAGATCAAGTGATCAACCTTGGCCCACCCCACCATCTCGATTGGGGCTTCAGCTTAAAGGCCCACATGCTCAGATGGGCATGCGTTGGCCATGCATAGAGGCCTGATCTGGACCAAGATGCTTAGCAAGCAGGACAGGCTGAGAATGGGTATTTAGCTGATGGTTTTTGCTTGAACATGCTAGGTGTGGTCCATCTTTGCTGATCATCCATTATTAAATAATTGAAATATCTAACAGTTTGATCTGGTTTCTAAAGAAATCGCATTATCCCAAAGAGCAGACGACGAGCGCATCCCATTCGTTTCAGTGAGGGGATATGATCCTCAATCCCAAGATACATGCATCATCTTGAGTTCTCTTTTTGAAAAAGTGGGACCCAATGTTCAGTAGTTCAGATTACAGGCCAAATGGGGCCACCATAGATGGACCATGATCCAAAAATTCCCTCAACAGAACAATCCCAACTCCTAGCCCTTGTATCATTAATCTGCAAATGCATGGTTAAGAGAAGAACAACAGAAAAGGTCCACAATCAACTCTAAAGAAAAGATGCCTAAGATTGAGATAGCTAGGCTCTTCAAACCTAGAAGTTTTTGGGTCATTGAAGATTTTTGGTGCACCCATCATATAAATAGTTTAGACCAGGAATCATGGATCACACTAGTACAAACCAGAAACACTGATACAATGCATACACTCAGGTCGAGGATTAAATAATACTTGTTCAAATAATGTCCTTCGATCAAACTTATTTGAGCTGCAGAAATCCACAGCCAAAGCAACATAGAGCAAACATTCAGAATTCCTCATTTGAACAAATAAGAGGATCATAAACTAAGAACCGCAGAAAAGCTCACATATCAGAAGTAGATGGATAAGCTCAACTATATCAGTAAGATGAGATCTAAGCTTACAAAAAGAACACAGAATCCTGCATTGATTTAGACATGTGGCAAAAAAAAAAGAAAAGGTGTAGACAAATATACAAGAAATCATCAGTGGTTTCCTCACAACAAGTTTTATATGGTCAGGATTGCCCACTCATCATAAAATCCGGTCTATGGCCCATTTATGGAGCTTTATGATGAATGAATTTGGATCATAATGCACAAGAAACATGTATGGCACCAAACTGGGAGAGAAATTTGACAGCTTGTAGAGAATATTTTCTATAATTTTTCATATTTCATTGTACAAAGATGGAAGGCTACATATAGCAGTTGGGTATGGCCTATATTAGGCTATGCGTATATTACACCTCTAATTAGGGGATTACAGCCACCATTTACTCCTACAATCTCTCTAATATACAACTCACGCCAACACTCCCCCTCAAGTTGGTGCATATAGATCTCTAATGCCCAACTTGTCAAGTGAGTTGTGGAAGTTCTTGCTACACACGGCTTTGGTAAGAATATCTGCCAATTGATCTTCGGACTTGACGAACGGGAATCGGATTATCTTGGCTTCAAGGTTCTTTTTGATAAAATGCCGATCTACCTCCACATGTTTGTAGTATTTAGTCGCATGGAAAAGCCAGAAGCAGAGCATTGTGGATTGTTTGTACAAAAGCCGAATATTGTCCAATGGTTCACACTACCTGCAAACCAGTTTGGTAGAGGAAATTTATGCCCGGGGTTGGTTTCTCCATTCTAAAAGGCCTATGGAACTATTTTGTGACAGTCAAGCTGCTAATCATATTTCCTCTAGTCCTGTATTTGATGAGCTAAGAAAACATGTAGAGGTGGATTCTCGTTATATATTACTTTTGAATAGGACCCTTGAATGTTGAATTTGGTAGAGAGACAAAGTATCTTTTCTTCATTCTTGGTAGGTGTTGAGGTGCATTATTGAGTTAAATTGGAATAATTCAATTCAGTAGAGTAGAATGACCTAGGCCGGGCCAGCCCCACTCCAATCATGGTGAAGGGCCAGCCCTCGAATAACAAGTAGTTCGTTTCAAGCCAAACATCTATACATTCATTTCCTGTATAATTAATTTAACTATCACAACTCCCTCCAACTGAGCATCTAAACAGTAGTCTTATGTTGAGAGATAGATGTCTTTCATTTCATTGGGTAATTCTGATATGAGGGATTATTTAGTGCATGGTACAGTAGGGGTACAAGTGAGTCCATGGTGGGAAATCACTGAAACATTGTCCTCACTTATACAAACTGAAAACCAGAGAACATTGAGTAAAAATCTGGTGCTTTTATTCATTTTACAGTGTAAGACATCATTCAAACATGTGGATCTTCAAACTGGTGGGATCTTTTGCACCTCGTGGGATGGAGCTAGAATTACCACCCAACAAGAACTTCTACACGGAGCTAGAATTACCATCCTAACACATGCATGGAACATTTGAACATGCAACAGGAAGGCCTTAACATGTAGATGACCCTGCCTAAGAAACAGGACAGTCTACTCATTGGACGAGCTGCATCTGTATTTGAATGTGGACCATGAGGAATTTTTCAAACAATGTTCACTGTTTTCATACATGTTCTTTTCCTTCTTTCTGATCTTGATTGTTTGAATATTCAGGATCTAAGAACAACCCCATGCACCTTTTCTCCATGCATATGATGAACCAACAATCGGTTATCAGTTGAAGCACGAACATTAAAGCTCTTATGAATATATAGATACTCCCAATAAATTGAAACTCTTTGCTCATAAATAAAGAAATGCCATTCCAACATTAAAACAAAATAACAAAAACTAGAGAGGTGTTTCTCCCAATGAGTAGAATGAGCTGATTCATTGGTCAAGTCATCTAAATGGTCATGGTTCAGTGCAGGTTCAGTTTGCAGTTTGGGATTCTTGAGGTACTTAATGAATCCAATTTACCGAGCTTGGTTTGTAGTATTGATTTGCTAAGCTTGCGCACTTTGTTAGCCATTTTGTGAATCTAGTTTGTTAAGTTTGTGACTATAATTACGGATATTGTGTACAGGTTATCTCGAATCCGATTACGATCCTTCAAAAGAATTCGAACCATGCAATCTCAAATAAGAAAGAAAATCGTACCCAATTTAAGGACTGACAGACAAGACAACTATGAAGATCCTTAGAATGAGGCATTTGCCCATTCAATTTGCTCAATCTAGTGAAAATGGTGAACCGTTCACAGCAATCTGTGCATCAATTTGATTAACGAAGTCCAGCATGATCAGAAAATGATACGTTGTAAAAAACAGTTATAACAGAAGTGGGATTACTTGATTATAGGCCCGAGGCTAGTTTTTGTACAAACAGGGAACTTGGTTATGTTCCAACCTATTGGTTGTTGGGGCTAACAGTGGATAGAACATACCCCCAGAACCTCCTTGACTGGGCAATCCTAACTTAACCATGGACCCACTTGTACAAATTGAAACCTGAAATTGTTATACACTGCAGATTGAAATCCTGCTATTGACCAAATAGAGAATCATAGCCAGTTTATTCTGGAATGGAAACAACTAGAAAACTGAATAATTGCTTGTATTTTCATTGAGTATAGCTATTTAATTACAGAGGTGAATACATCCTTCCTAATATAACCATTGTTGGTCATATGTAGACACAAAGAAAGGGGAGAGAAACACTACAAAGAATGCATCTTCATCTTTAAATAGCCAGCTTAGACGGTATAAGCAAATGAGGTACCCATAGACATGGTGGCAAATAATTCTTCAAATCTTTCTCTGTTGGGGGCAACATCTCATTTCTTACGAAATCATTCACGATAAATGCATGATTTAGTAACATCTTAGCTGTCCATCTCTTTTTGGGATCCTTAATAAAACACCGACTCAGGAAGTCCTTCCCCTCCTCGGACAAGCACTCAGGAATCTCCGGCAACCTCTTAGTGAATCCAATCTGAAATAGAAGATTGCAGGTATCGGCATTATTCAGGCATTCCCATGCCGTCTTCCTCACCGCCATCTCGACGACCACACACCCTAGTGCCCAGATATCTACAGGTGGGTCGTACTCACTCCAGCCCACAGATTCGGGAGAGATGTAAAGGGGCGTGCCACGGATGTGATTGTCGCCATACACCGACACTCCGGCCTTCTTCGACAGCCCAAAATCAGCAATCTTGATTTCTGAAGAAGAGCAGACGAGAAGATTCTGTGGCTTGATGTCGCAATGCACGTACCCTCTTTCGTGAATGTAATTGAGGCCGAGGAGAATCGACTTTGTGTAGCTTCGGACGTTGGGTTCTGGCAATCCATGAGGTGTGGCCTTGATTACGTCGGCTAGCGTGCCGCCAGGGATGTACTCAAGGAAAAGGTTGTAGATGATCAGTTCATTTTCAATAGTAATGTCATTGCCGAGGTAGCGGACGATTCGGGGGCAACCTTTTAATTCAAAGAGAATCTTCTTCTCCTCTTGAAGGGAAGAGGATTTTGAAAAAAGGGAGGATTTAACGGCTACATGAACAGGGGTTTTAGAATATGGTTCTATGGATACAGAGGCTAGACTCACCGTTCCATAACTACCCTTCCCCAGCATTCGTCCTCTCTCCCACACCACCATCTCTCTCTCTCGCTTGCTCTCTCTCTCTCTCTCTCTCTCTCTCTCTCTCTCTCTCTCTCTCTCTCTTCTTGCTTTCTCTCGCTATGGTTTTCACTGTAATCTTCGGAAATTTTGTAAATGCGTTTTTTTCGGAAGGTTTCGTTAAAAAGGCCCACGCACGCGGCTTCGGTTATACGCGACGCGGATTTCCTGCGGAAGCCTTTCGCAGTAATTCCCGCGCTGTAAACTTAGGTGGGACCCACTGTGATGTTTATGATAAATCCATCCCGTCCATCCGTTTTTTGAGCTCATTTTACTTTAAGGGAAAAAATGAACTGGATCCAATACTCAAATGGGACTCAAACGAGACGATTCAACGTACACAGTTGAAATATTTGTGGGGTCATAAAATTTTTGAATCAGGCTAATATTTGTGTTCCTGTTGATCCCAGTAGGAATGACGCTGTAAACGGTATGGATGACGCTATGAACGGTATGGATGGGATGTGATGTTTCAACGGTAGGAATTTCCATATCCACCTTTTCCTTTTGTGAAGCCAACTTTAGTGTTTGATCCTATTCGATTTTGGTCTCAACTTCTAAAATGATCTCAAAAAACGGATGGACGGTGTGGATTTCCTAAAAACATCACAGTGGGCCCACTAAGTTTACAGCGCGGGAACTTATTGCGAAAGGCTTCCGCAGGAAATCCGCGTCCGGTTCTACGCCCGCACGTTCCGAGCTCGGCACGGGCAGAAAGGAGAAATTTCCTACTGTACGACCCATATATGGCCCACCAACCTTTTTACGCCCACTTCTTTTTAAGCTTCCAAAAATATATCTCTACTGTACGGACACCTCTGCACATGATGAAAATGCCCCTGCTCTATCACTGCATGTACTCCCTTACACAAATACACGTCCGAACTCTCCCTTACATCCCTAATCCTTATTTTCACCCATTTTCTTCGTAAAATCTCCTCTGTAGAATATCCAAAAATCTCCAACTGACTATCACGTTACATCTTCCATCATCCATTACTCAAGGCGAACGGTTTTATTTTTGTCTGAGAGGACTGGATGCATTGATAAATGTAAGATCTTGAAGACTTGTCTCTGAAGAATGTGTTTCACGTCAACGTACTCTTATTATTCTTCTCAAACAGATTTTACTGATACGGCGGCGGCACAAGGTAAGGACGTTTAAATTCTTAACAAATTACCTTTAAGTTTGTGATCAATTTCACGTGTCAATTTCATGCATTGCTAAGTCAATTTCACGCATTGCTAAGTCAATTCGCGGTCAATTTAACGAATTTTCGGGGTTAATTTCACTTAGCGCATGTTTGATTTTCTCAGGTAAATGTAAATGCAGTAGAAATGGGCAATAATTATTTTCCAGGGTAATTACTTTCGAGGAGACTGCCAAATATAACTGGGGCCCACCATGATGTAGGTGGATTATCCACACCGTCCATCCATCATGACAACTGAATTTAGGGCATGAGCCAAAAAATGAGGCATATTCAAAGTTAAAGTGGACCACACCACAGTAAAAATGCAATTAAACACTTACCGTTAAAAACTTCTTAGAGCCACTATTTACTTTGGTGTGGGCCACTTAAATGTTGGATTTTTCTCATTTTTCAGCTCATGCCTCAAAATGTAGTAAAACGGATGGATGATGCGGATATGTCATATACATGACGGTGTGGCCTACAAATTTATGCCAGTCATTTTAGACCCGTTTTTCAAAGTAGGAATACGCTGCTATTTTCAAAGAAGTGAAATTGTAATAATTGGCTATTTACAGATATTTACATTCTCATTGGAAAATCAAACAAGCCCTTAGTTCCCGGTTAATTTACTGAATTGATCGGTCAACTTCATGCACTACTTGGTCAAGTTCACGCATTTTACTTCAAATTATAGTTCATTTTTGTAATACGACCGTCAAATTTGTAGTGTCTTTTTTGTAATACGACTGTGAATGTTATATATTTAATATGTTTGTTGCTTTCTTTAAAATTGGGAATTTCATACCACTGCGATTCAAATTTCACGGTCAATAAGACATTCATTTCACGGTCAATTTTATGCACTTCATGGTCAATTCGCTTTACTTCACGGTCAATTTCATGCATTTCACGGTTAATTCCATGCGAGTCCCCTTCACTGCACGTCAATTCCCTTCACTTCACGGTCAATTCCATGCATTTCACGTTCAATTCCCTTCACTTCACGGCCATTTCTATTCATTTCACGGTTAATTCCATCGATTCCCCTTCACTTCACGGTCAATTCAATGCATTTACCGGTCAATTCCCTTCACTTCATGGTCAATTCCATGCATTTCACGGTTAATTCCACCGATTCCCCTTCACTTCACGGTCAATTCCATGCATTTCACGGTCAATTCCCTTCACTTCACGGTCAATTCAATGCATTTCACGGTCAATTCCCTTCACTTCACTGTCAATTGAATGCATTTCACAGTCAATTCCCTTCATTCACGGTCAATGCAGTGCATTTCACAGTCAATTCCATGCATTTCACGGTTAATTCCATGGATTCCCATTCACTTCACGGTCAATTCCCTTCACTTCACGGTCAATTCCATGCATTTCACAGTCAATTCCCTTCATTTCACGGTCAATTCCATGCATTTCACGGTCAATTCCCTTCACTTCACAGTCAATTCCATGCATTTCACGGTCAATTCCCTTCACTTCACTTCACTTAGAAAATGTGACCAATAAGTCAGTCATATTCAAGCTAGTACAACGGTGTATTTCCTACTACTTGGTCAAATCCACCTTATACATGTGAATACTAAACGAGTTATATTATTGTGTTTGTTTTCAGAAAATGGCTTCAATAATGATCCTATGCTCATATGGTGGGGAGTTAGTAAGCGAAAACAATCGATACACGTATAAGGGTGGATACTCGAAAACTACTGTTGTGGGCGTTGACACTACATATGATGAGCTTCTATCGAAAATGTACAGGATTGCGAAAAGTAAACCTGAGGATTATGATATTAGGTTGAAAGCATTGTTTCCCTGCATAAATGAATCAGTCCCTCCGATTGTAATTGAAGATGATGAAGATGTGAGAATGTTGTTGGCAACACAGTTGAAGCATTCGGATCAGTACATACCTTTATTCATCAAGACAATGGAGCGCGTTAATGAGGAAATACCCGAAGACCTGGTGGCTTTCAGTGGTTTCGAACATGACGCTCCAGCAGTAGGAAGTTTAGGTGAGGAAGATATCTTAAAAGTTGAAGTAAATGCATTACCTTCACATGTTCCTCTAAGCAACACCTCAGTACCCGAGCCGGCTCAGACATCAAACTTCATTACAAGTAAAGTGAGGGCGTCGGTTGACATGAATCTCATAAGTGAATATACGACATCGCTTTCATTTACAAGAGTAGATTTGGCCGCAACATCTAACGCCATCAACGTAAGTGGAAGCGACATTCCATTGCTCGAGCAGGCTCGAACATCTGACTTCACCACCAGCCTTCCCATTGTGCCTTTCGAGGATGCTGGTTTCACCAATGCAGACTTATCATTGTATTCACATCCACTTGATGACCTGATTGATATAGTCGTTGGCCAAACGTTTAAGGACAAGAGCCAATGTAAGTATGTGTTGAGCCAATTTGCAATTCGCAACAACTTTCAATACAAGGTCCTATATTCCACATCCAAGAAATTCACCGTGGCGTGTATGGAAGATAAGTGTGATTGGAGGGTACATGCATCTAAGGTGAATGATGCGGGGATTTTCAAGATCAAGACTTACATGTCCACACATACATGGGGAATGTCATACATGAAGAGTGATCATCGGCAAGCAAGCAGTAAGCTAGCCAGTGAACTGGCTGTCAATCGCATTGAACAACGGCTGAGATTAAGGCCGAAGGACATTATATTGACAATGTAAGAAAAGTATAACATTCTTATTAGCTATAAGAAGGCATGACGCACAAAAGAAATAGCAATCAATCGCGTAATGGGGTCTTATGAAGACTCTTACAAAGAACTCCCGATGTACTTGCATGAGTTGAGATGGAGAACTTGGGGACACTGACTGCCCTGCTTGCGGTTCAACAAACTGGGAGGTTCGAGAGATGTTTTGTTGCGCTCGGACAGTGCGTCAGAAGTTTTCGAACATGTCTGCGAAGGGTCTTTGCCGTTGATGGGACGTATCTAAAAGGTAAGTACAAGGGTGTTTTGATTCGTCGCTACGGCTTTGGATGATGATAATCATATCTTTCTAGTCGCTTTTAGTATCGGAGAACAACAGCAGTTGGAACTGGTTTCTTACCTACCTCAATCCTTCGTTAGGCGATCTACCTGGTCTTGTGATCATATTAGATTGGCATAAAGGTCTAATGAAAGAAGTTCCCCAGGTTTTTCAAGCAGCAATCCATGGCTACTGCGCCTACCATATATAATGAAACTTGGTGGACTCGTTCAAAGACAAGTCGTTAGAAATATACTATTGGCAAGCTGTAAAGACTTGTAGGAGGGCTGAGTTTAAAAAGTTAATACATGATATCGAACTTGCTAATCCCCCGGTACATGCATGGTTGAGGGAAATAGGGTATGAAAAGTGGGCATCATCGCACTTTCGAGGAAAAAGATTTAATTTAGTCACTACAAACATAACTGAGTGTGTTAATGCTCCATTCAAAGAAGCGCGAGAATATCCCGTGACTATGTTGATAGAGACGATCAGATTGAAAATTCAAGAGATGTTCTATAAGAGAAGAGAATCACATATCATCATTCGTTGGACTGTTGACACCGTGGGCAGATAAACAATTAAAAGATCTCATATCGAAGGCACGAGATGTTAGTTGCCATGTAATTTCTCGAGATGAATACTATATTATGGGAGAGTACAATGACACTGTCAAGCTCAATGAGCTTTCATGTACATGCCGCGCGTTTGAAGTACAGGGATTCCCTTGTTTTCATGTTCTTTCAGCATGTATAAAATACAACCTTCCTCATTATTCGTATTGCTCCCCGTTGTACATTGTGAGGAATTACCAGATCACGTATGAAGATTCCGTATACCCAGTACGAGACAAGAGCCAATGGAAAATTTCATTAGCATTCAAGGATTTGTGTGCGAGTATGAAGCCACCGCTGCAGAGGAGGGCATCTGGAAGACTGAAGAAGGCACGAATCCTTTCCCATGGAGAGGAGCGAGCAACCAAAAAATGTGGACGTTGCAAAAAAACAGGGCATAATCGTCGGAGTTGCAAATTTTCAATACATCTGGAATAATGTAATTTTTTGTAATACGACTGTGAATGTTATACATTTTTTGTAAGACGACTGTAAATGTTATACATTTTTTTATAATACAACTATGAATGTTATACATTTTTTGCAATACGACTGTGAATGTAATACATATGTTGTTCTCTTTGAAATTACGAATTTCTTACTACTACGATTCAAATTTCCAAAAAGACATTCAGTTCACGGTCGATTCCATGCATTTCACGGTTAATTCCCTTCACTTCACGGTCATTTTCATGCATTTAAGAGTCAATTCCCTTCATTTCACTGTCAATTCCATGCATTTCATGGTCATTTCAATGCATTTCACGGTAAATTCCCTTCACTTCATGTTCAATTCAATGCATTTCACGGTCAATTCCCTTCACTTCACGGTCATTTCCATGTATTTCATGGTCATTTCCGGCAATTTCGTTTAGATTCACGGTCATTTCCATGCACTTCACGGTCAATTGCCTTCACTTCACGGTCATTTCCACGCATTTCACGGTCAATTCTCTTCACTTCACGGCCATTTCCATGCATTTCACGGTCATATCCGGCAATTCCGTTTAGATTCACGGTCAATTCCATGCACTTCACGGTCAATTACCTCTACTTCACGGTCATTTCCACTCATTTCAAGGTCAATTCTCTTCACTTCATGGCAATTTCCATGCATTTCATGGTCATATCCGGCGATTCCGTTTAGATTCACGGTCATTTCCATGCACTTCACGGTCAATTGCCTTCACTTCACAGTCATTTCCACACATTTAACGGTCAATTCTCTTCACTTCACGGCCATTTCCATGCATTTCACGGTCATATCCGACAATTTCGTTTAGATTCACGGTCAATTCCATGCACTTCACGGTCAATTGCCTTCACTTCACCGTCATTTCCACGCATTTCACGGTCAATTCTCTCCACTTCATGGCCATTTCCATGCATTTCACGGTCATATCCGACAATTCCGTTTAGATTCACGGTCATTTCCATGCACTTCACGGTCAATTACCTTCACTTCACGGTCATTTCCATGCATTTCGCGGTCAATTCGCTTCACTTCATGACCATTTCCATGCATTTCACAGTCATATCCGGTGATTCCATTTAGATTCACGGTCATTTCCATGCACTTCACGGTCATTTCCACGTATTTCACGGTCAATTCTCTTTACTTCATGGCCATTTTCATGCATTTCACGGTCATATCCGACAATTCCGTTTAGATTCACGGTCATTGCCAAATGCCTATTTGGACACAAACTGTTCAGAAACTCAGTGCTTGGACATGGGCCTGCTAAATTGAGTCAACCAGTAGAGTTTAAACTTGACTTTGACATGTGCGAGTCATATCTTCTGGTCATGACTCGTGGAAGACATGGAAAAGATTCACCTATCTTTCGTGGGGCCCATTAAACCATTTTGATAACCCATTCTATAGACGTGGGACCCACCAAAATGGAGTACGATTAGTGTGGGGCCCACTGAATACAAAAAACATAATTGAGGGCGGCAGTACCGTACCCAAGCGACACTACCGCCTGGACATCCAGAGTGCGGCGGCACTATCGCCGGATCGGCGATACTGCCGCCCGGACTCGTTAGAGCCTTAGCGGTAGTGCCGCCACACTCTGGATGTCCATGCGGTAGTGCCGCCCGTGTGCGGTACTACAGCCCGCCTGATTTTTTTTTTGTATATGTCCCACCGTGGGTCCCACATAAGACACTTATATATCCTCCCCACACACCCAAAGCCTCATTTCTAACCCTTTCTTCATCTCCCTTCCCCTTTCTTCGTCTTCTTTCATAAAACCCTTTCTTTTTCTAATCCTTCTACCATCTTCTCAACTTCCAAACCCTCTCTCTTCATCTTCCACAACCATCTTTTCATCTTTCTAACTCCTTTCTCTTCATATTCCAAACCTTACTCTGTAACATCCCGGATTTTTGTCAACCTGGGATTAGACGTCCTTAGGCGATGGGTCGATCCTAACACCTTATTAACTTGTCAGAAATAAATCCCACAGTCTAAAATCGCTCCTTAACCATTTTCTTCACAAATTCCACCCTTCACCACCTTTTTCTTTAAAATTTTCAAAGTACTTTCACCCTAGACACTATCTTAAACTAGCTAAGTAATATACCTTAGATCACTTTACATACAAACTACAAAGGCCCAGGTACCACCTCAGATAGAAATCTTACAGGACTAAACCCTTTAGAAATTAAGTGAGATTTAGCTGGTGTTAAACTAGAGTGCCTGTGAAATTAGCACCAATCACTTTAAATACGATCTGCAAGACCCAAAAGTTGTAGAATCATTGACCCTGGGTTACCCTAAAATCTAGGATCAATTTCATTACCCGGTTGCTCTCAGGAGCATCTCGAAACTCCGTATCAGATTTGGACCGCACGTCGGAAGTCCGATTAACACGAAGTTAAGGAACTAGGACCGCCTCGCTGGGCTTGATAACCATCTCGGAAATCAAATCCAGATAGTGTCCCAGCGCTATTCGCTTGAGCTCAGAGTGAAGAGTGTGAGAAATGTGAAATTAATTCAAAATAAAATATCTTGAATAGTAATCTGGCACCACTCGCTTGCGGATTAGTATTAAGCAACCAGACCGTCAGAATCAGACCAAATTACAATCTTGGATCAGGAGAAATTTCATGCACATTTACATGTACTCGGAATCTCCGATCGAGATCCACTGACCGTTGAACTGAAACTGGTCCGCCACGCGTGATCTGAAAATTTCATTGAAACGAAAACTTAATAGAACGTAGATCCAGCGTTAGTGAGCTTAAGTCTGACCTTTGGCTCAAGGAGGGCCGCCAGAAACCCTCTTTTGAGCTGAAACAATGCCGATTTGATTATAATGTAAGTATACCTTGAACATAAGTCTATTTCGGTGAATTTTTAGGCTATATAAGGACCTTAAACCCTCTCTCATGGTAGCCATACGAATTTGAGATTGAGAGAGAGAAAATAGAGAGAAAAGAGAGAGAAAGTGTGGGAGCAGTGGGAGAATCTCCTTGCCACTCTTCCCAGCCGCTATTCGGGCTCCACCGCCTGATTCTCATCGCTTTCCCGGCGTTTCCGGCGTCATTTCTAGGTAAGAAACCCTAACCCTAATCTATTTTGGGGTTTAGACAGTTGTAGGTTGTGAAATAGCTAACCTATTTCGTTCTATAGGTTGCCAAACTGCCGAATACGGAAGCTTAGCAAACCTATCGACTCCGTTACGATTCTACGACAAAAGGTGCGGACTTTAGGTGTATAGGTTATGGTTTTCAACGCTTTCAATGTCAGATAATGATAGATCATGATCTGCATGCAATTGCACATGTACAAAGTGCTGTCTGTTTTCCGTTTCAATTAAAGATGAAAAATATGGAATTCTACATACTCTAGGTATTTGTAGAAAGTACGGTATATGTATATTTTTTAGAAATATGTTTGACATGTTTATTTGTTATATGGATATACGATATATGGATAAAATACTTATTTGGCAAAAGGATTCGCCTAAATACATGTTTTACTTATGTACACTATGTATGTTGAAATTGCGTATTCTAGAAAATACCGTATACGTATAAATTTTGGAGATGTACTTATCATGATTATTTGTTGTAGTAATATATTATACATGGATAAAATACTCGCTTGGCTAAATGATAGCCCTAATACATGTTTTGCTAACATACACCATGTATGTTGTAATAGTGTATTCTAAGTGTTTGTGAAAATAACTGAATGAGTATAGAATTCTCATTCGTGCTCGATTGTTGTATTGGCGATACCCCTTTGATGAAAGGATTTGCCCTAAATCACGCCACGACCAATATACACTATATATGCTAAAATGTGTGGCCCAAGTGTTTATGGAAATGACTGAATGAATATGGAACTTGGATTCCTGCTTGCCATGACTATCCGTCGTGGGTGTACGCGTGTTATGATTGGGGCAATTCCCTAGTGAAAGGATTTGGCCTAATGCCTATGTGATCGACATATGTCATGTATGTTGGTGTATGTTTGTTTAAGTGTTACTTGAAATGTATGAATGAGTAGTAGTTAGTAAATTGTAATGTATAGGGGTGATGAGTTATGATTCTCAACTCCTTTAACTATGTGTATGATTTCCTTGAATAGCTGTGTGATTAGGAATTGAATATGTACAAACTCATGCTTGTGTTATGCTTCATAACATGCTCAACTGCCTTTATGATTTTATCTATGTAATGCATATGTTTAAATTCATATTTACATTGTATGATCCGTCATGGGTGATGGGGGAGTGGAGCAACGAATGCGTGCAACAGCTTTGGCAGCCCTAAACGGATAATACCAAACCTTGATTGTATGAGTTGAATCTTGATCCATTACTGCTTTATCTATCTGCAATTGATTGTGTTTGAGGCTATGATTATAGTCCAGACAATCGGTACCAGAATTGAATTCGTGGCTGTGATTCATTTGCCACGTGAGATGTGTTCGATGAACCCGAGTTGTACTTCGGTTGACGATAGTAGTTGGCCACACGAAGTACTTATGCGCTTCATATCGTCCAACTTGTTGTGCACTCGAGCTAGCCGAGCTTGTCAAGTAACCCGATCTGTCTAATGTATGTTCACCATGTTTGGACGCTACTGCTTGAACCCAGGGTACCAAATTTACCAGTGAAATCCCTTTTAACCATGGTACCTCGATCCGCTAAGACTCATGAGCCGGGCATGGTGGTATGGGACACCGTGGTCGAGCTGTCGACCTACGCTGGGGCCACGTGCCTCCTCGTAGTGACCATTGAGCAACCAAACTCGTGAGCCGAATATGGTGGTATGGGACACTATATTCGAGCTGTCGATACTTACGGCGAGAGCCGAGTACGGTGAGACCTGTACTCGTGCTGACGGGCGACGAGTCCTCTGTAGTATCTTCGAGTACACTCCAAGGTCTGTGATTGGCGACGAGCCCTTCACAGCAACTAGAGTATGAGTTGAGCCGAGTACGGTGAGACCTGTATTCGAGCTGACGGCCAGCGATTGAGTCGAGTACGGTGAGACCTGTACTCGAGCTGACGGTCAGCAATTGAGCCGCATACGGTGAGATCTGTATCCGTGCTGACGGGTGACGAGCCCTTTGTGATACCTTCGCTATGCCTCTCAAACCATAATATCGTATGAGATTAACTAGAACTGACAACCCTAGAATGGATCATGTTTGGGAATGATACAAGGGAGGTACCTTAGTTTCCCAATACTGCTGTTTGAAATGAACTAATAATTACTTGGTAATCATGCTCATTATCGCACTGCATGTGCCTGGTAGATGTGGAGCACTGAGGGATGGACGCATTCGTGAACGTAAGATGATGTCGCATGAGGGTGGTTTGGCAAGGGCATACATCATGTCATTTCATACTTGCATTAAATAAGAGTAGTTAGAATTGTTTGATTGTACTGCTTTATCATTATTGCTTGACTGAGTTGATAACATGTTAACCTATGCTTTACTGTTCCACTGAGTTGATCACTCACTCCCACGTTACGGGACGGTGTTGTACACACCAACCAGATTTGTTGAGTTTCAGGTGATGGCGATGCTTGTGAAGCAGAGCCGGACTACTTCTATGATGATAGGAGGAATTCTCCTATCTGTATCTCTCTAGCAGGTCAATGAAGACCTGATATTGTATTGACGGGGCTATGGTACTTGGGACAGGAGACATTACACTTCCTCACATTTGGTATATTTTAGAACTGTACTTGTAATTATTTAACCTGGTAATGTTATCACACTCTGGAGACTCATCATAGTTTATATATTTTATCTATCTATCACAGTCTTCCGCTTGCAAATTTAGCTGTCTCTGGAGTATGATATGCTGTTTTGGCTTAATCTCACTCATGTTCAATGCACGAATACAGTCAACATTCAATCATCATTCATTTTGTTGCATAAGTGATGTTCTGGAACTCGGGAGTTGAGTTTATGCTCGACCCTCGATTTTCAGGGCGTTACATACTCACATAACCATCTCTGTAATGGGGAAGAAGAGAGTGGTTCAAGCGGGTCCATCATCTCCGCGGAACTTAAGAAGCACGAGGCAGGACGCTGATGATGACGCGAGTCCATCATCACCACCCGTTCGAAGAAATGTGAGGACGGTCAGTGTTGGTGCAACGAGTTCTTCACCGCCACCTCGTGAGAGGAGGTCGAAGAGGGCCCAAGATTAAAATGCACATACATTGGTTGTGGCTCGATATCGTGATCGGGAAGTGGTTTTCGAAGTCACTGTGGGGGACCGACTATTTGGCGAAAACAATGTGCTAGATCGACTCTTGCATCAAGGTTGGGGACCTATTTTTTAAGGTAATTTTCCTGGCAATGAGCATAATGTACGATTTTTCTACTCTCGAATTGTTAATGCAAGACTTAACCCACTCGAATTTAACATTTCATATGGAGACGCGTTGCGTCACATCGGCGTAGAACACATCGCAACTATACTTGATGTGTCACTGGGAACGGTCCATATCCCCCCAGACACAAAGAACTTGAACACATTGCAACACAGGAGTGAGCTGAGTAGGAGTTTGTGCGGCCACCTCGTGGAAACAAAGAAATGATTCCAATTTACAGACTGTTGCACTACATCTTCACGCATAATTTATATCCGAGAGCGAGAAACAGCACGGAGGTTTCTGTCTGCCATGCAGAGATAATGTATCAGATAGGGCATGGGGAGAATGTGTGTCTGTCCTCCATTATCCTTTACCATATAGTGAAGGCCGTGAGGACAAGAAGAGGTAATATCTGCCTCCCATTTGGCCGCCTAATTTGCAAACTAGTCCGAGATAATGGGTTCAGAGCATCCAATGGCCCCTCACATCCAAAAAGAGTGATAATCGAAGACACCTTAAATTGCATGCAATGTGGCCCTAGACAACAAGCAAGGCAGTTGAAAGAAGTTGGAGACGAGGTAGCTGAGGAAGAAGAAGAAGAGGAAGAAGACGATGAAGAGGATGAAACTGAAGAAGAAGAAGATGGTGACGCTGAAGAAGAACAAGAGGGTGATGATGCAGGTGAGGTGCTCGATGCACGTCTGGCTGTAAATGAGCGTTTAAGAGTAATCGAAGCTAGTATAACTGAGCTTAAGAATGACCAAGACTATCTGAAGTGTAAGATGAAGAGAATGCATCGAATAATAAAGACCGTGTTGTATTGTGTACAAAAAGAGGGAGTGCCCCTTCCATCGCCGGACTCAGTATCACATTAAGGAGTTGTGATGGATATGGACTCCCTCACTTCGTGTTAAGACATGTTTATGGTTATGTGCTTTGTGTTTACTGTGTTGTAAGAAGTGGATCATCTTCACCTAGTAGTTTAATAGTTGGTAGCTACGTTATTTATGTTTTTCAGTTAGTTAGGTACGTATGGGAACAATGTATAAACTTAGATTTTAAATGAAATCGTTTCCACTTTTGTTTACCATGTGCAGTAGTGTATGAATGTTATCATTTGATCATAATTATATTGTTTATTCGTTTGGAGGTGACTTGTTGTCTCTTGCAAATGTATTACTTGCAAGTTGAAGTAAAGAAGGTAGCATCAATCGGTTACTTTTACGGTTGCTGGTGCTCGATGACCCTACTTTGCTTGCTCACGCCTTGAGCCGGATTGTGGTTGATATTGGGCCGGATTGTGCTGCATGCAAGTGGTGTCGATATGAGTTCGTGCCAAGACTGCGAAATGCATGGAAATGACCGTGAAGTGAAGGGAATTGTCCGTGAAGTGTATGGAAATGACCATTTCCCGGTCAATTCGCTCACTTCATGGCTATTTCCATGCATTTAATGGTCATATCCGGCAATTCCGTTTAGATTCACGGTCAATTCCATGCACTTCACGGTCAATTGCCTTCACTTCACGGTCATTTCCACTCATTTCACGGTCAATTCTCTTCACTTCAGGCCATTTCCATGCATTTCACGGTCATATCCGACAATTCCATTTAGATTCACGATCATTTCCATGTACTTCAAGGTCAATTACCTTCACTTCACGGTCATTTCCACGCATTTCACGGTCAATTCTCTTCACTTCACGGCCATTTCCATGCATTTCATGGTCATATCCGACATTTCTGTTAAGATTCACGGTCATTTCCATGCACTTCATTGTCAATTACCTTCACTTCACGGTCATTTCCACGCATTTCACGGTCAATTCTCTTCACTTCACGACCATTTCCATGCATTTCACGGTCATATCCGACAATTCTGTTTAGATTCACGATCATTTCCATGCACTTCACGGTCAATTACCTTCACTTCACAGTCATTTTCACTCATTTCACGGTCAATTCTCTTCACTTCACGGCCATTTCCATGCATTTCATGGTCATATCCGGCAATTCGTTTAGATTCACGGTCATTTCCATGCACTACACGGTAAATTAGTTTCACTTCACGATCATTTTCGCTCATTTCACGGTCATTTCTCTTCACTTCACAGCCATTTCCATGCATTTCACGGTCATATCCAGCAATTCCGTTTAGATTCACGGTCATTTCCATGCACTTCACGGTCAATTACCTTCGCTTCACGGTCATTTCCACGCATTTCACGGTCAATTCTCTTCACTTCACGACCATTTCCATGCATTTCACGGTCATATCCAGCAATTCCGTTTAGATTTACGGTCATTTCCATGCACTTCACGGTCAATTCCCTTCACTTCACGGTCATTTTCACGCATTTTACGGTTAATTCTCTTCACTTCACGGCCATTTCCATGCATTTCACGGTCATATCCGACAATTCCGTTTAGATTCACGGTCATTTCCATGCACTTCACAGTCAATTACCTTCACTTCACGGTCATTTCCATGCATTTCGCGGTCAATTCTCTTTACTTCACGGCCATTTCCATGCATTTCAAGGTCATATCCGGCAATTTCGTGTAGATTCACGGTCATTTCTATGCACTTCACGGTCAATTACCTTCACTTCACGGCCATTTCCATGCATTTCGCGGTCAATTCTCTTCACTTCACGGTCATTTCCATACATTTCATGGTCATATCCGGCAATTCCGTTTAGAATCACGGTCATTTCCATGCACTTCACGGAATTGCCGGATACGATTGTGAAATAATGCATGGAAATGGCCGTGAATGAGTGTGAAATGCATGGAAATGACCGTGAAGTGAAGCGAATGGGCCGGATTGTGCATGGAAATGACTGTGAATCTAAACGGAATTACCAAATATGACCGCGAAATGCATGGAAATGGCCGTGAAGTGAATAGAATTGACCGGAAAATGCGTGGAAATGACCATGAAGTGAAGGTAATTGACCATGAAGTGCATGGAAATGACTGTGAATCTAAACGGAATTGCCAGATATGACCGTGAAATGCATGGAAATGGCCGTGAAGTGAAGCAAATTGACCGTGAAATGCATTGAAATGACCGTGAAGCGCATGGAAATGACCGTGAATCTAAACGGAATCACCGGATATGACCGTGAAGTGAAGCGAATTGACCATGAAATGCATGGAAATGACCCTGAAGTGAAGGCAATTGACCGTGCTTCTTAAGTTCCGCGGAGATGATGGACTCACTTGAACCACTCTCTTCTTCCCCATTACCGAGATGGTTATGTGAGTAAGGTTTGAAGTATAAAGAGAAAAGAGTTAGAAAGATGAAAAGATGGTTGTGTAAGATGAAGAGAGAGGGATTGGAAGTTGAGAAGATGGTAGAATGATTAGAAAAAGATAGGGTTTTATGAAAGAATACGGAGAAAGGGGAAGGGACACGAAGAAAGGGTTAGGAATGAGGCTTTCGGCGTGTGGGGGAGGATATATAAGTGTCTTATGTGGGACCCACTGTGGGACATATACAAAAAAAAATAGGGCGGCAGTACCGCACCCGGGTGGCACTACCGCTTGGACATCCTGAGTGCGGCGGCACTACCGCAGTGGGCCCCACACTAATCGTACTCCGATTTGGTGGGCCTCATGTCTATAGAATGGGCCCCAGACTCAATGTATAGCGTTGTGATGGGCTCCACGTCTATAGAATGGGTTATTAAAATGGCTTAATGGGAGTTTGAAGCGTTTCCAATTCAATCAAAGCCAAGTTCAAACTCTATCGGTTGACTTAATTCAGCAGGCCCAGGTTTAAGCACTGAGTTTCTGAATAGTTTGTGTCTAACTATGCATTTGGCAATGACTGTGAATCTAAACGAAATTGCCGGATATGACCGTGAAATGCATGGAAATGGCCGTGAAGTGAAGAAAATTGACCGTGAAATGCGTGGAAATGACCGTGAAGTGAAGGTAATTGATCGTGACGTGCATGGAAATGACCGTGAAACTTCACGGAATTGCCGGATATGACCGTGAAATGCATGGAAATGGCCGTGAAGTGAAGAGAATTGACCGTGAAATGCGTGGAAATGACCGTGAAGTGAAGGCAATTGACCGTGAAGTGCATGAAAATGACCGTGAATCTAAACGGAATTACCGGATATGACCGTGAAATGCATGGAAATGGCCATGAAGTGAAGAGAATTGACCGTGAAATGAGTGGAAATTACTGTGAAGTGAAGGGAATTGACCATGAAGTGCATGGAAATGACCGTGAATCTAAATGGAATTGCTGTGAATCAACACGGAATCGTGGGTCGACCGGGTAACTGTCCAGAAAGTTGGGGTCGACCGGAGAAAGGGCCAATTTGGAGACATCATTTTCATCAATAGAGAAAGGGTCAGTTTCATCATCTGGTGGAGGATCTGAAGTGGTGGAGGTGGGCTACCATCTTCCAATTGAGAATCCCTATTTGCATGAAGGGGGAGGTGACGGTAGTGATTTAGAGGGTATGTTATTCCATGGGTCGATAGAGAACGAACCACTATCATCATCTGGACAAGTATTTGAAGTGGAGGTGGGCCACCATCCACCAATCAAGAGTCTTGATCTGCTTGAAGGGGAGGAAGGAAATGGTAGTGTACTGGAGGGTATGTTACTCCATCGATCGATTCAAAGATAAAGGGCTGCCATCATGTTCTGGTGAAGGATTCCAAGTGGAGGAGGTGGGCCACCATTTGCCTAGCAAGGAACCCGGTTTCCATACAGATGGGGGTGCAAGAGATGATAATGGACGAGAGAGTGGGACAAGGTGGGCCATCATCTGCAGATCGAAGAACTTGGGTCGCAAGGAGAAACCACAAACCGTGAAGTGAAGTCGAATTAGTGGAATTGACCGTGAAGTGAAGGGAATTGACCGTGAAATGCATTGAAATGGCAGTGAAATGAATAGAATTGACTGTGAAATGCGTGGAAATGACCGTGAATCAACACGGAATCACCGGGAATGACCGTGAAATGCATGGAAATGACAGTGAAGTGAAGCGAATTGACCGTGAAATGCGTGGAAATGACTATGAAGTGAAGGGAATTGACCATGAAATGCGTGGAAATGACTATGAAGTGAAGCGAATTGTCCGTGAAATGCGTGGAAATGACCGTGAATCAACACGGAATCGTCGGGAATGACCGTGAAATGCATGGAAATAACCGTGAAGTGAAGCGAATTGACTGTGAAATGCGTGGAAATGACCATGAATCAACACGGAATTGACAGGAATGACCGTGAAATGCATGGAAATGACCGTGTAGTGAAGCGAATTAACTGTGAAATGCATGGAAATGACCGTGAATCAACACGGAATCGCCGAGAATGACCATGAAATGCATGGAAATGACTGTGAAGTGAAGCGAATTGACCGTGAAAAGCATGGAAATGACCATGAAGTGAAGGGAATTGACTGTGAAGTGCATGAAAATGACCGTGAATCTAAACGGAATTGCCGGATATGACCATGAAATGCATTGAAATGGCCGTGAAGTGAAGAGAATTGATCGTGAAATGCATGAAATTGACCGTGAAATGCATAGAAATGACCGTGAAGTGAATGGAAATGACCGTTAAATGCATCGAATTGATCGTGAGGTAAAGGGAATTAAGCGGGGAGTAAATGAAATTATATAATATACAAACAAATCACAATTCAGACTGAAATCACTATTATGAATACATCATTTACTACAAAATTATGACAATATATACAAGGCATTGTTTACATCATTTCACCCTGAATGTTTTACAAGACATCATTTATAATAATTTACAGCTCCTACAAAATTTACATCATACCTAAGACAACTATATCATATGTTGTGGTCATTCATACAGTCATAGGCTATAGAGTTCCTAAAGCTAGGAGTGAATTGCTGCGCAAGTCTCTCCCTGACAAAATTTCATCGTTGCACAAAATGTCCATATATTTCATGACAAAACTGCCAAAATCAATCCGTTCGATTGCTTTGGTACGAAAGTATCTTCTCTGACTGTCCAAGACTTCCTATCCAACGCAAACATATCTCCTGCGACATGGAATAATATAGGCAAGGCCTCCTTCATCAGCTCGATATGTTGCCTGTGTCGACTGAGTGCCCTCGAATACAAACTGTCGAGTATAACGATTTCTTGATCTCGAGGGTGGATGACCATCAGGTACCAATGAGTGTTGGCGTGGTTGACTGGTACGTATACTTGTCCATGTTTGACAAGATAAGATATCATTATAGACATCATAGAAATGGGTACACATAGTGTTAATATCTTGTACCGATACCATTACCTGTTCATACTGCCACATGGCCTTATGCCCTTCATGATGTTTAACAATACCGTATACTGTGAGTTTCTCCACTTTTACAAGTGAACGCACATCATCACCTCCAATGTCCCGATACATTCTCAATGCTGACATGGAAATGTCGATACATGGCTATTACAAACAACATACCGAATTAGAACATATATCATATAATGAAATAACATAATAACCATGATCCAATTCATACAGTTACCAGGAAAAATGTGGGGCAGAACTTGCAGTGCTTTGTATATATAGTAAGAAATGAACCGTGCCTTCTCTCCTAGAAATCAACGTACTTGTCAATAACTTAATCAATAAATATGGCGAATTAAACTCTAATCTAATATAATTGTTGAATAACCATAAATGTATGTGTGTGAATTACTTACAACGCTATCAACGTATGCATTTTTCTCCCATATGGTTCTGAACCAACCAAATTCCGCCGCTTCTTTGTTTGCGTTGGCCCCACTATCCAATTCATGCAGTTCCTTCTCCGATATTACCCTAAATGGATCAATCTTGGCCTGGAAGGGATGGGAGAAGTACACAATTCTTTCGGTTTCTCAGTGTCGGTGGCCTTGTTTGGAGTTGTTTGAATGGCAGAGATGGAAGTGAATGGAGAACGCTTGTATACAGATAACTTTAACACCCTCTTAGTTCTCGTCTTATATATTGCAATGGAAGACACTAATTTCTCACATATATTAGCGTCTAAGGCATCCGAGTGTTGAACATCCATCTCTCTGTTCCCCTCATCCCTACATTCCAATTCCTCATCCTCCTTCTCAAACTCTTCATTCTCTTTCTCTAACCCCTTCTCCTTCCAAAACTGTATCTTCTCTAAAAGAAACGCCTCCATCTGCTTCTTCAATTCCATTTTACCATCCTCCAACTCTTCTTTCTCCTTCTTGAATACCTCATTTTTTATCCTTAGTTCTTCTTTCTCCCTAATTAATATTTTCCTCTCCATCTTCAAAACTGCCCTCTCATTCAACTCTTCCTTCTGTAAATTGTCGGAGAGCCGGTACTCTCTCAAGGGCTTATATCTGTTACAATGAAATGACAAGATGATGTTAAATACATATAGCTTTGTATAAACTATATATTAAAATAGACAAAGAAAGAATCCTTACTTGTAGGAGAAATATGCAACTGGTGACATTGTAATGAAGCCCATGTTCTGCCATTAAGGCATTATCGATCGCTTCAGTCATCGTCTGGAAGGCCACACTACCCCAAGGGTAGATATTAAAGTCTTCCAACGAGTTAACAAGGTCGATAAATTCTGTACAACACATAATATTCGTATCGGTTCCCCTAATAAACCACTCTACACATAATATTAGGGCTACCTTCACGACATCTTCGTGCTTATTGCTATCAACTATCCTATTGAACACTTCCTGTACATGTTTCTTTAGGATAAGATTTTCATTGAAGTATTTTTCTCTTATTGACTTCTTCAAATGAGAGATATTAGGTATGGAGAGGTCACCAGTCTTCAGCCTTATTATTAAAGTGAAGTCCATCTCGAGAAACTTTACACGATTCCCCTGTATCTTGAATGCAATATTGCCTATATATCTCCCAATAAGTGAGTGAAAAATGGCTCCTATAAACCTAAATGATGGAATGTGTAATAAAAATGAGAATGAGGTCTGCCTAAATATATTTATTCTAGTGTCATTCTTCTCCAACCCACTCTTAACGCTATCAAACCACCATGTCAAAGAACATCTGCATGATAGGGTGGGGGCCGACTCGCCAAATCGCTTATGCAAGGGTTTGTTATCTGTAAGGATGAATGAGAAATTATATCAACGATAACATTCAATATTTAACGAAACATAATGTGAAAGTTCACTTGTTATGGTGAAAAATCATAAAGTATGGTGTGTGAGTTTGCCGAGTCGGCGGTCAGTTTTTGGCGAATTCGAATGAAAGTACATGACTTATAGGTGAATTTTCACAAGTTTTGTGCCTGTTTCACTCATATATCAGTCAATTTCAAGAAGTTGTCGGTAAATTTATACAAGTTTGTTGGTCAAAAAGATGTCAATATCATGCAGTTATCGGTCATTTTGACATTCAACAAGTCTGCGGCCAATTTTACTAAGTTATCGGTCAATTTTTCGAGCTATATGTTGCATTTCGGCTCGAGAACGTCATGAAATTGATCATGAGTGAATTTGACTGAGGACTGAAAATGACCGTGAAGTGAAGGGAATTGAGCGTGAAATGCATGGAATTGACCATGAAGTGAAGGGAATTGACCGTGAATTGAAGGAAATTGTCCGTGAAATGCATGGAATTGACCGTGACATGAAGGGGATTGTCCGTGAAATGCATGGAATTGACCGTGAAGTGAAGGGAAATGAGCGTGAAATGCATGGAATTGACCGTGAAGTGAAGGGAATTGTCCGTGAAATAAGTGAAATTTACGGTGACGTGAAGGGGATTGTCTGTGAAATGCATGGAATTGACTGTCAATTGAAGGGAATTGTCCTACAATGCATAGAATTGACCGTGACATGAGGGGGATTGTCCGTGAAATGCATGGAATTGACCGTGAAGTGAAGGGGAGTTGCCGGAAATGACCGTGAAATGCATGGAATTGACTTTGAAGTGAAGGGGATTGACCGTGAAATGCATGGAATTGACCGTGAAGTGAAGGGGATTGACTGTGAAATGCATGGAATTAATCATGAAGTGAAGGGAATTGACCGTGAAATGAATGGAAATGACCGTGACCTGAAGGGAATTGACCGTGAAATGAATGGAAATGACCGTGACCTGAAGGGAATTGACCGTGAAGTTAGTTATATGTTTTTTGCAGTTGTGAGTCGAATTTCACTTAGCGCTCAGTCAATTCCATTCACTTTGTGGTCATTTTAAGTCAGTTCACGGTCATTTTAACTTAGTTCACGGTCATTTTAGGTCAGTTCACGGTCCTCATCAATAACTCAGTGGGTCCTCAGTCTATTAACTCAGTCGGTGCTCGTCGGTCTTCGTTTAGTTTCACATATCGTTTCGTTCTTTGTTTCAAAAATACTCATTGTGGGCCATTTGATCGAGCATTAACTTTTGCCCATCTATTAGGACATGCCATACCATTTAGTGTTTAAAATAAAATAGGGATGTATACGAGTTAAGCTAGCTCAAACAGCTTGCTCGAGACGTCCAGAGTCAGCTCGGATTGACTCGGCTTGAAAGGTCAACTCGAGGCGAGTAAAGTTGAGTTCAAGCCGAGTTCGACCATGGTGTATTGCAACTCGACTCGACTCGAACTCGACTTGACTCAGCATAGACGAGTCAAGCCGAGGTTGGCCCACCTCGACTCGACTCGAACTTGACTTGACTCAGCACGGACGAGTCAAGCCGAGCTTGGCCCAACTCGACTCGACTCGGCTTGATGTATGACACTAAAATCAAATGATAAATGGATTATGGATCGTGAGCATACGACCGTGCGCATATATAGTATAATATATAGTGGGGTCCACAAAAAGCAAGGGATTTGAATATACTTGCCGTTCGAAGCTTCTTAGATGGCGGGACCATTTTCGTCCTTTCTTGGGTTCACAAAAGTCGAAAATGACGTGCGTGGTGTCTGTATTCTCGACAGGACAAAGGGGAAATAAAAAATGAAGAAAAGGGAGGGTTTTACTGGAAGATGGACAGTCACAGAGGGGGAGAAGTAATCAGAGAATTAGATTCGGTCAGCTAGGATGAAGGAGTAGAGAGAGGAAAGAAGAAAAAATCCGATTTTCGGTGGACATGGGGCTGGCAGCGTTCGAAGGGGCGTTTATTTTAGTGCAGGGGCATTTTCGTCACGTGCAAGGGTGTCCGTACGCCTGGGGAGTATTCTTGGCAACTAAAAAGAAATGGGCTTAAAAAGGTTGTAGCCATATATTGGTCGTACAGTTGAAAATTTCTTAGTAGGAAAGTGGAAATCGGATTGTGTACTGAGTTACTCAGTACGCTTTTATCGTACCGAGTAAACTCAATTGGGCCCACTGTGAATGTATGTGGTTTATCCACACTGTCCATCCATTTTTCCTGCTAATTTTAGGGGTTGATCCCAAAATTGAAGTAAATTCAAACCTCAAGTAGACGGCCATTCCATAGTAAACAGTTTGGAATAATGATTTCCACCATTGAAACCTTCCTAGGCCCCACTGTAATGTTTATTTGTCATCCAACCTGTTCATAAGATCACAAAGACATGGATGAAGAGAAACCACAAACATTGTCTTGATCCAAAACTTCTGTAGCCAAAAAGAATTTTTCAATGGTAGAGGTTCAGTCACACTGTTTCCTGTGGTGTGGTCCACTTGAGCTTTGTATATGCTTCCTTTTTGACCTCAAGCTCTAAAATTATCTGTTAACACGTACGAACGGAGTGGATAAAATAAATAAATAACGGTGGACCCCACGGAGTTTACTCAGTACGCTAATGGTACTGAGTTACTCAGTACGCAATCAGCTTCCAGGAAACTGATGGACCACCGTTATATATGGGTTTTATCCATACCATCCATCCATTTTTAAATATCGTTTTAAGTTTTAATATAAAAAATGAGGCAGATGAAATGGAGAAGAGGCAGTGATAAGTGATAACTATACTGTGGCAAATCGATACAACAATTAGCTAAACAGCGAGCATCCAACATCTCCAGATGGACCATTAAGGGTTAATTTTCCCACAATGGTCGTTACAACTTACAACCCCGTAATGTGACGGATGCCACTGTTACCATTATATAAAGGCTGTTATGGCACACCATGCATGTAGCTAAAGCTAATGTGGTTGTCAATAGCTAAAGGATAACTGGGTTTCTACCTCCCCATATAATCTGTATGTTGGAATCAGCTACCCTTAATAAGTTGGTTAGAAACAGAGGCTGTTGTATGTGGTGGGGCCTACTTGAGCTTTGGATCTGCTTCATTCTTTGGCTCATGACTGAAAATGATCTCTCCAAATGAATGGATGGTGTGGATACGACACATACATCATGGTGGGGCCCACAAAACCTGGTGACATCACTTTAGTAGCAGCGAGTAGCTACTGAAGTCGTTGGTAGCTAATCCGCGTCCGTGAAACTGAAACATGGCCCAACCCATTCTCAGCCTATTGCCTTCCCCAGTTCTGGCCAGTAAGTCGGGACTTGTTAATCTCACAACAAGTTGATTGGCGAGCATTTTTACTACAAACAAGTTGATCTCACAAGTTGGCTCTAGCCACACTCTCAGATACGATATATACCAGATTCTAACCAGACAGATATTCTTTTGAGTGACCAGATATAAAAGAGAAGAAAAAGCAAAAGGAAAACTAGTGCATAGGCATTTTTACACTGGGTATGAGTGGGGTGGCCAGTGAGATGTAGGGGCACACTCAGGGTGGGTGGCCTGTGTGAAGCGGAACCCATATGAAGTGGGGCTCACAAGGGTAAACGGATTGGCTACTCCCCCTGACACCAGCTCCGTGGCTGGTGTTCGGTGCTCTGTGGGCCCCACCATGATGTATGTGTTTCATCCATTTCGTTCATCCATTTTTAAAGATCATTATATTGTTTGATCCCAAAAATGAGATGGATATAAATCTCAGGTGGACCACACCACATGAAAACAATAGTGATTGGATATCAACCATTAAAATCCTCATATGGCCCACTATACTGTTTATTGACATCCAATCTGTTGATTAGGTCATACAGGCCCAGATGAAGAGAAAAAAACAAATATCAGCTTGATCCAAAACTTTTATGGCCCCCAAAATGTTTTTAATGGTCGACCCTCATTTAATGGAAAGTTCAGTCATCATTCACACCTGTCTTAAGTTCCAAATAGGAGTTATTTGATCCAATAGCAGATAAGAGGTGTTGTATACACAGCATATATATACCCCAATCTGGACAATGTCAATGCAGACCCATTTTGTATGTGGTATAGTCCATAAATTACACTATAACTGAAGATCCTAATTCCAGTTGGTAGCCACCAAGTTCAGTGATCCAGACCATTGGTCTGTTGGACCCCACAGTTGGCAGACTGTGCCTCAAAATCTCCTCCATAGGATGATATTAACCTTTCAATTTGTGGTCAACAGCTAGATGGCCAAGAAGAGAATTACAGCAAAAAAACAGATTCAATGTAAAAGAGGCTCAAGATTGATGGCTACAATCTTCATATTTGGGAGATTTTTGGGTCCATCTGATCAACGGTCTAGATAGAAATTAGCAACAGGATTGACAGTTGGCACCCGAAGCAGTTGATGCCAGGTTGTTAGAAATAATTAAACCGAGGATATGCAAAATATAGTAGGGCTTTTAATATGTAGTTTTTACAAATGGGACCCATGGTTTTAAGCTATTGTCTGTTGGAATCAACAGTAGACAGATCATGCCCCAAAATCTCCTTGATCAGGTGATCTGAACTCTCAAGTAGTGGAGTGCAAATAGACATTCAAAATGAGAAATATAGATATGGTGAAAGTTCAACTTGAAAAGGGCCCTAGGATTGGTGGCCAATATCTCAAAAAATGATGTTAAACAATGGGACCCACTGATCTACTGAATACATGAAGCATATCCTCAGGCCAAGCACTGTGGGAATTACATTTTATGGCATAGAGGTCCCTCTACAAATAAAAAAAATGATCCCACCTCCATTCTGCTTGTTTCCTGTATAATTAATTAAATTATCATTCTCCACCTGAGCATCCAAACAATAGTCTTGTATAGAGAGAGGGAGGGAAAGAGGATCCGAACAATAGTTTTGTATAGAGAGAGGGAGGGAGTCCTTTCATTTCATTGGGTCAAGACCTGATTAACCTTGGGCCATTGGTATCACCTGGCACGAGGGATTATACAACACATGGTACAGTTGGGTGGGTACAAGTGAGTCCTATGGTGGAGAGATCAAGACCATTGGTATCACCTGATCAAGGAGAATTTTGGGCATTGTCCATCCACTCTGGTGCACAACAGATAATCTCTGGATCACAGAACCATGGGCCCCATTTGTTGCACAAACTAAAAACCTGCTTATCCTCGGGCCTGGGATCAAATAAGTACTTTTTTCTGCTTTTAAGTATCCCTAATAACCTTTGGTTGGATGATTTAAAGAGAGGAGAGTTCGGACACTTGACTCGACAGGTATTTTATGCTCTATCAATGGACCTATGATTCAGTGATCTAGACAGTTTGTCTGATGCAAAACATGGGTAACCAAAATCTCCCAAATAGGAAAGTTGTTGCCGCTGTTCTAGGGCCTCCTTTAGGTTGGATGTGCAAGGCCTGTGAATTATGACCAACCATCTAATGGGCCCTACTGTTAATGGCTGACAGTAAAAGATGAATTATGTGATCAATGGTTGGAGAATATGCAAAGATTCTTGGATTTTCCGTTTTAAAAAATGGAGCCCATTGTGAAACCAGCCATTCTTCTGCTGGGCTGCAGTGATGGACCATGCCCAAAAAATCTCCTTGGGAGCAATGACCCTGATCTTTCAATTCGTGGCCTGCAAATAGATAGTCAAAAACAGATACTGCAGCTGTCCAAAATCAATTGCAAAGGCCCAAGATTCTGCAGCTGTCCAGAATCAATTGCAAAGGTCCAGAATCAATTGCAAAGGCCCAAGATTGATGACCCTGATCTTTCAATTCCAGTCTAGAAGATGATGGGCACATGGCTCATCCATGGTGGGAAATCACCGAACATGGGTCTCACTTATACAAACTGAAAACCAGAGAACACTGAGCACGAGTAGGTATCATCTTTCATAGATCATGTAATTTCTAGCAGCAGAAATACCTGTTATGACCAGAAAGACTTCCAAACCTGTTATTGTAATTTGCAGGAGAGGATGCAGTAAACCATCACAACAGAATGCATTTAGATAAATCCAAGTAAAAATCCGGTGCTTTTATTCATGTTTACAGTGTGTAAGATATCAGTTAAACATGTGGGTCTTCCAACTATTTGTGCCCCGTGGGCCATCCATGGCAGGATAACTGATCATTAGGTGCAAAGTTCAGATGAATGCCTACATAGCCAATATAGACAACCCAACAACCATGATGTGCACCCACACATTACATAGTTGGTGAAAATGGAATTTGGTTTAAGTTTTTAAGCCACATGCAACTTTCCACAAGCACTTCTACACACAGCCAGAAGTACCACCCTAACACATGCTGGAACATTTGAACATGCAACAGGAAGGCCTCACCATGTAGATGATCCTGCTTAAGAAACAGGACAGTCCCCTCATTGGACGAACTGCACCTGTATTTTGAATGTGGGCCATGAGGAATTTCTCATATAATCTTCACTGTTTTCATACATGTTCTTTTCCTTCTTTCTGATCTCGATTGTTTGAATACTCACGAACTAAGACCATCCCATGTTCCTTTTTTTTTTTTTTCTACACACGCACACACACCCCACACATGCACGCCATGGGATTTCACCACTGTGGGTACTCGAACCCTTGACCCGGTGTTGAAACTTCAGGGAGTCTACCACCCGGGTAAGAGTAAGGACCCGGGTGGTAGACTTCCTGGAGTTTTTCTCCATGCATATGCTTAACCAACAATCGGGAGAGGCACGGACATTAAAGCTCTTATGAATATTTAGATACACCAAATATGTTGAAACTCTTTGCTCATGAATAAAGAAAGGCCCTTCCAACATAAAAAACAACAAAAACTAGAGGGAGGTGTTTCTCTCGATGAGTAGAATGACCTGACTCTAGGGCCAAGTCATCTATGTGGTGAGCCCATATGAAAGATGGCTGGGATGTCATGTCACACAGTTTTCATAGTCATGGTTCAGTTTGCAGTTTGGATTCTTGAGGTGCTTAATGAATCCAATTCACTGAGCTTGGTTCACCATCAGTTTGTTCAGTTTGTAGTATTGATTTACTAAGCTTGTTTACTCTGTTAGTCATTTTATGAAGTTTGTAGTATTGATTTACTAAACTTGTTCACCATGGGACCCACTTGTACAAATTGAAACTTGAAATTGTTATACCCTGCATATCAAAATCCTGTTATTGACCAAGTAAAGAATAAAGCTAGTTTATTCTGTAACAGAAACAACTAGTTTGTGGGTCTTAACTACTGATACAATTTTTTTTTTTTTTTATAAAAAGAAGAAGAAGAAGAAGAAGAAGAAGAAGAAGAAGAAACACAGTTGATACAACAAAAAATCTCAGTAAAATGGTTGTGTTCATTTGATTCATTTACAGTATAAATATAGACACATAGAAAGGGAAGAAAAACCTACAAAGAATGCATCTTCATATTTACAAACAAATTCACAATCAATGCCTGTCCATCGATACAAAGAAGCCGGTTAATGCTAATCAACCAAAATTCTCCTATGCATGCTCTACTGGATGAGCAAATGAGGCACCCATTGTAGACATGGGCGACACAAGCTTGGGATACTAGACCCATTAGATCCACCTCTAGATATTTCGAAGGATGATTCTGATGAAGAAACCGGCAGTGGTATAAAATCCTCTTCCATAAAAACTCCAGAAGAAGGCAATGCATTATGAACAGACAATACTTCATCTCTTACGACATCATTCATAATAAATGGATGATCTAATAACATTTTAGCCGTCCATCTATCATGGGGATCCTTGATAAAACACCGACTCAGGAAGTCCTTCCCCTCCACAGACAAGCACTCAGGAATCTCCGGCAAACTCTTAGTGAATCCAATCTGAAATAGAAGATTGCTGGTATCGCCATTAATCAGGCATTCCCATGCTGTCTTCCTCACCGCCATCTCGACGACCACACACCCTAGTGCCCAGATATCTACAGGTGGGTCGTACTCACTCCAGCCCACAGATTCGGGAGAGAAGTAAAGGGGCGTGCCACGGACGTGATTGTCGCCATACACCGATACTCCGGCCTTCTTCGACAGCCCAAAATCAGCAATCTTGATTTCTGAAGAAGAGCAGACGAGAAGATTCTGTGGCTTGATGTCGCAATGCACGTATCCTCTTTCGTGAATGTAATTGAGGCCGAGGAGAATCGACTTTGTGTAGCTTCGGACGTTGGATTCTGGCAATCCATGAGGTGTGGCCTTGATTACGTCGGCTAGCGTGCCGCCAGGGATGTACTCAAGGAATAGGTTGTAGATGATCAGTTCATTTTCAATAGTGAGGTCATTGCCGAGGCAGCGGACGATTTGGGGGCAACCTTGTAATTCAAAGAGAATCTTCTTCTCTTTTTGAAGGGAATATGATTTTGAAAAAAGGGAGGATTTAACGGCTACATAGAGAGGGGTTTTAGAACAGGGTTTTGTGAATACAGAGGCTAGACTCACCGTTCCATAACTACCCTTTCCCAACATCCGTCCTCTCTCCCACACCACCATCCCTCTCTCTCTTTCTGCTTTGCTCTCTGAATTTCTGTGGGATTGTTTGAACACCATCCCTCTCTCTCTCTCTCTGCTTTGCTCTCTGAATTTTGAAAATAGTTTACCGTTGGATTTTCGCTTTTCCTCGGAAGGTTTTTTTTTCGTTTTTGGAAAGTGGAACTGCGCTTTCCTTTCCCGCGGATTGGGTACTTACAGTACCTAACTAGAGACGTACGTTCCTGTCAGGGTCTCTGTGGGGCCCACCGTGAATATGTGTATTATCCAAACCGTCCATTCATTTTGAAAGATCGTTTTAGGTTATTATTCAAACAATGATGCAGATAAAAGGCAGTGGTGATTATGATCCCCACCGTTGAAACCTTATTAGGTCCTACTGTAATGTTTATTTGATATCTAAACTGTTCATAAGTTAGGGCCCACCGTGATGTTTGTGAGAAATCCACTCCCATCCATCCATTTTTTGAGATCATTTTAGGACATAAGATAAAAAATGACCGGGATCTAATACTCAGATGGGTTGAAAACATGAGTATTGAGCGTCCACAGTTGAAATATTCGTGAGTCCACCAAAGTTTTGAATCGAGCTAATATTTATGTTTTCACTTCATCTAAGTAAGAATGACATTAGGAACGGTATGGATGGCATGTAAACATCACTTTCGACCCAGTGCGGTCCACTTGAGTATTTGATCCGGTTATTTTTGGTTCCATGTCCTAAAGTTATCTCAATGTATAGGTAGATTTCTCACAAACATCACCGTGGGCCCGTATAGTTTCCAGCGCTGGAACTTCCCGCTGAAGGCTTTAGCTGGAAATCCGATTATTGTGATAATACGGTGAGATTCTCAAAATCATGGAAGTTTTAAAATTTTCTAATTTTAATGGAATATTTGTTTAAATAATTCACATTATAATTTCATATTAATTTATGATAAATATTTTTGAATAGTTATTTGCAGCGAGATTTTCCATGAGATTGATAATATCATGAGAAAAGTTACAAAATCTTAAAATAATGGAACGAGAAAATTTCTGCGAGATTTTTTACTATGGCGGCTGGCTTTATCTCGTCCCGACGCGCGAGGGCCTACCATAGAAAGATCATAGTATTTGGGATATCTTAGTATGACGGTGCACGTGCATCGATAAGACTAATCTGCTCCAACTTTTATCATGGAGCATCTACGGATGGTCTGGATTCACCTAAAGTACCACATGTGATGCCGAATTGCAATTACGGAAAGCGTACTGAGTACTGAGTAAATTTTGTGGGACCCACTGTGATTTATTTAGTTTATCCACTCCGTTCATCCATTTTACAGGATACTTTTAGGGTTTGATACCAAAATTAAGTATATCGAAACTTTAATTAGACCACACAATAGGAAACAGTGTGAATTGAACATCAACTATTGACAAATTATTAAAGGCCACAGAAGTTTTGGATCAAGCTAATATTTGTATTTTCCCTTCATTCATGTCTGTGTGAATAAGTTAGATGTCACATAAACATTACTGTAGGCCCTAAGAAGGTTTCAACCGTGGAAATCATTATTCCCTCTGTTTCCTGTGGTATGGCATACTCGAGCTTTGGATATGCTTCAATTTTTGGATAGAAAAATGGCTGGACGGCGTGGATAAACCACATACATTCACTGTGGGCCCAACAGAGTTTACTCAATGGATAAAAGTCGCAATCTGATTTCATAAGAACCAGGGCTGTCAATGGGTTCCTAGATAGGGTATCACGACCCCCATAGGGGAGGGCCGGTTGCCAGCTCTATTTTTCCTCCGGGATACTATATGGAGGTGCTTTTTGTTTCTACAGTTTGTGTTAAGTGTCAAAAAAGCCTGAAAAGCATTATTTTGAGAAGCGAGCGTAGGGCTTCCCCGAGAGAGAAGCCCGAGCAGAGCGCTTAATATCTGATGGAACCGTTCCTATCTAATGGGTTCGGATCCAACTTTGGACCCCTTAGGAAATGGGTGGGTTCCCATCCATTTTTTTTTAGGGCCTAAGAATGAAGTAGAACTAAATCTCAGGTGGACCATGATATAGGAAACAGTGGTTATTGAACTCCCATCATTAAAAACTTCCTAGGCCCACCGTAATCTGAATTTGCCATCCAACATGTTTGATAAGGTCATACCAACTTAAATAAAGGAAAATAATAATAATAATAATAATTAGTTTTATTCAAAACTTTTGTGGCACAATTTTTATTTATTTATTTATTTATTTTATTTTTTATCATGGTCCACCTGAAATTTAGATTTGCTTCATTTTTTGGCATCGTGCCTTAAAATGACCTGAAAAAAACTGATGGACAACATATATATACAAAATATGCATTAAGGTGGGCCCCACCAATCAGGTTGCACGTAGGACTCAGTTAAAATCGAGCCACCTTAGGTGCATTTGTTTTAATAGTAATGTTATTATTATTATAACGGAATTATATATGTTTCCCAGGCATGTCAAAGACCTGTTTACACACAAACACATGTCAAATCGTGTGCAATATAACTCATCCATTAGGGGGATGGGGATTGGGTCTTGCCCGCCCTTCTCCGGCCGGGAAACCGGGCAATATCTTTGAGTAGCCACCGTGATGCATGGGTCTCCATTTTTTCGTATCTTTTTATGGTAGAAATCCAAAAATGAGGCAAATCTAAAGCTAAAGTGGACTACACAATGGGGATTAAACTCTTACAGTTGAAAACTTCTTGGGGCCACAAAAGTTTTGGATGGAGCTGATGTTTGTCTTTTCTCTTCATCCAGGTCTATGAATAGGTTGGATGGTCCACACCACACGAAGCAGCAGTGATAATGATTATCACTGTTGAAACTTTTCTAATTCCCACCGTGATGTTTATTTTTCATCCAACCTTTCATCAAGTTACATGGACCTGGATGAAGACAAAACACAAATATCAGCTCCATCCAAAACTTATGTAGCCCAAGAAGTTTTCAATCATAAGAGTTTAATCCCCATTGTGCAGTCCACTTGAGCCACGGATCTGCCTCATTTTTGGGCTTCTAGCCTAAAATGATATGAAAAACTGGATGGACGGTGTAGATAAGACCCATACATCACGGTGGCCAATCAAAGCTCCTGTCCGTTCCCAGGTCGAGAGTGGGGGTAGGACACAATCCGCGTCCCCATTATGAGGTTGACAATATAAATGCTGTTATTTTCACTCAGGACTGGATTTACAAATGGGTAGATGAACCCTTCAATTTCCACTCTGGGTCTTCAAAAAATATTCTTAGACCTGATGAGACCCGGATTTGAATAGCATGCTTACAAATACTATAGGACCCGAACTCACCCCATTGACAGCCCTCATCATGTGCCCACAAAGCATCTAGAGAGTTTTCCTCGTGATATTATTAAAAAAATCTCACTGAAAATAAAATGTCTAAAATTAATTTTTTCAACTTTTAATTATTTGTAAATTATGTGTATGCATACCGAGAATAATTTGAAATTAATTATATTTCACATTAATTTTATAATAAAAATTGTGAAAATTTAAAAACTACCAAGATTTTGAAAATCTCGCGATATTGTCATTGTTTAGTTTATTAATCACAAAAGTATCATGAGATTTTCATAATCTCTATAATGTTTTTCACCATGGTCGGAACTACAATTCTCCTCTTAATTAGCCAATTTATCCAAAGTTCAAACATCTATTAAAATCTTAGATGAATCAATCCAGGTAAATTTCTTGAGCAATACAAAGGACAAACTCGTGTTTTTGCGTCATTATGGATGTGGTAGAATGGTTTATGATATTTTGAAGCCTGTTTTCAAAATCAAAAGAAGATCTTATTCTCTGACATGCCGAATTTTGCACATTAATTTGAAGACTCGTGTTCTCAAAATGTATACGGCATATGAGGCTCATGGCCCACTAATCCAACGCATTGATTGGATTGGCTCACCATGGATGGGAATGTATAAAATCCTTGAGGATTCCAGCCTATCATTCATTTTCTCCCTTTCCATTGGATGTGGACTGTTTCCATGTTTGCGCACGGTCCCATTTTCTTGGAAAGTCTAAAATTTCTCAAATTTGGTGAAAAGGAACTAAAACTAGTAGCGCAATGCGTGAGGCAGAGGAAATGGTTTGAAAGTTGTAGAACAAAGGATGGAGAAGTGGTTGTAAAAAGTAGGTTTTTCGATAATAAAAGTGTATGACTTATCTTAGAGTGCATCTTTATCTAAATTACTTAAATGATTTTCAATTATTTAAAAACCCAGTTCATGTTTTTTCATATTGCATGGTTATATTGCTATCGATGTCTATTTGAGTGCTTTTGGGCCTTTGGAGTTCTCATTGCGTACTACTAAGATATTATTATCTCCTTTTCATCGTCTTATTGACGTGACAAATTGGATGAAAGAAACTAAATTTGATCATTTGAAGCCTAGTCAATCATTTTTCATAACTAACCTTCCAAGAAAATATCATTTTACCCTCCCTAAAAATAGATTCTTGGCACTATGGTGCCATTTTGAAAAGAGCACAAAAGGCAATTACATCCTATTTACGCCACCCACCCACGCGTGGTTTAACTTATAAATGGTATCTTGTTTGGAAAGTGTAGTCCTATGTGCAATGATGTATTATAAAAGGGCCATCAAAACGGCCTCAAGCGTAAAGTGAGAGCCAAACACATCAGCCATTTGTCACGTGGCTGATTCGCTTAATGTGAGCATCATATGTTAAAACAACCCTAAGGGCGTGCTTGTCCCAGCAAGGAAGTCTTACATTAGCAAAAGCACATTCTAACGGGCTGTCAGACGATCAACATGTCAGCACAATTTCACATTATTGTCATTTTTCCGGCATTATTGGCGGGAGAAAATGTTCTTAAGAAAAGGTGGGGATAGTACTAAAATTGCACAACATAACAATCATCTGACAATTTGTTTAAGCATGTTCTACTGGAGAAAATTTCGCAACTTATAACCAAACTACGGCTAATTTCATGTTATTTGTATTTTGGTAGCCTCTCTCTTTCTACATATGCATCTCTCTTTATTAAAGATACACATCTCTCTTTATTAAATACACAAATCTTCAAGAACGTGGGATTTTTCATTTCAACTCCTTGAGATATTTTCTTATCAGTTTATAAAAATCTAAGACAAGAAAAAGAAAAAGAAGAAGAAAATACAAGGACTAAAGGTGCCACGAAGGTAAATAACTATCTTCTGTAGTTTAAATAATGAGACGGTTTTCCATTAGTTGTGAAACTTTCCTATTTAGTACCTAATACCAAATATTGGGCCAATGGTCCAAGCCATTCATCTTTGGTACGTCCCCATCATAGATGTGTCATGCCTTGTAAATCTCACTAATTGGAAGATCCTAACAATTAAATAATTTATTATTATTATTTTTTTAATCTTTGCTCCATTGAATTTGAATTATTGCATTGTTAACCATGTATTTACAAGCCAACAATAGTAAGTGATTGTGGGGCCCACTATGATGTAGGTGACTACGTCCATGCCGTCCATCCGTATTGAAAGCTCATTTTAGGCCATTATCCAAGAAATGAAGCAGTTCCATATTCTAGATGGGCCATAGTATAGTGCATGAAACACAGGTGATTAACCGCTAAAAACTTCAAGTGGGCCACAAAAGCTTTGGATCAAGATAATATTTGTGTGGTCTCTTCGTCTACATGTTTGTGACCTTATCGAAAGGTTGGATGGTAAATGAACATTCAGGTGGAATCCATTAAGTTTTTAATGGTGGGGATTCAATCACGACTGTTTCCCATGGTGTGTTCCACCTAAGATTTGAGCCGGCTTCATTTTTGGGATCATGTCCTAAATTAATGAGCTTTCAAAATGGTTGGACGGTATGGATTTAAGTCACATACATCACTGTGAGCCCCACAGTTAGGGTCTCACCCACATCGGTTGATCCGGGGTCTCACGTAATCCGCTTCCTTGTTTCTGGTTCCTCAAAGGGGTTTTATAGCAGCCCAGAGAGAGAGAGAGAGAGAGAGAGAGAGAGAGAGAGAGAGAGAGAGAGAGAGAGAGAGAGAGGAGAGAGAGAGAGAGGGAGGAGTCTGTCTTCTTTTCTTCTTCTGAGAGGACTATGTCTCTCTCTTTTTCTTTTTTCTTCTTCTCCTTTTTTCGTCTTGGGTCTTTGTATCCGTTGGAAGATGGATTTGCAAATCTCCCTGCTTTGAGATTTTTCAAAAAATAATAGCCGTTGCCTGAAATTCCTTTACCTGTAATCTGAAATAGACTTTTTCTCATGGTTCAGATTACAGCCTGTAATCTGTTTACAAGCAAATACACCCCATCCAAACACCCCCTATAATCTGATTACCTGTAAACAGATTCCGACTTAACGACTTTACAGGCATCCAAACGCCCCTTACATCCTGTTTGGATGCCTGTAAGTTCTTTTAAGTTGTAAGCGACTTAACAGTAAGTTACGTACAAGTGAAAGTTATTTACAAGTAATCTGTTTGGATTAAAGTTGTAAGTCACTTAAAAGTAAGTTAATTTTTCTGTTTAGATAACCTGTAAGTTACTTACATGTAGAAACTTGTATATTCACATCAAGCAGAGCATAGATTATAAAACTTTTCTAAAATGTTATAATCATATAAAAAAAACATGGGATCAAATATGTTATTTTGTTAAACTCATCAAGATAAATATTTGAGATAATTATTAAGATAAATAAATCATCAAGTGGGCCCACGAATTCAAAATATCTATAATATGGAGTAATAACTTAATTTAAATATTGAGAATAAACTTTCTCAGTGAAAAACTCGGCAACACAAACAAGGTGGGCCTAAAATCCCTGATGGAGAAATGGTTCGGCGGAGTGGATATATAACACATCATCAAGGTGGGCCCACAGTAGGGGTAACACCCACTACTGTGTTACCAGTGATGCAATCAGACTAAAGAGTTGATAGTTTACTTTTATTACACGAAGTAAATTCAGTTGGGCCTACTATAAATAGATACGGTTTATTCATCAGTCCATCCATTTTTTTCATCTACATGCAGAGGTCGAGCTCAAGTGGACCATACCACAGGAAGCAGTGGAAAATACTGATTTAGGCGGTCGAAACCTTTCTAACACCCATAGTGATCTTTATTTATCATCCAACATGTTCATGAGATCAGAAAAACCTTGATGAGGGGAAAAAAATCAGCTTGATCTATAACTTCCGTGGCCCCCTAGAAATTTTCTATGGTATACACTCAATTCACACTATTTCTTGTGGTGTGGTCCACTTGAACTTTGGATATGCTAATTTTTAGGATCAGGACTTAAAATTAAGTATTAAAATGGATGTACAGTGTGGATTAAATACATATATCATGTGGATCCGACAGAGTCTACGCATTACAAGTTGGCAAGAGTTCTCCTGAGAACTTTTTGAGAATTCATCATACATGACGTGAGTCCAAAATCTGAACGGTCCACGTGATGCAGAACCCCATGAAATCTTGTGACCCAACTTTTACTTTGATCTAAAACATTGGTGGGCAATGACAAAAGAAAATAATTTTATTCCTTGATTTGCATCTCTCTTATATAGCCCACCAGAGTTTTAAATCAGGGTGTAAATTGGTCCCGAGGGTTTCATGGGATTCTGCATCACATGGACCGTTCGGATTAGAGGTCTATGACACGTGTGAAAAAATGCGCTCATGCGCAGGTGCGTATAAGTGAGCGTGCCTTATTGAGTAACGTCAAGCCACCACCGTTTCAAAGAGAAAAAGGGTTGATGAAACCCTACCGTCTAGGAGGAGAAGAGACGGAAGGCGGTAATTGCAGAGAGAGATTGCAGAGACGGAGAGAGATTGCAGAGAGGGAGGGAAGGAGGGGGAGAGAGATTGCAGAGAGGGAGGAGGAGAGAGCTTGGGATGGAGAGGCGAAACCTTCAATCCCCATTGGTGCGTTTCTCCCTCTTCCACTCTTTTTAAAAATCCGACCGTTGAGCCTGTAAGTGACTTACAGGGAAGTGACTTCTCACCCCCACCCCCCTGCAGTTTTTTGGTAGATTTGCCTGTAAGTGACTTACAGGTGATTTTTCTCCCCCAAACACCACCTGTAAGTGACTTTCAAATTCAAACTGATCTTCATTTGATCTCTTTCTCATCTTCATGCCTTCTTCTTCTTCTCTGCATTTTTCTCCACTTATACCCAAAATACCCTTCAAATCTTCAATCAGGAATGCCAAATTCGAGCGAATTCCAACCATCGTTCACAGCTTCCTATCCCTCTTGCAAGAATTCTCTCAACACCCAATCTCCATCAAATCAATCCATGCCCAGATCATTACTAATGATCTCTCCAGCAACGAATTTCTCGCCACCAAACTCATCAAGACATATGCTGATTTGGGCAATTCAAGTAATGCCCGGCATGTGTTCAATGAAATTCCCCAGAGAAAAGAAATCTCTCTATACAAGGCCATGATGGGTGGGTATCTCCGAAACGAGCGGTACATGGAAACCATTGAATTGTATTCAATGATGAGGTTTCATAGTTTGGAAATGGATAGCTGCACTTGTACTTACACGCTTAAGGCTTGCACGAGTTTGTTGGATTTTGAAATGGGGAAGGAGGTAATGAAAGATGGGATCAATAGTGGACTGGCAAATGATTGCTTTTTCGGGAGTTCGATGATAAGTTTCTTGGTGAGATTTGGTGAGATTGATGAAGCACAGAGAGTGTTCGATGGAATGCCGAATAGAGATGTTGTTTGCTGGAATTCAATGATTGGAGGCTATGTGCAGAATGGTTATTTTGATTTGGCTTTTGAGTTGTTCTTCAAGATGGGGGGTTGTGGAGTTAGACCGAGCCCAATAACACTTGCGGCCCTTATTCAGGCGTGCAGTGGGATTGGAAGATTGGAGCTTGGAAAATGCATTCATGGGTTATTGAATGGATTAGGAATGAGAAATGATATTCTAGTTCTTACTTCTTTAGTGGACATGTATAGCAAGATTGGTGATGTAGAAAGTTCTAGACTAGTTTTTGAGAGAATGCCCACTAGGAATTTGGTTTCATGGAATGCCATGATTTCAGGGTACGTACAGAATGGATTGGTACAAGAAGCATTTGAGCTTTTCCATGGGTTACTGTTAACTGGTGGTGGGTTTGATTCAGCGACTTTGGTTAGCCTCCTTCAGGGCTGCGCACAGATATCGGTTTGGATTACGGGAAGATTCTCCATTGCTGTGTTCTCAGAAGAGGGCTTGAATCAAATCTCATCGTATCGACTGCAATCGTTGATGTGTATGCTAAGTGCGGTGCCTTAGAGCTGGCGGGTTTTGTATTTGATAGAATGAAAGAGAGGAATGTGATCTCGTGGACTGCAATGTTGGTGGGATTGGCCCAAAATGGACGTGCAGAGGAGGCGTTGGATTTATTTGGGCAGATGCAACATGATGGTGTTGCTGCTAATTCTATTACTCTTGTTGGTTTGACTCATGCTTGTGCTCATGTAGGATCTTTAAGGAAGGGAAAGAGTGTCCACGCTTATTTGATACGTCATGGATACGTATTCGATGTTATCAACATGACTGCATTGATTGATATGTATGCCAAGTGCGGGAAGATGGTCTCTGCCGAGAGAGTATTTGACAGTGGATCAACCTTTGATGATGTGATTCTATGGAATGCCATGATTGCTGGTTGTGGCATACATGGTCATGGAATTCAAGCTATTGCTGTTTATACTCAGATGAGAGAGGCAGGGCTTGAGCCAAATCAGACTACATTTGTATCTCTTTTATCCGCTTGTAGCCATTCGGGTTTGGTGGAAGAGGGGTTGTCTTTGTTCCAGGCCATGTCTAGAGACCATGGCATAAGGCCCAGTGAGAAGCACTATGCGTGCTTGGTGGATCTTCTTGGCCGAGCTGGCCGCCTTGAAGAGGCCGAGGCGTTGATTGAGCAAATGCCATTTCAACCAGGTGGTGCCGTGCTTGAAGCATTGCTCAGTGGATGCAGGACTCACAAGAACATCAATATGGGTATCCGAACTGCTGATAGATTGCTCGGTTTGGATGCCCGAAATCCTGGAATATATATCATGTTATCAAATATTTATGCCGAAGGAGGGAGATGGAGTGATGTTGACAATATGAGAAGTCTCATGAGGAAGAGAGGACTTAAGAAAACACCGGGCTATAGCTTGATTGAAGTAGGAAACCAGGTCCATGCATTTTTTGCTGGAGATCGTACACACCCATGTTGGACCCAAATCCATCAGATGTTAGAAAGTTTAAGACTACAGATGGAGGCGGCCGGTTACATGCCCGATATGAGTTGTGTGCTTCGTGATGTTGAAGATGAGGTCAAGGTTAAGATGCTTTGGGGCCATAGTGAAAGGTTAGCAATTGCATTTGGGCTTATAAGCACACAAGCAGGAAGCTTGATTCGGATCACTAAAAACTTACGTGTCTGCAGTGACTGTCATGTTGTGACTAAGTATATATCGAAGATTGTTCAGAGAGAAATAATTGTTAGAGATGCGAATCGCTTCCATCACTTTGTTGATGGCAACTGCTCTTGTGGGGATTACTGGTAATAAAGAATTTCATCCAAATATGTGGCTTTTATAGTTGGACCGAATGTGGATTGAAAATCACACTTCGAATGAGGCCATCTATCCATTTTGGTGGCCATCAAGTGGACGGTTGAAAAGAAAACAGTCAATGCTCCAAATTTAGTGGAATATGTGAGATGGTCGAGATTGTTTAAGGACCGTGAACATTTTGCCATGTGCTCAATCCACTTTGGAGCCAAAGATTTGGATGGTCAAGATCAATGACTTTGGTGGATGAGTTGCCACCATTTAGGAAATGGTTAAAACTGCACATTACCATTACCATTTGGATCATTACAGAGAAAAACGTAGAGCTTTCTAATTGCGGAGCTGTTGTACTTTTTTAATTCCAAAAACCCTTGTATTGTAACATCACCTATGAATAATTCAATCACATTGATGAATGACAATGTAATTTCAAGTGCACAATATTTGGAAAGGATTTATTCTGCATGATTATTATTATTATTTTTTTCCTCTTGTTGATTTCTTTCAGAAATTCCCACATAGTTTGTTTGTTAGTTTTGAGGATATTATCATCATGGTAGCAACTGAATTGTTTTATTTCCATGTTCAAAGGTGTTCTAAGTGCACTACAAGAAACTAATGAATTGCCGACCCTACCGGCCGTAGGCAAAGGGTGCATTTAAAACCTTAAAAAAAAAAAACAACCACTCAATTTCTGTCTCATTTCACCCTTTCCCTCTCCCCGCTCGCGCCTACTCTCTCTCTCTCTCTCTATCTTTCTCTCTCTGCACCTCTCCCTTTCCTCTCGATCTACCACTCTCTCTCCCTCTCTCACTCTCTCTCTCTCTCTCTACCTCTGCCTCTCCCTCTCTCTCTCTACATCTGCCTCTCCCTCTATGGTCGATCTACCTCTGCCTCTCCCTTTCCGCTTGATCTCTCTCTACCTCTCCCTCTCCACTCTCGAATCCTCCCCCTCTCTCTCTCCACTCGATCTACCGCTCCCTCGCTCTCTCGGTCTCTCTCTCCCTCTTTTATTTTCTTCTTTTCTTTGGTTTAGCACATCAAGGAGCATTCTGCAACATCAGGTATCTTCCTCTCTCTCTCTCTCTCCTTATCTATTCATATCAATTTGAGCAATTTTAGCAATTTTTTTTAGGAACAATCGAATCGGAAGTCCTTGATCAAAATTTTGATTGTGACGAGTTGATTCTAAAATCCCTAATTGGATTTTGAGATTTCCAATTCCTGATATGGGAATTCTAAAATCCTTAATTACTGTATTTGGGAATCAAAATCCCTAATTGTCGATTTTGGAATCAAAATCCGAAATCCCTAGTTTTCTAATTTCGGGATTGAAATCCAAAATCCCTAATTTTCTGATTTGGGGATCAAAATCCGAAATCCCTAAATTTCTGATTTGGGGATCATAAACCGAAATCCCTAAATTTCTGATTTGGGGATCATAATCCGAAATCCCTAAATTTTGATTTGGGGATTGAAATTCGAAATCCCTAATTTTCTGATTTGGGGATTGAAATCCGAAATCCCTAATTTTCTGATTTGATCCTCCATACCTGATGCACAGTGGCTCTGATACCAACTGTGAGCTGGATGCGGAATTACAAGGACCCGAGATGGCATATTTAGGCTGATTTTCATTGTCCCGAGAAAATCATATATATTTTGGCTGATTTTCATTGATATAAACCATTCATTCACATATATTTTGGCTGATTTTCATTGAACCATATCAGGAACTCTTTGCTTTGATCTAAATATTTTCTTCTGATTGGTCTCGTTGTAATGATCTATCCGTTGCATGTAGTGATCTATCCTATTGATATGATTGGGTTCATTTCCATTTTTTCAAATCGTTCATATGATCGGTCCCCTATTTTGATGTTTCAAGCCATTCATCTGATTGGGGCTATGTTTAGTGATATAAGCCCTTCCACATATGGTATGGGTCATTTTCATCAATCCAAGCACAGTGATATTTGAAGGTTGATCCTCTTTTGTTACCGACCCCCTATGTAGTGATCCACTATGCTGATGATATATTTGGGCTGATTTTAATCGATCCGAACTAATCATATATATATTTAGGGTGATTTTCATTCATCCAAACCATTCATTCACATATATTTGGGCTGATTTTCATTGACCCAAACCATTCGTGTGATTGAGCCCTATTCAATGTTCCAAACCATTCATATGAATAGCTTATTCTTAGTGATTGAAACACGTTCGTATGGTTTGGGCTATTTTCATTGTAGATCCCCATTTAAGCAGATCATCATATTCCAGATTTTCATCTCTGACCTGCTAAGGTTCATTTCATCCAATTGGTTTCACCGTACCTTGCGGCAGTCTCAACAACAGCTGCAGGATTTTGTGTGATTTTGAAACTCAATTGCCTTTTTCATCCCTATGTTTTTGTGTTTTTCTTTTCTTTTTTACTTCCCTGTGATATTTTTCTGGTACAATCTAAATATCTGCAATCTGAATCGTGTATCCTTTTCTCTATGATTTGTTACAACCTGCTGCTCCATTTTTCTTGTGATTTTGTGTTGTCTTTTTTTTTTTTTCTTTTCTTTTTCTCTTTCTTTCTTTCTTTTCACAAAGATTTGATTATTCTGTTGATTTCAAGTTTTCAGGCAGAGATTATAAGGTTTTGAGGTCCTCAGCAGGATTTCAGAAAAAAAAAAAAAGTTCTTTCCTTTCTTTTTCTGAATACGCTGCAGCAGATTTGAATCTACTAGTTCTTCATTAACAGGCCTGGGAGGTCAGAGCCCAATTGAAATAATTCTAGTTTTCCTGGTGTGGCTTTGAGTCATTTTATTGAAAATTCTCTGTTATTACCTAATACCTGAAATGGATATTGCCTAACTGCTGCGCAGATCTTGGACACATTATAAAATCAGTATCATTCTATTTTGGCCAAGAGGTTTTCTGGCAATACTTTTACCTTATTTTGCATGCCCATTGCTGGCTCCACATCACCTTTCTAGAGGGCATTTTAGTCACCCAAAGTGGCTTCTTAAGAGGGATATGGAAACAAGCAGCGGGTACATCCACAACACCATGTGTGAACCTTGTACTATTTTCCTTTGGTTGAAGGTGCTAAATCATTAGTTGATCTTTGCTCAAAAGCTGCCTGTCTTCCCTCTTATATGTTATAGGATTTTATTTGCAATGTGTCACTTGCTGAACTGTGGATATTCTTTTCTCAGTTCAGAATATTTATCTGTCAATGTTTTTCTTTTCCTTTGTTATTGTATATTAATTCTGTTTTTTTCAGGCTTTTTGGGACTATTCTGAGAAAAAGTTGCTTGGAACAACAAAGGCAGAATGCTCTGTTACTAGCGAATGGTCTCCCGATGGATGCTACTTCATGACTGCAACAACAGTATACAGTGATTAACTTTATTTAAGCATTGCTGCATTGACTTTAAAACCCACAACGTATTGTAGCAGTAAGGGCCTCCAAAAGCCCTCCTACATTTTTTTTACACACTCACACCAATTCATGGAAGCCTTCAGAACTTAAACAAATCAGTTCAATCAGCTCAAATTAACAGATATTAAGGGGTAAAAACATACTTCTATCAAGCTTGAGGAGAAATTCAATCAATAAAAAAACTGAAAATTTGAGCTTAGTAGCTGTATGGATGTGAAAAGGTTTGTTCCTTTGTGGGGCCTGATTCAGTCTCTTTGGATGATCTCTCATCATCCACCTTTATCTGTCATGTAGAGCCATTTCAGCTTTGTTCTTTTCTTCAATAAAAGTTATGTTGCCATTAGATTGCCATTAAAAAAACTAAAAAATGTTGGGTAAAAGTGCAGTTGCTTGTACCCATATATATGTTTTGTGTGCTTTGGTAAGTTTGTCTTGCCCCTATTTGCAAGTCTACAGGTTACATTTTGGATTTTAGTAAACACAACATTGTCTTAATCTTTACCAGTGACATTTAGCAAAGCACTGGTCTTAATCTTCTAGCTTGAGGATATTTGTATCTTATTTTGTGGATATTTAATTATTACTGTTTTCACATTCAATTGCAATCATTATTGAAATTTCCTCTTTAGAATATCCTATGACATGTCAGTCAAACTTGCTTTCCTTTCTCAGACATTTTCCTTTAGAAGGGCACATGTTTTGTAAGAGGCGTGTCTTGCTGCCAAATAATTTGTTCCTTAAAACTTACCAATGTCAAAGTTAGCCTTAAAGTGACTCTACTATTATAGCTGTGAACATAATGATTTGAAGGAGAAATGCTATGCATGCTTACTTTAATTCTGATCTTCTTTAATTTATTATTGCTATTTTTCTTCAATTTCCTAATCAAATTAGAAAGAAAAGGTTATCATGAGGCTTATGGCTTGCCTCTGCCTCACGCCTTTTTAAACCATAGGCTTCCATAACTCTCTTTTTCATGATTCATATACACTCCAAAAGATCATCAGAAAATGGTTGTGTTTGTGTTTGTGTTTGAATTTAGAAATTCGTTGGCCGGAAGTAACTGCTGAACTTGTTTTCATCACTGTTGATGTAAATAACTTCAGTCCAATACTGTATTCTGACAATATTATTCTCATGTTGGGGGTGGGGGGTATTTGTTCCCTTTCTTCAGGGACTTGCATTACCAGGTGAGATACTGTTCCAAGTGTACATTTCATTAAGAAATTATGTAATGTCTTTTGCCTTTTTGAAATCTAGCACATCATAGTTTTGAGCGTATGGTTGTGGGTATAGATGTATAGTGTTTTTTTTTTTTTTTAATCATTAATCTTTCTGGAATTTCTTCAAAATGCCATGTGCATCTTTCATATCTGAAGAATTTGAATTGATATTGTACTCTATGATCATCCTACTATTCCTGAAATTATGGACCGTTTTTACTGTATTGATTGCCCTCTTGATTATATTGGTGCAGTCGTTTTGGTAAATTTGTCGAGTTCCAATTTGATAAGCATGAAATGATATCGGGTGCAGCCATTAGATAAGGTTAGAGTGCACTTTCTTTTCTTTTCCTTCTGTTCTTTTAATTTTAATTTTAATTTTTTAAAACTTTGGCTCGCCATTTTATTGCCGTTCATATTTTTCTGGAAGGGAATTCATTCATGTTTTTCTGGTGATGTTTAGCCTCATGGATCGTTGGCCTCCATTTCATGCTCTCTTGCCCCGAATCATTCAGGAAAAAGAATTCATTCTATATTAGGCCCAAGCTCAATCTTATGTGGCAGGGACTTGGAGCCTAATAGGCTAGTCTATTCGATTGCCATAACAAGACCTGAATATTATTTCCAGTGATTATGGATATTGGTCCCACAAACATTTTAGTGCACTATTTCTAGTCTATATCCATTATATTATGAACTTATGTTTTGTGTTTGCTCTATTAGGTGAAATTGAACTATATTCTGAGGGGCATCTAATGCATCTAACGTCAAGAATCTGACTGAGGAATATATGACTTCCTCTGAGGATGTAACTTATATCTTAATTAAGGTAAGCTACACAATAGATTTGGAATATAGAGGAGCAATATCTACACAATACACGTGTTTGGTTGAGGTAGCCATTGAGACGACCATCTATCCGGACCGAGTAAGGTATGTACTAGGGTTGGAGATCCATATACGCATTGGACAATCCAACCCACACTTTTCTGCATTTTAAATCACTGATTTATCAATCATCAACATCTCTGTTTCTAACCTTTGCTTTTAATCTGTTCAAAGGCCATTGATCGGTCGTCAAATCATCCCGTCATTGTGTTTTCAAAATCATTAACCAATCACTAGTGGGGTCCACTAAATGGATATCACAGATTGCCACCCACATATACCGTGCAGCGATGCTCCACATATTCCAGTTCTACCGGCACTTATGGCCCGCCTTGATGTATGTATTTTATATCCAGGCCATCCATCCATTTTGCCATATCATTTTGGGGGCAGAAGTCTAAAAATAAATAAGATCTAAATCTCAGGTTAATTATACTGCAGAAATGAATGGTGATTGAATGCTCTACTATTATAAACTTCCTAAGGCTCACCCTAATATTTATGTAGGATGAAGAGAAAAACAAATATGAGCTTATCCAAAACTTGTGTTGTATTAATAGTCACTTAACACTATTTTCTATGGTACTGTTCATCAGAGAATTAGATCTTCTTCATTATGGGCTTATGAAATAAAATGATCTGGAAAAAAAATAAAATGAATAGAGAGTGTAGATATAGAATTCACATAAAGGTAGGCCCCACACCAGGGGCACCTAATCCATCACCTCTTAGGCAACCCTGTGTAGGCTGTCGGTAACATATGAGACTCACCGTTTTGTACATGTAACATCCACTTGGTTCATTAGATTCTTTCTTTGATTATAGAATTTGGGAAAAAAATCAGCTGCATCCATAATTCAGGTGGGCCACACAGTATAGAACAATGGAGATGGAATGCCAATCATGGATGTGTGTCTGGTTTACAATGGTGTGTATCTTTCATAAGACCCGTTAATCAGTTGTATCTCACCATCAAGAAGTGAACATACCTGTTTTAAAACTCACAAAGGCCCCACCACGTGAACTTTATCCGATATTTTATCAGGCGGAGTAGATTTACATAGGAAACGTGGTGGGTGCCACCGACCAGCATGCGGATTGAGTCTTAAGTTCTGCCAGAACGAACTAGATCCCGACTGTTCTCTATGAGGCCCACGATTATATATGTGTTTCATCCGTCTACCATTTTGATATTGACCCACTCTTGAAACCTTCCTAAGGCCATGTTCATAAAGTCATTAGAGGTCATATAGCTCAACTATTGGGAAAAAGAAGCTCATTATGATGTTTCAGAGTTTATATTATTGGATGCAACAGCAACATCTGAAATCTCTCAGTGCTCCTTACTTTCTTCAAATTACAAAAGTAGCTTGAAGCTCCTCAGAAGCATGGAAGTACCTCTAATCATACTGAGGAAAAGCATACATACCGAATCCCCTTCAACTTGATGTTGGTTGATATGCCTCAGTTAAATTGATTTAATCTTACGTATTTCTGTTTTCTGGGCGACTTTCTCAGTGGTAGACTGATTTATGCATATGAGATGTGCAATGCCTCTGAGTTAAGCTTTGGACTGTGCTTTTTTTTTTTTTCTTCCACTGATTCCTCCAAAAAAACAAGAAAAAAAAAAGAAGGAAAGAAGAGACCATGTGATTCAATATGTTAGAAATTCTTCTTGGAATATGTTTTAAAGTTGGAGATATTCGTAGAAATGTTAGGAATATTATTTCTATTTCTGCGGATCAAGAAATTTTTATTTCTTTGTTTGAACCTTTGTTGCAGTGTTCTTTATTTGGGTGATAGTAGAATTTTTCATGGAGTGGAAGAGATGTCTGGATGATGAAGAAATAAAACATGAAACAATTGATAGAAAATCTATGGTTCTAAGTGAGGTTGTTGTTCTTTGTAATGTTTTAATCTCTATTTCCTATTTGGGTTTTCTTGTTTTTGAGACATTGTGAGCAGATTCAAGTTTTGTCGAGTTTCATCGAGTTTTCTTTTTTCAAGTTTTATGAGTTTTGACTAGTCAAGTGGACTGAATCTTGAACGAGTCTCGACTGAATTGTGACTAAATTTGAATTTGGTTACCCATTCATTACACCAGTAATTGTAATTAAATTCGATCCAAACATGCCCTTAAATTGTCTTTTAAGATGTCATGTTGCAATAACAATGTACTCAAAACAATGGATTTCATGACGAGCGATCCAGATGATGGTTCTAATGCATATGTGATCATAACAAAAACAAATAGACATAACTCATCAGGTGGGCCACTCATTTATGAAAAAAAAAAAAAACTGATTTAGAATTACATAGAAAGTTTCTTCTGGTCAATCACTATCTTTGGAGTGTTCAGATTCAAGAAGTGTACAGAAACCTTCACATGCACATAGATGCATTTGACATCTATAGTCAGGATCTGGCTAATTGGTATTCACTTTATGCTTTCTTTGCAAAGGTACATCTATACAGGAGATTTCTTCTGAGTAGCTTGAGGAAAGGAGATTTATATCATGCAGAGGCAACTGCAAATTTCTGGCGCTTATCATCCAAGTCCTGTCTTCCAACAATGTGTACGGTTCATCATCAGCTTTCTCACTTTCAACTTCCCGTCTCCATTAATAAATCTGTGAACTCTTGTTCCTCCACTTAGATTGGCAGAAGTTTTAAACTCGTTTTTTTTATAATATATTTGTAGGCAATGAACTTTTGCAATTATTAGTTCCTGGTACTTGGGGATGCATGTACTCGGTTTCACTATCAGATACATTTCATTAATAGTAGTAGATTTACATGGTATTTTTCTGCATTTGGTGTTTTTTCAAAGATTTAAATTGAACATTGAGAATATCATTGAGTGTATAATCAAAAATATTCAAGCCAATGGTGGTGGTGAATACAGGAAATTCAAAACCTTCCTTGAAATATGTGGTAATACTCACTGTTTCTCTTGTACAGTCTCTGTGATTCTCTATTGTGGCTGATGGTCACATCCCACCAATTATGCCATTCAATATTGTAATTTTTTTCATTAACCATTTACTTTTTTCCAAACCCAGAAACAGAGGCTGAAATAGAGAAGCCTCAGAAGAACCAGCTCCTACTACCAACATCACCCAGCCAACTAGTACAGAAGATAGACTCTGTTGCAAGTTCTATTATCAGTATTATTTCCACCTTTGTTGTTATTTGCTGCAAATTTATGTATTTATTTATTATATATTTGTGGATCTTTTTTTGACTGGATTAAGTGGGCCTGGGTTGAATTATTAGAGTGGTTCTTTCACCAGCAACATTATAAATAAACTGATGTAGAGAGATCTTTCTAGACTTTTTCTTTCTGCTTTAACACACTAGGTTCTAGCAGTTCATCTGATGAAAACTAAGGATTGCTTACAATTATTCTATACAAAAAAAAAAAAAGATTTTCAATTAAGTTCTTGTGTGCTTTATACATTTGTATTTGTACACATTATTGATTTACCTGCAATTGTTTTTTTTCCCGAAAGTGGGCAGGAAAAACTGAAATAGCAAAAATTTCATTGGCTATGGATTGTCAGTAACCATAGGCTCTATGGCTACGGATTTTATACGTAGCATTTTCTCCCTTTTTTTCATGGCGACGATTTAGGGGCGGCCCGAAAAACCGCCGGTGAAACCTTTACCGGCAATTTCTAACTACAAAAAACCATAGCGGCGGTTATGGAATTTCGGCGGCGGTTTTGACCGCCGGGAAAGGCCTTTTTTTTTTTTTTTTTTTGGGTTGTGGAAAGCTCCAAAACCATTCATTGTTGGAACTCTGGCCTAAGTCATCCCTCGAGGGAGAATGTATGATAACTGACTTGTCTCACGAGCTGAAGACTTCTGATCTTTTCTTCTACTTTAGACTACTTGTTCCTTCCCTCACCAATCCTAGTAACAGTAGTAAGCAAATTCCCATGAAATTAGGTCCTCTAATAACTAATATTCCTTGTGGAATGAAAACTTTTTATTTACTTGAAAATGTTATATTTTCCTATTCTAACTTTTATTTAAAAATATATTTCTCGTTAGAGTATTATGTGTAAAATTTTTTAATTCATATACAACCATTTCCTATAGTAATCATGGTGTACCGTAAAGGCCGTTACGTAAAGGTTATGGTGGCAACCATTACACATTACGGGGTCGTAATGGCCGTAACAGTCGTTATGGAAAAAAATGACCCGCAATTGCTGTTAATGGCACATTACATCCCCTATGAAGGCCATAAAAGCTCCGTAATGGTTTATTATGAGACATATAGGTTTTTCATACTTTTAAATAAACATTACGAGGCAGATACAGGTTTTTCGAGGATTTTTTCAATAAATATAAAAAAATAAAAAAGAGAGACTGTTGTTCATACCCCAAGTATATGGTTGTGATGTAGTAATAATCTCGGTAAGACTGAGGTCGAATCCACAGGGACTGAACCTTGTACGTAATCTAAAAGCAACTAGAACTAGAACTAGAAGAAGATGAAATCTAAATCAAGTGAATATGAGAGAATAATGGTGAAATATTAATCTAAAACTTTTAAATTCAAAGGTAAGAAACTAAGGTGCCAAGGATCCACTTGTAAAGATCAGGGAGATCTACGCTTGATTCACGAGCTCAACTGGACTTCGAGTCCCATCTTCTTACAGTTGGAAGATATATCACTAAAACTCAATCTAAACTTTCTTTGATCTAGTTTTCAAGAGATGAGAGGTATGAGAATTAGAGATGATTCCATCACAAAACCATGCCCATGGGACAAAGTAAACAACAGAATTAAACCAATCCACAACCACTCTGGAAGATGTATGAATGTTAGGAAGGATTCCATAATCCAACCATGTCCAAGGGGCAATGGTGAACAACAGGGCTTCCTAACTTCACAATCAAAATAATGAAAAGGGAGTACTTAAAGCCATCGCAGATCTACTATAATTTCAGTCACAACAAACCATTAAAAACTAGATGCACTTCTTATAATCCTAGAATCAACATCAGTTCATAAATATGAATCCAAGCCGTAGAGTACTACCCATCATGCCACAAGCTTCACCTCTTAGCCCTAGCTAAGAGGTTTAGCCTGACATGACTAGGCTAGCTCTCTCAAAAATCATAAGAAAAACAGTAAAAACAAGCAAATTCTAAAAACGCTCTCTCTCTCTCTCTCTCTCTCTCTTCTCATACGTCCAAGGATTGGATGATTCTTCCTTCTCTTCTCCTCTCCTTTATATAAGAACATGGGCGGTGGAACGACTGGCGCAGTGGAGTCGGTGGTATGCACAACAACCGACTTTGAAACTCCTTGCGCAACAAAAAAAGATCCTCTGTTTACGCAGCTAGGAAAATGGGAAGAAACTTTCCCACTTTCCTCAGATTTTTTCTAAAAAAATAACGCCCCTTGGGGCATTTTTGGACGAGCTAAGGATGGACGGTTTGGATCATCAAAATGATCAAATATAGTGGGCCACAAACGGCCGAAAAATTTGGATTTCTTGGATGTAGGGGCTGTGTAAATAGAGTACGCTGTGATGCTCGGTGGGCCCATGATCAGATCTAGAATAAAAATCCACTCCGTTCATTAATGAATTCTTGGCAAAAAACCAGTCGGGAAGGGGTGGTTTTGGTAAGTTCTGGTGTGGCCCACTGAATCAATTCAAGCTATCGTTCATCTTGCGTTTGGCGATGGAAATCGCGTATTCGCGTGCATGAGCCAAAAAGGAAAGCTTGGCCAGGGTTTTGGCCACCCTCTGGAGCATATGGACGGTTCAGATCATCAAACCGGATGATGAGTGGGACCTACAACTCAAATCAGCGTCCGCACCTTGCGGACGTTGTGCGTACGCAAAACCGGATTGAGTCAGCGCCCGTTTTGACCTGCCGGCCTGTCTTGTGCAATGCGGGAGTGCACCGCCTATGCACTCTCACATGTAAATGTGGGGTCCACTATGATGCGTGTGAGAAATCCGCTCCGTCCATCTCTTTTCTCATCTCATTTAAACGGTTGGGACCAAAATTGAGGCATATCCAGATATCAGGTGGGCCCCAAATTAGAGATTCATGGGATGATCTGTCTGTTGGCCCACTTCCACAATGATCTAATAGCTGAAATTCGGCGTGTACAGTTGATTTATGGTCCTCAGGCCAAATATTAAGTTTCGAACCGAACGGATGGTGGGAACCCTGTGATCTTGCATTCTGGACGAATTTCAGGCCTCTTTAGCGTAAAATACTGGATTTTCTCGAATCCTCGGCGTGTAAATTCTTCGATCTCGGTCCCCAGGAGTCCGTCCGTTGCCTTGGTGATTTATGAGTGTTAAATCCATGCTTTTAGTACTTTTTTCAGTTCAGGCTCCTAAATACACCTTACATCACAAACACGATTAAAATAGGGCATTAAACGGTATCATGCTCGTAAAATCAGGTAATAACTAGGTTCTAATATGCAATATTTGACTCTCAACAACCATAACGGCCATTACGGGTCCGTAACAGACGTTATGCCCCGTATCATAAAGGTAACAGTGGTGGGCGTTACAGTCACCATTACCGTTACGGAACACCTTGATAGTAATATGTATACAGTAACATACCGATGAGATAGAGAAGACTCTTCTTGCAGTGGTTGATGACCAAAAGAGAAGTTATCGGGTCCTACGCATCACAATGTAAAGAGTTTCATGTCACACCATGCAAATGAGTGATCGTGGCTACGGAATGGATTTGAGCCAGATCAGGACAACCCAAGCCCGGTGTCTTGATTAGTTGGGCCAAAAGGTTGGGCCTGAGCCCGAACTTGTTTAGTCATTGGACGAAAGCCCACCCACTGATGTCATAAGCCAGCTTGTCCTCGGGCCTAGGTCAGACCTTGATAGAAATGTTTTTAAAACTAAACCCAAGCTCAGCTCATTTAATAAACAGGCTAGAATCTTTGGCGCACACCTGACCTGATGGGCCAACATGTTTGTCCAGGCCCGGCACATTGCTGGCCAGGCTTGAAAGCCCATCAGCTAGCTTGGCCGCTTCCAACCCTACTAGTGGAGCTCATGGTTTAGTTATCCAAACCATGGATTTGATGGAATCCACTGCAGACAACCTCAGAGGTCTCCTAGGCTGAAATATCCTATACCCTTTGATTAGTGGCCTATAATAGACAGCAATGAAAAAACTACAACAATGGTGTGGAGACAGCTTTGAAAAAACTACAACCATGGTGTAGAAAGAAACACTGAAGATTGGAGACATCAAAACTTTTGAAGAGCTGATGAACAGTGTGAAGTGGGTCTTCATATATTTGAACAAGATTTTGAAGGCGTCCCCAAACAGGAGATTCCACTGGAAAAAAAAGAAAAAGAAAAAAAAACAACCATTCACTCTAAAAGCGCAAGCTGTCTGAGTGTGGTGTATCAATGTATATTGAGGGACGTAATTACTTCAACCCCCCCACTCCGCACGGGAACATACTGACAAGGGTGGAGGGACACTCACACCATAAATAGGCTGGGCTTGAGCCGGACCTGATTTTCCTGGTCCCCGTGGGAGAATAATATTTTAGCGAGGCATATTTGCTGCTCTCGAGATTCTAACATAGGATCTTCCGCGTTGATACCATGTCAAGCAACCATTCACTCTAAAAGCTCAAGCTGTCAGAGTGTGGTGTATCAATGTATATCAAGGGACATAATTACTTCAACAAAGATGCCATCATGAGCCGAACCCAAGTTCTTTGGGTGCACCAAAAAGGTTTTAGAGCTAGATCTCCTTCGTTGGCAGCTCAAGTGATGGTCATAATTGCCATTCTTGTAATGTTCGGCAACACTGAAAGCAGAATGATTGAACAGTAACACCATGGCCCCCTCAGTCCATTCAGGTCAGATGTACCAGTCCATTCAGCGCCACCAGCTAGGAAAATGACTGATATAAGCTAAGAAGAGCTGTTTTAGGGCACTGGGACAAGGACTTGAAGTGCCTGAAGATGTTCCAGCAGCAAATTCGGAACTCGGTAAGTTTAGAACATGAGCAGCATTTTGGTGTTTGTGAAATTGGATGTCTAGTCATATATAGAATGCATCTTTGCTTCACGGTAAACCTAGATGACTTTATGTTTTAGAATTGCAGGTGCGGCAAGATGTAGGGATCGGGTTGCTTATGATTGAAAAGGAAAATTGAAATTTTGATATCGGTATTTATTTAAGAGTAATGCTACTGCATATGATTCATTCTCTATGTCACATCCCTTGGCTTCTCCCAAGGGCCTGTTTGATAAGCAGGAAAAGAAAGGAAAAAATGGGAGTTGTAATGATCATTTACTGCCTGGTTGGATAGAGTGAATCCAACAGGTGAAAATGGATTCTGTAGGTAAAACTAAGGAGCCGTTTGACATCTATACTGATAAGAGCTTATTTGCTTATTCTAAAAAAGATAAGCTCTTATTTTGGAAATAGACGGTTTGGTAAAGTTTTAATTTTAGAGCTTATTTTAAAAAAATAGCAAAAAAACTCTTAAAGAAAAAGTGATATCCCTATCACTTTTTTTTTTTTTTTAAGAGCTTATTTGGCTTAAGTGGGTAGACATTTTTAGGTAAGTTTGTCCTTAAACTTTTTAAATAATTCCCATCTTGCCCTCTTCTCTTTTCTTTACAATCTCTCTAAGTGGGTTCACATGATGAAGAACCCATATTGAAGGTGAGGCTCCACATGATCAATGGTCCACGACAATGTGGGCCCACATAATGCACGGTCACATCAAAGGTGGGCCTCACATGATGGATGCCCCACATCAAAGTGTGGCCCCACATGATGGATGATGCAAGTTAAAGGTGGGATCCACATGATATATGGTAGACATTGAAGGTGGGCCCACATGATGGAAGGTTGACATGAAAGGTGGGCCCACATGATGAATGACCTATATTGAAGGTTGGTCCCCACATGATTGTAACGACCTGTAAATTTCCGTACATTGGGTCGAGTACCACTTCGACCAGAAATCACGTAGGATTAAATCCTTTAGAAATTTAACAAAGTTAACTAAGTACTAAACTCGGTTAGCCATGAAATCCGTTGGGATCGCTTTAAATACGATCTGTAAGACCCAAAACTTGCAGAATTAGTGACTCTAGGTTACCCTAAAGTCTAGAACCAAACTCATTACCCGTCTGCTCTCGGGAATGAAACGAAACTTCGTATTGGGTCTAGATCACGCACCGGGAGTCCGATTAACACGAAGCTAAGGAAATAGGACCGCCCCACTGGGCTTGACAATCATCTCAAAAATCAGCTCCGACCGATGTCCCACGGCCATTTGTTTCGATCCGGAGCGAGGGAGTGTGAAAAACACTATTCCCATCCTAATAAAAATATCAGGAATAGTGATCTGGCATCATTCGGTTGCGCGTCAGTATTAAGCAACCTGACCGTCAGAATCAGACCAAATTACACCCTCGGATTAAGAAAAATTTCAGGAACATTTACATGTACTTGGAATTTCTGATCGTGGCCCACTGACCGTTGAACTGAAAGTGGTGCCACGTGCGATCTGGGAATCCGATCGAGTCGAAAACGTAATCCCACGTAGATCCATAGATGGTGAGCTTAAGTCTGACGTTTGGCTCAAGGAGGGCCACCAGAACCTCCCTTTTGAGCTGGAAAAGTGGCGAAATGCCTATATAAGCAATCACCCTTGAACCTGAGTCTATTTTAGAGATGTTTTTGGCTATAAAAGGGGCTTAGAACAGCCCCTCTCACAGCCATACGAATTTGGGAGAAAAACCCTAGAGAGTGAGAAAGAAAAGAGAGAGAAAGGCTTGGAGTTTGTAGCCGATCTTCCTCCTGCTGCTTCCATTCATCGCACGACCTACACCACTCCGTTCTAGGTGTTTTCCCGGCGGTATCCATCCCATTTGAAGGTAAGAAACCCTAACCCTAGGTCTGATTTGAGGTAGGATCGTTGTAGGTTATGAAAAAGCTAATCGATTCCGCTCTTTAGGCTAGAAAACTCCCGTATACGGAAGCTCTACTACCCTTGCTGATTCGTTGGAATTCCAAGGGCCAAGGTGAGGACTTTAAGTGTATAAGTTACGTTTTTCAACGCTTTCAATGTCAGATAATGATAGATTCATGATCTGCATGTAAATGCACATGTACAAAGTGCTTTCCGTTTCCTGTTTCGATTAACGTTGTAGAATATGGAATTTCACATACTCTAGATATACGTAGAAATACCGTATACGTATTTTTTTTGAAAAAATGTTTGACATGTTTATTTAATGTATGATTATATAATGTATGGATAAAATACTGGTTTGGCGAAAGGAATCGCCAAAATACATGCTCCCTTGTAAATGTCAAGTATGTTGAAATTGTGTATTCTAGAAATACCGCGTATGTGTAAATTTTGGAGATAAAATTGTCATGATTATTTGTTGTATGAATACGGTATACGCGGATAAAATAACCGCTTGGCGAAAGAAAAGCCCTAATACGCGATTTGCTAACATACGTCATGTATGTTGGAATGGCGTACTCTAAGTGTTTGTGTAATGGCTTGTGTGTGTAACTGCTTGTGTATTAGTGCCTTAGAGAGGTGCTGATATGGAATTCCCGACTCCCTTAGAGACATGTAGGATCCCCTCCACGCGGTGGTTCACTATAACCACTCACTTGTGGCGTGTATGTGATTGTATCCCTATGTGTATAGTGCTTTACTACATGCTTCACAACATGCTTTACAACATGCTTTACTTCATGCTTTATAACCTGCCTGCTAACATGCTTGTATTGCTTGTTTATCATGCTTTACTCCACATGCTATTGATGAAAACTGTTTGAGTTTGGGACTATGTGTGTAGTCCAAACATTCGGTACCAGACTTGCGGTTGTGGCTGAGATTCATATCGCCACAAAGGACATGTCTGGCGAACCCGAGTCGTACTTCGGTTGGCGATAGTGGTTGGCCACACGGAGTGCTTTTGCGCTCCATATCGCTCAACTTGTGGTGCGCTCGAGCTAGTCAGGCTCGTCAAGTAAACCGAAATGTACTTATGTGTTCACCATGTTTGGTCGCAACTGCTTGAACCTAGGGTACCAAACTTACCAGTGGCGATCCCGTTTAACCATGGTACCTAGATCCGCTAAGTCGCATGAGCGGGCATGGTGGTATGGGACACCATGGTCGAGCTGTCGGCCTACGCTGGGGCCATGTGCCTCCCCGTAGTGACCATTCCGCAACTAAACTCGTGAGCCGAATACGGTGGTATGGGACACTGTATTCGAGCTGTCGATACTTACGGCGAGAGCCGAGTACGGTGAGATCTGTGCTCGTGCTGACGGGCGACGAGTCCTCCGTAGTATCATCGAGTGTACTCCAAGTATCTGTGATTGGCGACGAGTCTTTCACAGTAACTAGAGTATGAGTTGAGCCGAGTACGGTGAGACCTGTACTCGAGCTGACGGCTAGTGATTGAGCCGAGTACGGTGAGACCTGTACTCGAGCTGACGGCTAGTGATTGAGCCGAGTACGGTGAGACCTGTACTCGAGCTGACGGCCAGCAATTGAGCCGCATACGGTGAGATCTGTATCCACACTGACGGGTGACGAGCCCTTTGCGATGCCTTCACTACGCTTCTCTAACTATAATATCGTATGAGAATAACTAAGATTGAAGACCCTAGAATGGATCATGTTGGGAATGATACAAGGGAGGTACCTTAGTTTCCCAATCCTGCTGGTTGAAATGGACTAATAAAAACTTGGTAATCATGAGCATCATCGCACCGCATGTGCTTTGTAGATGTGGCGCACTGAGGGAGTAAGCATTCGCGAACGTAAGATGATGTCGCTTGAGGGTGGTTTGGCAAGGGCATACAGCATCATGTCATATCATTATTGCACTTAACAAGAGTAGTTAGAAATGTTTGATTTGTACTGTTTTATCATTACTGCTTGATTGATTTGATAACATGTTAACTTATGCTTTATTGTTCCACTGAGTTAGCTACTCACTCCCACGTTACGGGACGGTGTTTGCAACACCCACCAGACTCTGTCGCAGGTGTAGATGGCGCCTTGGTTCAGGAGCCGGAGCCCGACTTTGATGAGGATCAGGAGGAGTTCTCCTTTATGCAGTATTCTGACGGCTTTGCTTAGGCTGGCTGCATCGCGGGATTCTCAGGGCCTCTCTTGAGAGTTGTATTTTGATTTTTGACTTAGAAACAATACATGTATATTGGTACTCAGTTAGTACTCATACTCTGGAGTTCATAAAATTTTGTTACTTTACATACTTTGAATATAAAATTTCAGTCTTCCGCTTGCCTTTATACAATTGAACTGGAGTATGAATTACTGTTTTGGTATAATCTCATTCATGTTTATTGCGCTAACTCATTGTGTATATTGCATAAGTGATGCGTTGGAACTCGGGAATTGAGTTCATACTCGACCCCCGAATTTCAGGGCGTTACAATGTGAACAACAGTCCACAACAAAGGTGGGACCCACATGATGGATCATGAACATCAAAGTTGGGTCCACATGATGGATGATGGACATCAAAGGTGGGCCCACATAAATGAACGACCTGCATTGAAGGTGGGCCCCACAAAATGAATGGTCCACATAGAGGACAGAGTGGGTCTAACATGATGGACACAAGTAGCCCACATAATGGACAGAGTGGGCCTCACATGATGGATGGCCTGCATCAAGGTGTGGCCCCTCATGATGGATAGTCAACATCAAGTAGGCCCCACCTAATGGACAGTCCACATCCAAGGTCTTGCATGATGTGTGGCCCATATCTAAAGTGGCCCAACATGATGGATGACCCACAAAGAAGGTGTGCCCCATAAAAATGCCCTGGTTTGTCAATTAGCGTGAGTGTTGAGTCAGCAAGACAAGTGAGCCCCATAGGAAGATCATTCAAGCGTCTGCCTCAACTAGATGTGTGCCTCGAATTCGTTGAAGGTAAACTTAGCCTCACATCCCATGTCCCAAAATACCCAGGTATATAAAACTCTTAAAAAATGGATAGAACAACATAGGGTTAAAGTATGAAAACTATTTTGCAAAATCAGAAAAATCTCTAAGTTTTCAGCTTTTATCGATATATCGAGACAACCTCGATGAGATCGAACACCAGTTATCGATGTCCATGAAAAATAATTGATATCATCAAATTGAGGACCACTTGTGTCCAGCAACCAAACTGATCTCTGGACTAAATTATCGATGAATCGATGGAACATTCGATATCATCGACATTCAAATTTTGAGATCATCGAGACGGTTCAATATTATCGAATTCTGGTCTGTTTGTGTCCAGCAAGCTTCTAAGGCAAATCATACATTTATCGATGACTCGAAGGAAGCCTCGATATCCTCATAATTCAAACTCTGATGATATCGATGGACCTTCGATGTTATCGATTTCGGACTAAATTTGTCCAGCAAGCTTTTTAGGAAAATCTTCTGTAAATGATTCGAGGAATCGAGACTCCCTCGATAATATCGATCATATCAAATCTAGGTCAATATCATCGAATTCAGACAATGAAATGTCCAGCAAGCTTATAGGAAAATCTAGGTCGATGAATCGAACTCAGTATCGATATAATCGGCATTTGAAATCCGATGACATCATGGGAGGATCGATAATATCGAAGCCATTTGTCTCATATTTAACTTGCTCTCTTGATCTTCATTTTTGAGAAATCGAACCGTGGTTCGATGAAATCGGAGTTCGAAATCCGATGACATTAAAGCATGTTCGATATGATCGATCTGTGTATAAGATATTCAATTGTAATTGTCAGAAGAGTTCATATCATCGATCTGTCTCTCAATGTCTTCGAAAGTATACGTTCGATGATGTCGAAGATGAATCGATGATATCAAACTCTGTAAAAAATCTGACTATTTTATTACCATTGGATCTCTTTACGTATTTAAGGAGAGCTTGCTATTGGTTGCTGTAGTGAGAAAAATAAAGAGAGCCTTGAGAGAGTCCTGCATACTACTTACCCTAAGCTCTTTTTCTCATGGGAGTTCATCCTCAAACCCACCCTCATCATTGATATTCAATAGAGTCGATTGGGCAATGAACTTCCGCATTCAAGGATCATCCAACTACCACCTTAATGGCAAATCATTGAGCTGGCATACCTTGAATGTTTAAATGCTTGGAATCACTCCGTCTCTAAAATAAGAAAACATTTAATAGAGTAGGATTTCAACATAACCTTGACCCAACCCGTCGCCTTAAATTGGAGCATCACAAGTGTTGCGGATTAAGGGAGATGAAGATTCTTCATCATCAAAGGAGGATATCTTCATCAGCGTATTTAATGGGGTTCATCTACTTATCTGTAAGTCATTAGGGTCCAGAGACCCTGCTGATCATTCCTTTGTGTAGGATTGGGTTACAGGTGATTCTCACCCCTTTCAAGTCCTTATAGGAGGCCTTCGACGAGAGAATACGTGTGGGTGTTGTATGTTGACCCTTGCTCTTGGTGAGCATAAACTTAGGTCCTTAGTGTAGGTCCTTGGCCTGTATGGCCTAAAACCCTATGTGTTGTGTGTTGACCTTTGCTCTTATGTAGGACATAAACTTTAGGTTCCTTGTGTGGATCCTTGCCCTATGTGGCCTAAAACCTAGGTTCCTTGTGTGGATCCTCTGCTCGTGTGTAGAGCACAAAACCCAAATGCCGTGTGTTGACCCTTGCTCCTGTGTGGGGCATAAACTTTTGTCTCGTGGAGACACGTCTAGGTTCCTTGTGTAGGTCCAAGAGTCGACCTTGTGTACGTTGTGAAGGTTAGAGGTGAACCTGATTTAAAACCTCCGTTAGTGAGATCCAGTACACTCAAGAGTCGAGTGCGTCCGCTGGAAGTGGAGTAAGCATGTAGCCGAACCACTATAAAACGATTGTGTTTGGGATTGTTATTTGCGCATTACTCTTATATGTTTTCTTTGAATATTTTCAGAAAGCATGCTAACATGATTATTTAGAATTGATAAGAATCACATCCCACATACACTCACAGTCGTATTGTTTATTCATCATAGGCTGAGACTACATATTGTTCAAATACTTGGAAGTCTTATGATTGGATCCTCTATTTGGCTCAGAAGTCATTAGAGTTAAATTGGAGAAATCATGATAGGAGTTTGTTAAATCAGGGTTATGATAATACGATTTTAAATCATCATAAAATTTTTGTAAAGTCCTATTCACTCCCCTCTAGGACACTTTGACCTATTCCCACTTCTACTAAAGTGGTCTTTACCGCAATTTCACCCCACATGATGGATGGACATTAAAAGTGGGCCCCACATGATGGATAACCCACTTCGAAGGTTAGGCCCACACAATGGACACATCAAATGTGGTTTTCACATCATGAATAGTGGACATTGTGGGCCCCCACATGATGGATGACCTACATCAAGGTGGGCCCCACATAATGGAAAATGCATGTCAAAGGTCAACCCCTAATGATGAATGATCCACATCTAAGACAAGCCTCTCATGATGAACGGCCCACTTTGGAGGTTTGGCTCACACAATGGACGATCCACGTCAAAAGTGGTCTCCATATGATGGAGGATCCACATCCAATGTCCGACATAATAGACGGCCTAAATGTCTTAAAACATGAATGTTGTAGCTATCCATTCTCTAGCCATTTGGGGCACGGTCAAGCTATGATGAGATACACCAAAACAACCGTCTAGATTACTCTTATAACGGAGTTGTTGTAATCTTTAAAAATGACATCAACTACCCCATAAAAAAGCTTTTATTTGAATGTTTTACCAAATGCGCTTATTTTGAAAAAAATAGTTTTTTATCGTTTTGAAAACGTGATTTACAAAATGAGCTTATTTAGAATAAGAGCCAGATTTAAAAATTTTTTTTTTAAAAAAAAAAACCTTATTAGAGTAGCTCTTATTGGAAAAGCTCTTATTAGATTAGACTAGAGATGTCAAACATGCCCTGAGATCATGAATTCCCTTAGTAAAACTATTTCACTTCCTTTTTTTTTTGTTTTTGTTTTTGTTTTTGTTTTTGTTTTTGTTTTTTTTTTTTTCATACGTTCATTTTATTTGTTTGGATTAGCATGTAAAAGTGTGGATATCCAACCCAAATTATTATGGTGCTCCAAAACAATCATGTTCATACATACCCATGTTATGATATTCCACAACCAATTATGTTTATTTGCTATATAATCCAATTTTTTGATGTGCCCAAACCATGATATTTCAAAACTTAGAAGGCTCATTAATGCAAACAGGGTTCAGAGAATAGAAATACAAGAAGATAATGGAAGAAGGAGAGAGAAATGATAAGATTTCACAGTGGTGGATGGTACAAGTTCCCCCAACCTCACTCTCTTGACAAGAAGGTAATGGAAGGAGAAAGATACGATAAGATTCACAATGGTGGATGGTGCAAGTTCTTTTCCGACCTCGCTCTCTTGACAAGAGCTCTCTCAAACATAAAATGGTAAAATGCCAAAAGTCCCCTATTTTCTCTACAACCTTTCTTTTGTAAAGGCCAACTGAAGCATTATGAAATTACCTAGTCATCCCCGTTGACACAACAAAACTGCATAAAAGCAAAATACACGTAAAAATAAAACTAGCCCGAGAGAGAGAGAGCAAAATACACGTAAAAATAAAACTAGCCCGAGAGAGAGAGAGAGAGAGAGAGAGAGAGAGAGAGAGAGAGAGAGAGAGAGAGAGAGAGAGAGAGAGAGAGAGAGAGAGATCATGGCCGTCCATTTCCCAGGGTTGGGGAAAAACTAGCTCTCGAGTTCACTTTGTCGGCATATTCATGAAATTCAAAGAGGTCCACGTTAAAAGTAGGCGAGATGTCTAAGCCTTCCAGTAACATGATCTGATATGGATCGTCATTGATTTTGGTGAACTCTACTTTTTTATTTTGGCTGTTTGGCGTTTATTTTTGTTAGCTTTTGTACATTCTGCTGGATGGGCTTGCCCTGTTTTTCTTGGGATTTTTTAGAATTTTGATCCAAATGCTCTAATTCGGCTTCTTTTATCCTAGAACTGCCGTGCACACATAGGCTTTAACCAAGTTTGAAACCTGAGTTCAATGCATCCCTTGCGAAGTTCAGATTAATCAGTTTTTCCTCCCTTTTCGTTTTTGTGACGACGTAGAATGCCTTTTTATGACTCCATGCAGGAAAATAATCTAGTGGAAACGTTTGAACTGTATAATAGTGTGGACCAGTTGTGTGGATCTGACCATGATCGGTGGATAACATCCACTCTGACCATCTTGCCGTTGTGCCTCCTTTGGCTATGAGCCCAAAACTCAGGCCAATTCATGACTTGGATGGGCCACACAAGTAGAAATAGTTGAGAGAGTATAACACCCCGGATTTTTGCCACTTGGAATTAGACGTCCTTAGGTAATGGGTCGATCCTAACACCTGATTAATTTCTCAAAACTCAATCCCAAAGGCCAAAATCCCTTTTTAACCCATTTCCTTCCAAATCTCCCATTTCACATTTCACCACCTTGTTCTTTAAATGTTTTTAAGTACTTTCATATTAGGCAGGAATCCTAGAGTTTAGGTGATGAAGAACAATACTTTAAAAATCCGTACAAAAACCCGAGTATCACCTCAAGCAGAAACCACTCAGGATCAAATCCTTTAGGAATTTGACAAAATTAACTAAGTGCTAACCTAGATTAGCTACGAAATCTGCTTGATCCACTTTAAATACGATCTGCAAGACCCAAAACTTGTAGAATCAGTGACGCTAGGATACCCTAAAATCTAGGATCAATCTCATTACCCAGTTGCTCTCGGGAGCACATTGAAATTCCGTATCGGATCTGGACCGTAAGTCGAAAGTCCGATTACTACGAAATTATATATTCAGGACCGCCTTACTGTACTTGACAACCATCTCGGAAATCAACTCCAGATAGTGTCTCGAGGCTATTCGCTTGAACCCGGAGTGAAGAGTGTGAGAAAATGTGGTTTCCTTTAGAAATTAATTTGAATCTGAGACTTGTCGCTTGCGGGCCGAATACAAGCAATCAGACCGTCAGAATCTGACCCAAATACACCCTTGGATCAGGAGAAATTTCATACACAGGTCAGTGTACTTGTGGCCCTGATCGAGTTTCGGTGACCGTTGAACTGAAACTGGTCCGCCACGTACGATCTGGAAACCCGACTGAAACGAAAACTTAACTCGACCTAGATCCATGGTTAGGGAGCTTAAGTCTGACCTTTGGCTCAAGGGGGGCTCCGGAAGTGCTCTGTTGAGCAGAAACAGAAGGGTTTTGAACATAACCTAAGTATACTTTGGCCCTAGGGCCATTCCCATCAGTTTTGGGCCTATATTAGGGCCTTAAGCCCTCACTCTCTCATCCCATACGAATTTGGGAAACCCTAGGAGAGAGAAGAAAGAAAAGAGAGAGAAAGAGAGAGAGAGAAGTGGGGATTCTTCCCTGCTAATCCACCTGCCGAAACACCACTCCCGTGTAGTTCTTCCGGTGTTTCCAACGCCATATTTGGGTAAGAAATCCTAACCCTAGCTTGTTGTAGAGATTCAAATAGAATAGATGATGGAATAACTAACTTATTCTCTGCTGTAGGTTGTTGTGGTGCCGTTGACAAAGACTTGGTGTCTAACCTGATTTCGTTTCGCGTCTACGGCATAAGGTGCGGACTTTAAACGTATATGTTATGGTTTTCAAGGCTTTCAATGTCAGTTAATGATATATTACTGACGTGGATGCTATTACACATATACAAAGTGCTGTCCGTTTCGTTTTTCAGATATACGTTAATTATGTTGAATATACTGTATTCCTCATATTTGTAGAAAATACCGTATACGTATGAAATACGGATTTGTGCTTACCATGATTAATTGCTGTCTATGTATGCTAGATGCATGGAATCAACTTCTGTGTGAACGGATTAGCCTAATACATGTTATCCCAACATACGTTGTGTATGTTATAACGTGCAGCCTAAGTGTTTGTAGAAATGTTCGAATGAATATGGAACTATGATTTATGCTTGCAATGACTATTGGACGTGAATGCATAATCGTGGTTCATTTGGCAAATCCTTTGTGAAAGGATTCGCTACGACAGGTGTTTTAACTAGCATATTACAAGTATGTTGGAAAGTGTAGTTTAAATGTTTGTAAAATTGTCTGAATGAGTAGATAGTTAGTGAATTGAAATGTCTAAGGGTGTTGAGATATGATTCTCAACCACTTTAACTATGTGTATGATTTCCTCCATGTATCGTATATTATAGTGTCTGTTTATCTACGTAATGCATATGTATAAATCCATGTTTAAGTTGTGCCGTGAAGGGTGAAGGGGGAGTGGTGTAACGATTCCGTGCAACAGCCCTGGCAGCCCTAAAGCGGACATTATTGGACCTTTGATTATATGATTTGCAATCTTGATTTATAACTGCTTTAACTATCTTTTAGGATATTTTGTTGTAATTAAATGTGATTGGGGCTATTGTATAGTCCAGGCAATCGGTAACAGGCCTTGATTTTGTGGCTGAGGTCATTTCGCCACAAAAGACACGTTCGATGAGTCCGAGTCGTACGATGGTTGTCGACAGTGGTACCTTGTTGGTTACTTCAGCATACGCTCGTACCAGTCGAACTTGTCTAATAACCCGATTGGCCATTGTATGTTCACCATGTTTGGACGCTACTGCTTGAACCTAAGGTACCAAACTTACCAGTGAAACCACGTTAACCTTGGTACCTCGATCCGCTAAGACTCATGAGTCGGACATGGTGGTATGGGACACCGTAGTCGAGCTGTCGGCCTACGCTGGGGTGACGAGCCTCCCCGTAGTGACCAGTGAGCAACCCAGACTCGTGAGCCGAATACAATGGTATGAGACACTGTATTCGAGCTGTCGGCCTACACTGATTTGGTGACGATCCCTTTGTAGTGTAACGCCCCGAAAAATCGAGGGTCGAGTAGTAACTTAACTCTCGAGTTTCCAGAATATCACTTATGCAACATAGATAATGATGATTGAATGTTGTCTGTATTAGTGCATTGAACATGAGTGAGATTAAGCCAAAACAAAATATCATACTCCAGAGACAGTTAAATTGCAAGCGGAAGACTGTGATAGATATATAAAATATATAAAAATAGTGGTGAGCCTCCAGAGTGTGATAATGTTACCAGGTTAATTAATTACAAGTACAATTCCAAAATATACCAAAGGTGTAGTGATATCTAGTCAACATCCCTGTAATCCCGTCGATCAAGACACGGCTCACGTGAAGCCGTCAGCAAAGCATACACGAACAAGCATCATTGTCATCATAAAGGTCTGGCTCCGCCTCAAGAGTGACATCGCCATCTGAAATCAGACAAAGTCTGGTGGGTGTTCGGAACACCGTCCCGTAACGTGGGAGTGAGTAGCTAACTCAGTGGAACAATAAAGCATAGGTTAACATGTTATCGACTCAGTCAAGCAGTAATGATAAAGCAGTATAATCAAACACTCCTAACTACTCTTATTAATGCAAGTATGAATGCAGTCATGATGGATGCCCTCACCGACATACTCCCTCATGCGACACCATCTTCGTTCGCGGCATGCTTGCTTTCCTCAGTACTCCACATCTTCCAGGCACATGCAATGCATGATGAGCATGATTACCGAGTTATTATTAGTCCATTTCAAACAGCAGGATTGGAAAATTAAGATACCTACCTTGTATCATTCCCAAACATGATCCATTCTAGGGTCGTCAGTCCTAGACAATCTCATACGATGATGTGTTTCTAGGTCGCTGCAAGGGCTGCCAGGGCTGTTACACGGAATCGTTGCACCACTCCCCTATCACCTTATCAATACAGGCCTAGTTTATACTTTGTTACTACGGGAAGGCTCATCGCCTCACCGCAGATTCAAAGTATGCTCGAGGTCATTACAAAGGGCTGCCAGGGCTGTTACACGGAATCGTTACACCACTCCCCCATCACCTTATCAATGTAGGGCGACAGCACGAATATAGTGTCCCATACCACCATAATCGGCTCACGAGTCTGGTTGCTCATTGGTCACTACGGGGAGGCACGTGGCCCCAGCGTAGGCCGACAGCTCGACCACAGTTCCCATACCACTATGCCCAGCTCATGAGTCTTAGCGGATCGAGGTGTCATGGTTAAAAGGGATTTCACTGGTAAGTTTGGTACCCTAGGTTCAAGCAGTAGCGTCCAAACATGGTGATCATACATAAGACAGATCGGGTTGCTTGACGAGCTCGGCTAGCTCGAGCGCACATCAAGTTGAACGATATGAAGCGCATGAACACTTCGTGTGGCCAACCACTATCGCCAACTGAAGTACGACTCAGGTTCGTCGAACACATCTCACGTGGCAACTGAATCTCAGTCACGAATTCAATCTCGTTACCGATTGCCTGGACTATAATCATAGCCCCAATCACATTCAATTGTAGATAGTTAAAGCAGAAATGAATCAAGGTTCAAATAATACAATCAAAGTCTGATATTATCCGTTTAGGGCTGCCAGGGCTGTTGCACGGAATCGTTACACCACTCCCCCATCACCCATGACGGATCATACAACGTAAACATGAATTTAAACATATGCATTACATAGATAAAATCATACAATCAGTTGAGCATGTTATGAAGCACAACACAAGCATGAGTTTGTACATATTCAATTCCTAATCACACAGATATCTAAAGAAATCATACACATAGTTAAAGAAGTTGAGAATCATATCTCAACACCCTTAAACACTACAATTTACTAACTACTACTCATTCAGACATTTCAACAAACACTTTAAAATACATACATCAACATACGCGACATATGTTGAACACATAGGCATTAGGCCAAATCCTTTCACTAGGGAGTTGCCTCAATCATAACACGCGTACACCCACGACGGATAGTCATGGCAAGCAGGAAACCAAGTTCCATATTCATTCAGTCATTTCCACAAACACTTGGGCCACACATTTTAGCATATATAGTGTGTTTTGGCCGTGGCGTGATTTAGGGCAAATCCTTTCGTCAAAGGGGTATCGCCAATACCACAATCATAAATCCATGACAATTAGTCATGGTGAGCGCGAATGAGAATTCTATACTCATTCGGTCATTTTCACAAACACTTAGAATACACTATTTTAACATACATAGTATATATTAGCAAAAACATGTATTAGGGCGAGTCCTTTCGTCAAACAAGTATTTTATCCATATATAATATACTCACACAACAAATAATCATGTCAAACACAATTCCAAAATTTATACGTATACGCTACTTTCTACAAATACCTAAAGTATGTGAAATTCCATATTCTTCATCTTTAATCGAAACGGAAATCAGACAACACTTTGTACAAGTGCAATTGCATGCAGATCATGAATCTATCATTATCTGACATTGAAAGCGTTGAAAACCATAACCTATACATCTAAAGTCCGCACCTTTTGTCGTAGAATCGTAATGGAGTCGATAGAATTGCTAAGCTTCTATATACGGTAGTTTGGCAACCTATGGAATGAAATAGGTTAGCTATTTCATAACCTACAACTATCAAAACCCCAAATTAGATTAGGGTTAGGGTTTCTTACCTAGAAATGACGCCGGAATCGCCGGGAAAGCGATTAGAATGGAGCAGTGGAGCTCGTGGAGCGGCAGGGAAGCATGACAGGGAGATTCTCCCACATCTCCCACACTTTCTCTCTCTTTTCTCTCTTCTCTCTCTAAGGTTTCTCTCAAATTCGTATGGCTGCAATGAGAGGTGGTTTAAGGTCCTTATATAGCCTAAAAACTCACCGAAATAGACTCCAGGTCAAAGTATACTTAGGTTATAACCAAAGTGGACCTGTTTCAGCTCAACAGAGGACTTCTGGCGGGCCTCCTTGAGCCAAAGGTTGGACTTAAGCTCACCGACACCGGATCTATGTTTAGTTAAGTTTTCATTTCGGTCAGGATTCCAGATCACGCGTGGCGGACCAGTTTCAGTTCAACGGTCAGCGGATCTCGATCGGAGATTCCGAGTACATGGATATGTGTATGAAATTTCTCCTGATCCGAGGGTGTAATTTGGTCTGATTCTGACGGTCTGGTTGCTTAAAACTGATCCGCAAGTGACACGTGCCAGATTACTATTCAAGATATTTAATTTGTAAAGAAAATGAGTGTTTTTACACTCTCTCGCTCCGGACTCAAGCGAACAGCCGTGAGACACTGTCTGGGTTTGATTTCCGAGATGGTTGTCAAGCCCAGCGAGGCGGTCCTAATTCCTTAACCTCGTGTTATTCGGACTTCCAACGTGCGGTCCAGATCTGATATGGAGTTTCGAGATGCTCCCGAGAGCAGCCGGGTAATGAGATTGATCCTAGATTTTAGGGTAACCTAGTGTCAATGATTCTACAAGTTTTTGGTATTGCAGATCGCATTTAAAGTGATTGGTGCTAATTTCACAGGTACTCTAGTTTAACACTGGCTAATTCTTGCCTAATTTCTAAAGGATTTAGTCTTGAGTAATTTCTGTCTGAGGTGGTACCTGGACCTTTGTAGTTTATATATAAAGTGATCCAAGTTATAATACTTAGCTAGTTTAAGTTAGTGTCTAGGAGGAAAGTACTTAGAAAGATTGAAAGAACAAGGTGGTGAAAGGTGGGATTTGTGAAGGAAATGGGTTAAGGAGTGATTTTAGACGGTGGGATTGAGTTCTGACAAGTTAATAAGGTGTTAGGATCGACCCATTGCCCAAGGACGTCTAATCCCAGGTTGGCAAAAATTCGGGATGTTACATGTAGTGACCTCGAGCATACTCTGAACCTACGTAGAGGCGACGAGTCTTTCCGTAGTAATCAGTAGGCCTGTAACATCCCGGATTTTTGCCAACCTGGAATTAGACGTCCTTAGGCAATGGGTCGATCCTAACGCCTTATTAACTTGTCAGAACTCAATCCCACAGTCTAAAATCGCTTTTTAACCCATTTCCTTCAAAAACTCACATTTCACCACCTTGTTCTCCAAAATTTTCTAAGTACTTTCATATTAGACATGAATCCTAAAGTTTAGGTGAGGAAGAACAACGCTTAAATTAAAATTTACTATAAATAGTAAATAAATAAATAAAATAGGTTTTTGATCATTCACCTTTGTAATCTCAAGAAATAAATAGGTTATTTGGATACATCAGCCTCTCCTGCCCTAGGACCTTCTTTTGTTGTAATTAGGGCGTGTTTTAGTTAAGTATTAATAACTTGGATAACTTTATATACAAACTACAAAGGCCCAGGTACCGCCTTAGACAAAAATCTTACAGGACTAGTACCACCTCAGACAGAAATCATACAGGACTAAATCCTTTAGAAATTAGGCGAGAATTAGCTAGTGTTAAACTAGAGTACCTGTGAAATTAGCACTAATAACTTTAAATACGATCTGCTAGACCCAAAACTTGTAGAATCATTGACGCTAGGTTACCCTAAAATCTAGGATCAATCTCATTACCCAGTTGCTCTCGGGAGCACATTGAAACTCCGTATCAGATCTGGACCGCACGTCGGAAGTCCGATTAACGCGAAGTTAAACGGTTAGGATCGCCTTACTAGGCTTGACGACCATCTCGGAAATCAAATCCAGATAATGTCCCAGTGCTATTCGCTTGAGCCCGGAGTGAAGAGTGTGAGAAATGTGAAATTAATTAAAAATAAAATATAAATTTAGGTAATCTGGCACGTGTCGCTTGCAGATCAGTTATAAGGATTCCGACCGTCAGAATCAGGCCAGATTACACCCTCGGATAAGGGATATTTGCCCCTACGTGTTAGTGTACTTGAAATCTCTGATTAAGTTCCACTGACCGTTGAACTGAAACTAGTCCGCCACGCGTGATCTGAGAATCTGACCAGAATGAAAACTTAACTACACCTAGATCCAATGTCTGTGAGCTTAAGTCCGACCTTTGGCTTAAGGGGGGCTTCCAGAAGTGCTCCGTTGAGACGGAACAGTCTCCCTTTGGACATAACCTAAGTATACCTTGGCCCTGAGTCTAATTTGGTGAGTTCTGGACCTATATAAGGACCTTAAACCCTCACTCTCTCATTCCATACGAATTTGAGAAAACCTAGGAGAGAGAAGAGAGAAAAGAGAGAGAAAGTGTGAGAGAAGTGGGAGCATCTCCCTGCCACTCTACCCTGCCGCTATACGTGCTTAACCATCAAGATCTAATCGCCTTTCCGGTGATTCCGACTTCATTTCTAGGTTAGAAAACCTAACCCTAAGCTGTTTTAGGATTTTTAAGAGTATAGGTGATGTAATAGCTGACCTGTTTCATGATTCAGGTTGCCTAATCACCGTAGACGAAGGCTTAGAGATTCTAGCGTATTCGTTACGATTCTACGACAAAAGGTACGGACTTTAGACGTATAGGTTATGGTTTTCAACGCTTTCAATGTCAGATAATGATAGATTCATGATCTGCATGCAATTGCACATGTACAAAGTGTTGTCCGTTTCGTTTTTCGGTTATACGTTAACTATGTTGAATATACTGTATTCCTCGTATTTGTAGAAAAGACCATATACGTATGAAATACGGATTTGTGCTTGCCATGATTAATTGTTGTCTAGATATGCTAGATACATGTGTATCAACTTCTGGGTGAACGGATTAGCCTAACACCTGTTATATTAACATACGTCGTGTATGTAGTAGTTGTAGCCTAAGTTTTTGCAGAAATGTTCGAATGAATATGGAACTATGATTTGTGCTTGCCATGACTATCCGTCGTGGGTGCACGCGTGTTATAATTAGAGCAACTCCCTAGTGAAAGGATTTGGCCTAATACCTATGTGATCAATATATGTCATGTATGTTGATGTATGTAGTCTAAAGTGGTTGTTGAAATGTCTGAATGAGTAGTAGTTAGTAAATTGTAATGTATAAGGGTGTTGAGATATGATTCTCAACTCCTTTAAGTATGTGTATGATTTCTTTAGATATCTGTGTGATTAGGAATTGAATATGCACAAACTCATGCTTATGTTGTACTTCATAACATGCTCAACTGATTGTATGATTTTATCTATGTAATGCATATGTTTAAATTCATGTTTAAGTTGTATTCCATAAAGGCCGTGAAGGGTGATGGGGGAGTGATGTAACGATTCCGTGCAACAACCCTGGCAGCCCTAAGCGGACAATATTGGATATTTGATTGTATGAGTAAAATCTTGATCCATTACTGCTTGACTCTCTGTACTTGAATGTGATTGGGGCTATTGTATAGTCCAGGCAATCGGTAACGGGATTAAAATCGTGGCTGAGATTCATTTGCCACGTGAGATGTGTTCGACGAACCCGAGTCGTACTTCGGTTGACGATAGTGGTTGGCCACGCGAAGTGCTTATGCACTTCATGTCGTTCAACTTGTCGTGCGTTCGAGCTAGCCGAGCTCGTCAAGTAACCCGATTGACCTGATGTATGTTCACCATATATGGACACTACTGCTTGAACCTAAGGTACCAAACTTACCAGTGAAACCCCATTAACCTTGGTACCTCGATCCGCTAAGACTCATGAACCGAACATGGTGGTATGGGACACCGTGGTCGAGCTATCGGCCTACGCTGGGGCGATGTGCCTCCCCGTAGTGACCAGTGAGCAACCCAGACTCGTGAGCCGAATACGGTGGTATGAGACACTGTATTCGAGCTGTCTGCCTACACTGTTTTGATGGGTGATGGGGGAGTGGTGTAACGAGTGCGTGTAACAGCCCTTACAGCCCTAACCGTGCCCGGTGTAGTGACCTCGAGCATACTCTGAATCTGCGGTGAGGCGACGAGTCTTTTCGTAGTAACAGAGTATAGACTAGGTCTGTATTGATAAGGTGATGGGGGAGCGGTGCAACAATTCCGCGTAACAGCCCTGGCTGCCCTTGCAGTGACCTAGAACCACACTATCGTATGAGATTATATAGGATTGACGACCCTAGAATGGATCATTGTTTGTGAATAATATAAGGAAGGTACCTTAGTTTCCCAATACTGCTGTATGAAAAGGACTAATAACAACTCGGTAATCATGCTCATCATCGCACTGCATGTGCCTGGAAGATGTGGAGCACTGAGGGATGAACGCATGCTGCGGATGTAAGATGGTGTCGCATGAGGGAGTATGTTGGTTAGGGCATGCATCATGACTGCATTTTCATACTTGCATTAATAAGAGTATTTAGAATTGTTTGATTGTACTGCTTTATCATTATTGCTTGACTGAATTGATAACATGTTAACCTATGCTTTATTGTTCCACTGAGTTGATCACTTACTCCCACGTTACGGGACGGTGTTCCGGACACCCACCAGACTTTGTCTGATTGCAGATGGCGACGCTACTTCTGAGGCGGAGCCGGACTTTTGTGACGACGAGGATGCTTTCTCGTATATGCTGTTTTCTGGCGGCTTCATGTGAGCCGTGTCTTGATCGACGGGATTATAGGGATGTTGACTATATTACCCTACACATTTTGTATATTTTGGAATTATACTTGTAATTCACTAACCTGGTAATATTATCACAATCTGGAGACTTACCATAGTTTATATAATTCTATATATCTATTACAGTCTTCCGCTTGCATAATGTCATCGTCTCTGGAGTATGATATGCTGTTTTGGCTTAATCTCACTCATGTTCAATGCACTAATACTGGCAACATTCAATCATCATTCATTATGTTACATAAGTGATGCGTTGGAACTCGGGAGTTGAGTTTATGCTCAACCCCTGATTTTCAGGGTGTTACAAGGCCTGTACTAATTTGGCAACGAGCCCATTACAGCAACCTAGAACCGCAATATCGTATAAGATTTGCTAGGACTGACGACCCTATAATGGATCCTTGTTTGGGAAGTGATATAAGGGAGGTACCTTAGTTTCTCAATCCTGTTGTATGAAAATGACTAATAAGGAACTTGGTAATCACGTTCATGCACCGCATTACGTGTGCGTTTGTCGTTGATGGTCAAGCACTGAGGGAGTGTGGCATGCCGCGATCGTAAGAATGAGTCGCTGAGGGAGCGTAGGCGAGGGCATGCATCATACATACATATCATACTTGCATTAATAAGAGTACTAAGGGATGTGTGATTTATTGCTTTATCATTACCGCTTGATTGAATTGATAACATGTTCCACTGAGTTGATCACTCACTCCCACGTTACAGGATGGTGTTGTACACACCAACCAGACCCTGTTTGAGTTTCAGATGATGGCGATGCTTGCGAAGCGGAGCCGGAATTTTATGATGATGAGGAGGGTTTCTCCTTATACAGCTATCAGGCGGGTTTATGTAGACCATCTTCTGATCGATGGGATTATAGGGATTACTTTAGTTTGCACTTTTGGAACACCCATGTATATTCCTTCTGTTCATTTTTGGTGTATACATGTCTATATTTAACCTGGTAACATGTTCATACTCTGGAGACTTACAACAATTTATATATTTTATATATCTATCACAGTCTTTCGCTTGCGTAATTTAACTGTCTCTGGAGTATGATATGCTGTTTTGGTATAATATCATTCATGTTTCAATGCACTCATCATAATCAGCATTATCTATGTTGCATAAGTGATGCGTTGGAACTCAGGAGCTGAGCTTTGCTCGACCCTCGATTTTCAGGGCGTTACAGAGAGGATACCTACACTTGATTCTCGTAGAGGGCCCACCATGTTCTGTATATGCCATCCAAGACATTGATATGAAACATTTGCCCCAGGTGAGGGTACACCTAAAAATTCAGGCCACTCTGAAACTTGGGTAGCCCCGACATAAATCAATAGTGGCCATCTCCCTCTCAACTGTTCCTACTCGCGTGGCCCGCCTAAGTCATGGATTAGCTCGATTTTTGTCCAAATGAAGCATGGCGTGCGAGATAGTTGCAATTAGATGTTATCAACACATCACTTTGGGGCCCACAAAACTCGTTTGCACTATAATTATAACACAAATGATTTGCACTAAGAGCATATCCCTCTTATGTATAGAATGGGATGGGAGAGAGCTTGCTACGTAGAAAGGAAGAAATCCCAAGGGCCTGTTCGGTTGACGCTTAAAAATGAGTACATATCATTTTAGTTAACCCAAATTAAATATTAGCGTGCTTGGTTGCAACTAAGATCATGAAATATCTTGATTTCAAATGAAAAAAAATCATGATATGTCATCAAACACATACTTGGGAAATTTACAAGGATTAAAAATAATCCTAATAACCCATGACTTATATAAACTACTATCTCTAATACATAACTTCCTATAACTAAAATTAGATGAAATCATTTTCAAGTGACAACCAAAATAGGCAAGGCGAATCCCATAAAGAGAGATGGAGTTGGTGAATAGGTGTTTTAGACCTGGCCATATTCCAGGTGGGATTGTAATTGAGCATGCCCAAACTGGAGAGCTGTGCTGGCCATGTTTGAATTATGGCATTGCTTTTTTTTTTTTTTTTTCCAATGCTCATTTTCCTCATTGATTGTGATCCTTGGTGAATGCATTGGACTGATTCATATGCTAGTGCATCTTTGTGGTCAGTCACACCTAATGATTGGGGGTGGATCTCATGCATGTGTGGCAATTACCTCTCCATCTTTAATCACGCTACTCATGTGGTCGCGGGACGAGTTAGTTAATACAAGCAATGCAATGGCATTTTCACACCGGGCTCGAGTGGGGTAGCCTATGGGATGTGGGGACACACTCGGGGTGGGCGGCCCGTGTGAGGTGGTACCCATTTGATGTGGGGCTCACAAGGGGGTATCGGCTGAGGTCCTAACCCATGCGATGTGGGGCCCGAGCTATGAGATAAAGGGATTGATTCGCTACGCTGTAACTGTTAGAGCTTTTAGAGCAAGTGGTTAATTGTCTTGTATCAAATTGGTATCAGAGCGAGAGATCTTGGGTTTGAGACTCTTCATCGGGGGTAATTAATGCAGGGGCATTTTCACGCCAGGCTCGAATAGGGTAGCTTATGGGATGCGGGGATACATTGAGGTGGGTTTGACCGAGGTCCTAACCTATGCGATGTGGGGCCTGGGATATGAGATGAAGGGATCGATTCGCCATCCTCTAACAGTTTGGGATTTTAGAGCAAGTGGTTAATTGTCCTGCATCAGCACGTCTTTTCAGCTAGAAGACCACACATGGGTCCAATGACAGTTATAACGTAGAGCTCTCACACGGAAACTCAAAATGTCAAATTGTGAAGATTCATGAGAAAAAGTTGCGGCGGAAGTTTCATGCCAGCTACCAACCTAAGAGCACAACACAAGATGCATAAGCACCATGAATCACCTCTTCAATTGTGGTGTGACTCACCAAGGTTTGAAAGATGGAGGTGAACCACCACCTTAATTTTGGCCCAATTTGTATTGGGGGCAAATTAAAATTAGGGCTGTCAACGGGTTGGATTTTGAACTGTTTTGGGCGGGGCTGTCGGGCTGGCCCTATTCAAAATTTGAGTTTTAGCATTCCCGAGCCCGGCCCATTGACAACCCTAATTAAAATATTTGAAATGCTCCAGTGCTCTCAGGCCGCTATGAGTTATAGTGCTCCCAATTAACGTTGGATACTTAGTCTAATTCATCGATCCAGACTATTCATTAGGTCCAACACACATTTCATTGGTTATGGAAGCCTTGCACCAATCTGACAAATATTAACCATTTGATCATCGACTGTTGATATGGACTGTCAAGATTGTTTACACAAAAATCAGTCCATTCAACAATCTGGTCCATCTATCTGTTAGGACCCATCATGAATTTCTTATGATTCTAAGTAATTGAGTTTTGTTAGGAAATGGTATATAAAAAATAATGCCAAATCAAGGATGGGTCCCTACTCATGGCTCATTGGTATACTCACAGAGTTCACGGGTATGAGGGCACCCATTGTGGTGTGTAAAAGAATGCCAAATCACTAAAATACATGTGGTTTGTGTGACGGGCATGAGCCCTTGCAATTTCAAGTTGGTTTTGAACTAAAATACATGTTAACAGTAATTATGTATTAGATATCTTGATCTCTATTCAATATGTAACTGTCATTAACGAAAATGAGATTGACCAACTAAAAAACCCATATGAGTCAACTCAAAAAATTTCAGGGTAAGTTATCTAAATATTTAGACCTTGAAATAGTGAGCATTTCATGAGAGACGGCACAATGCTTGGGCCTATTATTTTGATCTCCACTTGGATGCCTAGGCGTCATTTAGCCCCACCATTGAATGATCCTAGCCATACAATGTTTGGCCATTTTGGTCAAATATACACTATTTCCATTTGTTCTGTCTAAAGATAGAGCTGCACCCTATGCCTTCTCAGTTTCTTGAAACCTTTCTCATTCCTGGCACTACACCAAAATCCCTGATCAGGAATGGCTATATTTTTGGTTTAGGAATGGTTTTAAGCCATTCCTCATGCAAACGGTTTTAAACTGTTCCTAAGTATTGAAATATGGAACACTTTTTAAAACTTAATTAGGGGTTACCCCCCCCCCTCTCTCTCTCTCTCTCTCTCTCTCTCTCTCATTTTTCTTCTCTTCCCATTTCTTCTTATCTCTTCTCCATTGGGATTCCACTCTGGATTCTGATCGATGGGGCAGGGGTGGCCTACCAAGAGATGTGGAGCATGAGAGGCCACGTCTTGTTTTGGAGCCGCCAAGGGTTGAAGGTGGAGGATCTATGAATGAGCCTGGGAGGACTCAGTTGTGCCCATTCAGTGCAGCCCATCTGAGGGAGGAGGTTTTGGCTGAGAAAGGGCTGGATTGGAGGAAGGTGGATTCAGAGATTAAGGTCCAAAAGACAAGTCGTCCGACAAGCTCTCATTCTAGATGGCCTTCAAGTGTTCAGGCAGTGGAAGGATCTGTGACCCCGCCCTAAAGTCAATCCATTCAGGGATGTCAAGCCTTGGGAAGTTCTGCAGCAAGAACAGGGAAAGGATTGGTGGAAAATTGATTTGGAACTGGATCATCCTCGTATTGCAAGGTTTGGATTTTCCATCTTTCTTTCTCTATTCATTTGATTTCTTCCATGCCTAAATAATTCTTTTAATTGCAAGGGGACATCTTTCAAACAATGATCCCAAATATTTCTGGCTTCTAAAGTTTTGACTCTTCATGGTTTGGGGTTTTGGATTACCTTTCCGTTCTACTAATCTGCCAATTTATATATATATATATATATATATATATATATATATATATATATTTTTTTTTTTTCTTGACTTCTGAAATGTTGATGATCCTCTGAAAGGTCCTTGAAAACTGCTCCCTAGATAATGCCTTAGGAATGGTTAGGAGTGGTCTGTAACTAGTTTGAAGCAGTTGCTACTGCTTACATAGCACTACAGAGTAGGTACTCAGCTATCCTAGAAACCTAGTCTATCTCAATGAAGCACTTGAGAATTTATGATATTGCAGGTGCTTTGGGACATTGCAGTTTCAAAAGTCAACTGTACCCTTCTTATTGTGTCTTTCAGATTTTCAAGTGATATTCTTGTAAACTGTGTAAGAAGCCATGCCAAATTGCCAATTCCTTGGTAGAAAATGGTTGCATGATGATTTCATTGTCTACTTTGGACGGATGGACCATTGTATTATAATCTAAGCATTCAAATCATGATGGTCAGATGGTTCTTTGTGTATCAAGTTGATTCTTACATAATTACAATTAGACAGAAATACCAAATTAGTTGGAATTTTCTCATCTGTATGTCTGTATTCTTGTTATATTATAGATTATTGCCAAAAAAAAAAAAAAGAAAAAGAAAAGAAAGGAAGACTCTGTTTACTATCTTATCAACCATAGTCCCAATTATTTAATGTTTTTGTCACATTAAATAACATGCTCATTAACCTTTCCAGGGCCCATATTTGCAAAATACAAGAACTCACCTACAAAGGGTGTTAGGAGATGATGGCGTCCTAATTGTCAGGTTTGCAAATTTGGATGAAAGCATACCTGCTCCTAGTGTCAATGATCATAATGCTTTGTATCATCATGTTGCCAAAGAAGGTATTCTTGGGGATTTGTACCATTATCATTTTTTTGGTAAGTCACATTGTTCTGTTCTCTTGTTTTGTGACATTACTTAACATTTAATTCATGTTTTATTCCTTGTAGTTCATGTCATAAGTTCTAACTTCCAAGTCTTCTGAAGTTTACCATTCTATGTGAATTGTTTCTGTAACTGGCACAGCAAAACAACATACAACAAATGACTCCGTGAAATGCCTTGCTCTAGGAGCTTTTGAGGTTTGTAGGGACTTTGATTTCTTCCTTCAGTTACTTTTTTTTTTGTTCTTTTACATACTTATGTATCTTGTTTACTGACCCTATTCATATCCTTTAATATTACAAAATTTAAAAGGCAGAAATGGTTGTGAGCTTTGGCTTTGTCATGCATTACTAATTCAAGTTCAGTAGACAGTGTACCACGTCTACTTTGAACTTTGGCCAGGTGAGTTATTTTTGGTAAGTCATATGTTAGTCTCATCTATGGTTGTGAGCTTGGCTTTGTCATGCATTACTAATTCAAGTTCAGTAGACAGTGTACCACTTCTACTTTGAACTTTGGCCAGGTGAGTTATTTTTGGTAAGTCATATGTTAGTCTCATCTATGGTTGTGAGCTTGGCTTTGTTATGCATTACTAATTCAAGTTCAAGTATCCTGGACCTCAGCAATTGATGGTTTGCTGAGGTTCAGGATCCAGAACTGTGGAGCCCATGGTTGTTGATTTGGACCATTGATCAATGGGCCCAGCAGAAGTTACTAATCATCTGACAAGTGGCCTCCTGTATAGCTATGGTCTACATTCAACATAAAATGGACAAAAGAAAAAAGATTTCAGATTGGGTATCATGAAGCCAAAATCCCCTATATTGTTGTAGCTAAGTCAGTTTTTTTTTTTTTTTCCTTTTCTTTTATTGTATATGATAAAGATCTTCTTTACTGGTCGATGCCCTTTTCATTTGCTTGCTTTCATTGGATAAATAAGTTCATTAAATATGGATGCTTTTGCCATTTGAGTCCTTGTTGTCATTTTTTTTTTTTTTTTTTTTTGTTATCTCTAGTCTTATACCAGCATACTATTTTACTATGTTAAAGTGAATGTACTAGTATGCACTATTTATACTCTTGTATTATTGTTCCAAGTGTGTACATTTACTCTTTTATATGTTCACCAAAAAAAATTCTTTTTTTTGAGAGGTAACTTTAATTTTTTTCATTTGAGCAACTTCTTCTTTGCCTGCAGCCTTGGTATGCACATGGTATTGCTGAAGCCATATTATGCACAACTGACCTTTCAGTTCCTCTCTTTCTCTCTCTCTCTCTCTCTCTCTCTCAAAATGCATAATGGTTGGCTGACACATTCCATTAGTTCCGGGCAGTTATGAGAATGTGGACACAATCTGGACCCATTTTTAAAATGTCATATTCATGTAGCTTAAATTTCCATTGGGTGTAACTAACTGGTGTTTTAAAATCTGGACGCGATCTGGACCTATTTTTGTGGGCAGTGTGGTCAAACTGGTCCAACCAATAAAATCAACATAGTGTCATATTTGAATTAACTATAAATACAAAAATGGGGAAAAAAAGATCCTAGATAGAAAAAATAAAAAATAAAAAAATCCTTACTCTTTAACAGGTGGCCTTGCTAACAGACGGTTAAGAAAGAAAATTCAGCTTTGGTCACATTCAACGGAAAGAAAAAGGCTGAAAATTTTATAGCTCAGATCTTCCAGTCTGGGGGATTTATACTGCATGGGCCATCTAGGGTGAGGTCCATCATGTCAATGGTTTTGACTTTGGATTGTTGAACCATCACCTAAATAGATGCATTCATTACATAATAGCTTATTGAAGAAGAAGAATGTTTTGATCAGTCTATTAAAAATAAAATAAAACATAACTTAGCATTAAGTAACTCAGACGGTTTGCATAAATTCACCTGGGTCGGCTGGCCTGGCAGTTGGACTGGAAATCCTGTTGGGCCATGACTGTTTCATTCCAAAAACAGGCATGGGTGAACAGGGCCGTTATCTTGCTGGTCCAAGGTCCAAACCTGTTCAACCATCCACTCACGGTTTTAAAACATTGGTTATAACTGAATTTTGTTCTAGGCTTGGTTATTTTTGTTACTATTCTGGTTGTATTTTGAACATATTATTTAATATGCACTCTGCTGCAAGGTAACAATTGGGTCTCTAGCTATCAAGCCTCCTCTCACTGAAATATATGTAAGTATGATTCTGATTGAAAATAGATGGTATTAATTTCAAATCAGTGATGACCCATATAGAATTGTGATTTTTTTTTTTTTTTTTTTTAACGGCCATGTGTATGAATGTATGCTTATGTAATTAACTATGTTTTTTAACTCTCTGAACTAGCCAAGCGAATTCTACATTAGAAACCAATTTCTCATAATACCCAAAAGAATAAAAAGTAAAAAAAGTAAAAAAAGATTGAAAACAGACCCAACACAAAAACCCCTTAAAATGGGCAGTAGGTGGTGCTAGGCAGTCCGCCTTGAGGTAATATAGTTTGAAATGTTGGTGAAAAACGAGTTTGAATTGTGCACAATGATCATTCTAGAAATTAGCATTATAGTCATTGGATGATGATTTAACTTTAGATTCTTTCACTATGCATTAATGTTATAGATGGGCTTGGGGCAGAATATTCAACTTTAGTTATGGCCTAAAAATTGCTGGACGGTATTAAAAATTATCTTATCTAGAATTGCTACTTATGCAGGTTTCCTACCATACCATTTGAAATTATTTGTCACTTTGAACATATTGTGTGGATTTATGGCACTGTCTCTTTGATGCGACAGTGCTATGGTTGAGCTCAACTAGCATCAGATTACTGCATTATAATTGGTCATTGCCAAGCTGACCTGTTTTTAAAGCCATGCCCCAGGCGATTTTTTCCTGTTTCAATTTTCATTTTCTTCAATGTTTCTAGTACTTTTTATACTATTGCTCTTCAAAAATTTTACTCCTTTTTTTTTTTTGAAATACAACTAGGAGCAATTTCTGGCCCCTAAGCAGAATCCTCTCCCCAAAGTTAGAGCCAAACTTAATGGAAGAGGAAGAAGAGGATGAAGTGAGAGCCACCCTAAGACACCATGTGCAACCCACATTTATTTATATCTAATATACCCCATCCCCAATTAACTAAGAATAGGCAGTCTCTTGCTTCTCTAGGCAACTCCTCAATTCTTAGTTATGTCAGGAATGTTGAGGCCCTTGCTCTTTCTAATCCTGGGACTAAACAGGAAGATCAGTACACCACCATGTTCAGCGATGAGAACCCAAATGCATGTTCTATCATGTAGATGGGTTTCTATATATGGAGGGAAAGAGTCATGGTTTTTTTTTTTTTTTTTCTTTCACATCCTTTTGCCCCATGTATGTATGTCAAGTTTTCAATGCACACCAGTGTTTCTGGTTTATGTAATTTAAGTGTACTTCCGTGCTAATTGTAATCACAATCATAATAAAACACTACTTCTATCAAGGACTTTGGTCCACATATAGAAAAACATTGTTGTACTTTTGTACATAGAAAATGATGAATTCAATTTATCTACCACATTCTTTCACATGACATATTATGTTCATTTCAGGAAGTTCGGGTTCAGTTTTCAGGGTTTGGCGCAGAGGAGGATGAGTGGATTAATGTGCAAGTGTGTGAGACAGCAGTCACTTCCATGTGAAGCTGCAGAATGTGTTGCAGTTCTTCCTGGAGATCTTGTACTCTGTTTTCAGGTGCTGCCTTTTATATGCATTCTATTCTAACATAGCATTCCAATGTGTCATTTTGATAAGCTCTCTCGCCATACACCCTGCTTGGTATGACAATTTGCCTCCTCTCAAAATATGTAGGAAGGTAAAGAGCAGGCTCTTTACTTTGATGCCCATGTCCTTGATGCACAAAGATGGAGGCATGATGTATGGGGATGCCGTTGCAGGTTTTTAGTTCGTTATGATCATGATCAATCTGAGGTATAAACCATCTGCTAATTACTGTTTTCCTTCCATTTTGAAGCAAGCACTACCCCTGGAAGCATGGATATATGAATATACTACCTGATCTTAATTGTGTTTATAAATTGGATTATCGAATGGTTGCCTAAAAAGTACATATCCTGCGTTGTTTTTCTGCATGTTATTCAGAAACTCCACTTTCTTTTATCTTGAGTCATTTAGGGCCTGTTTGGATGCATCCTCCCACTTAATGTGTGTTTGGAGAACTTTGTGAACCCCTGTTTCACTATCCCACGTGACAAAATGGGCACTAAAATGTCAACTTGACGAAAACCAATCTGATTGGTTTTTGTCTAGTCAACCAAAAAAGCAGGCCATGAAGGTCGAAAACAACACATCTATGCTGGATGTCAATGTAGGTCATTGTTTGGTGATGCAAATGACTCCCTACATGTAGGGCATTGGTTCAGTGATCCAAACTGTTAATCTGATTTATTCCTACGTAGGTGGGAAATGCATTTGGAAACTCTGAGATCAGATGATCATAAGCCCCCAAGTCTGGCCTTTTTCCATTGAATGTGGACCCTTGCAATAATTTTCATCTTCAACATCTATTTGTAAGAAATTTGTGAGAAATGCCCTGCTCCCCTCTGATTCTGTTGTCGTGTAGAACTTATTATCATTGGTCTCTTATTTAGGCTATCTATCATGACATTGAGTGGGGCAAACTGGAAAAATGAGCGATACAACATAGAAATTGAGTGGGGCAAATTGAAAAGGGTAAACATGAAATTCAGCGAGCCTAGCATGAGATCGAGTGAGCCCTAACATGAAATTGAGTGAGCTTCGAATGGAATTGAGCGAGTTTCGCACAGATTTGACCGATCAACGCATAAAATTAATGAAGCTTAATGCATGAAATTGAGTTAGCCTAACACATGCACATCAACTTGCATTAAATTGACCTCAGCGGGGCAAACTAGAAAATTTAGCAGGGCAAACTGATAATTTAGCGGGGCAAATTAGAAATTGAGAGGGGCAAATTAGAAAATTCAGCGGGGCAAACTAGAAATTGAGAGGGGCAAATTAGAAACTTGAGAGGGACAAACTAGAAAAATAGCGGGGGAAACATGCAATTCAGCGGGGCAAACTAGAAAATCAGTGTGGCAAATCATGAAATTCAGCGGGAAAAACATGAAATTCAACGGCAAAAATTGAAAATTGAGCGGGACAAACATGAAATTCAGTAGGGTAAACTAGAAATTGAACGGGGCAAACTGATAATTGAGCGGGACAAACTATAAATTCAGCTATGCAAGCAAACATTAAATCGAGCAAGCATAGCATAATATTGAACTGGGCAAACGATAAATCGAGCGAGCATGGCATGATATTGAGCTGGGCAAACGATATTTCGAGCGAGCATAGTATGATATTGAGCTGGGCAAATATTAAATCGAGCTAGCATAGCATGATATTGAGCAAGACAAACATTAAATCGAGCGAGCCTTGCATGATATTAAGCTCGACAAACATTAAATCGAGCGAGCATAGCATGACATTGAGCGAGGCAAACATTAAATCGAGCGAGCCTTGCATGATATTGAGATGGGCAAACATTAAATCGAGCGAGCATAGCATGATATTGAGCGGTGCAAACATTAAATCAAGTGAGCCTTACATGATATTGAGCTGGGCAAACATTAAATTGAGCGAGCATAGCATGATATTGAGCGGTGCAAACATTAAATTGAGTAAGCCTTGCATGATATTGAACTAGGCAAACATTAAATCGAGCGAGCATAGCATGATATTGAGCTGGACAAACATTTAATTGAGCGAGCCTTGCATAAAATTTATCAAGGTAAACATTAAATTGACCTTATCTACCATGAAATTAAGTTGGGCAAACATTAAATTAAGCGATCCTATTAGGGCTGAAAGTCAGGCGGGTGGGGGTCAAGTTGGTGCTCAACCCTAACCCAACTCAAGGTTCTTGTACCTTAACCCTAACCCAACCCAACCCAACCCAACCCAACCTCGGGTTGGGAATTCTCAATCCATGCCCAACCGAAGTGGGTTCGATCGGGTTGGTCGGGTGGATACATGCTAATTTTTTTTATGATTGTATTAGTTTATTATATTTTAATACACATCTTATTTTTTTTTATTTATGATTTTATTAATTATATATGTAATTATTTGTCATTAAGAACTTCATTTATTCTAAACAAACAATCTAAAATATAAGATAACTACTCATCTAAAAGTCGTGTTGTGTAACACACAATCTATTTGGTAGAGAGAAATCCAACATTTTTTGTGAACTTGAGTCATCGGAAATGATATGGACCAATGAGACCCGACAACACTAGAATTTCCTCTCTCTTCAACACATACGATCCACACTCAATTATAATTTATAAGTTACTTATATATTGATTGGGTTTGGGTTGGGTCGGGCAACCCAAGACCTCAACCTGAGCTGACCCAAGATTTATTGGGTTGGTGTTTGTATAGCCCAAGCTTGAGATTGGACTCGATACATCTTGCCTAAGCCCAACCTAATGTCAGGTCAGTCACGGGTCGGTCGGGTTCAACCCGCCCAACTTTCAACCCTAGATCCTAGCATGAAATTTATCAAGGCAAACATTAAATTGACCTTATCTACCATGAAATTAAGCTGGGCAAACATTAAATTGAGCGATCCTATCATGAAATTGAGTAGGGTAAACATGAAATTTAGCAAGCCTAGCATGAGACTAGTGAGCCCTAACATGGATTTGAGTGAGCTTCAAATGGAATTGAGCGAGTTTCACATGGATTTGACTGATCAACGCATAAAATTAACTAAGCCTAACGCATGAAATTGACTAAGCCTAACACATGGAATTGACTGAACTACGCATGCAATGCAATTGTACGATCCTAGCATTTTTTAAAAGATTTGTACCTCCGACTACCGTAGTATCGATCAAATGCAGGTTGAAGAGAGGTACTTTAGAGTGAGGGAATATTTTGAACCTTTTCAAGGATTGCAGATGCAACCAGTTCGTGGGATTTCACATAACCCTATCCAAGATAGAAAATGACAGATGTAGAATGATGATATCAAGATGATTCACGGAGATTCTGATCAGGCAAATGAGAAGAAAAACCTCCGTACGTCGGTTTTCCGTTGCAAGGGAGTGAATAGCAGTTATTTTGAGTAGGAAGCGCCTGTTTTTTTCATTAAGGGGGAGTGAAAGCAACTCAGTGAAAATAGCAGTGGAAAGAGCGAAGCGGATTGGCTACTACTCCCTTGACACCAGCCCCGTGGCTGATGGTCGGTGCTCTATGGGTCCCACCATGATGTATGTGTTTCATCCATTCCGTTCATCCATTTTTACAGATTATTTTGGAGTTCTATCCCAAAAATGAGAGGGATATAAATCTCAGGTGGACCACACCACAGGAAAACAATGGTAATTGGATATCCACCATTAAAATCCTCTTAAGGCCCATTGTACTGTTTATTTGACATCCAATCTGTTGATTAGGTCATACAGACCCAGATGAAGGGAAAAAAAACAAAATTCAGCTTGATACAAAAGTTTTATGGCCCCCAAAAAGTTTTTAATGGTCGATGCTCATTCAAAAATGTTTCCTATAATGTGGTCCACTTGAGATTGAGATATACCTCATTTTTGGTGTAATACCATAAAATGATCTATAAAAATATATGGACGGCATGAATGAAATATATACATCATGGTGGGGCCCACAGAGCACCGACGACCAGCCATTGGCCGGCGGCAACGGGGAGTAGCCAATCCGTTTCATGAAAAGAGGGGTATTTTCGTCCTCATTTTTGGTGTCCGTACCAGCAGGTCTAAGATCGTATGCTAAGTTTGTTTTCTTAATAAAACCATTGGATAAAAGGTGGGGTCTACATTCGTAATTTTCTCTTAAAAACTTCTTGAGAGTTTTAGAACTTTTGATCAAGCTAATATTTGTCATTTCCCTTCATCCACGTATAGGTGACCTTATGAAAAGGTTGGATGGCAGATATTTCCTTATAAAAAGGTTGGATGGCAAATAAACATTACCATGGACCAGAGGAAGGTTTCAACTATGGGCATTAGTATCATTGTTGCTTACTGTGATGTGGTCCCCTTGAGCCTTAGATATGCCTCCTTTATTGGATCATCTCCTAAAATGATATGGAAAAATGAATGGACGGCATGGATTAAACCAATACATCACGGTGGCCCCCATGGAGCCCTTGTGTAGACTGAGTTAGTCTAGCCTGTGGCGGGGTCCACCGTGATCAATATATGTCATTTAAACCATTCATAGTGTAAGGTCAGGTTTGGTAAACCGAAAAATAAGGTCTGAAAATTAATTTAGCTACTGAAAGTTTAAACTGCTGAATTTATGTAATAATAAGTATTGAAAACTTCGTTTGGTAATTTGTCTGAAAAATGTTATGATATATGAAAATAAGTATTTTTTTTTTTCATAAAAACCTGATTGGTAAAAACAAATCACAAATGTCTGAAAATTGACAATTTATCATATTTGCCCCTATTATCTCAATTTATTCTTTTAGAGAATATGAAACAAAATATGATATTGCCTTGCCACCAAATTCTGCACACCTATGCCCCATCCATGTATATCTCTCAAACATAACCTCTCAATTAATGGACTATGTGTTATACTCTTCTTGATAGAATAACCATAAACCTTCAATGATATTAAGCATTGGGTACTATTGATTTAAATAAATAAAAAATATCCACCGCCTTAAAAAAATCAAACACTTTTTTATGTCCCTTGGATGTTCTCCAAAATGACACATTTATAAGAATGTAAGTGTTGAATGCTCTTAGGCACATCGGCGGATGTCCCATCAGGCAAATGCTTCTCATCATTAGATCATGGGTCCCACTTGTACAAATGGCACCTATCTCGGCCCAATATCACATGTTATCTCGCCCAATATTACATGTTATCACGGCTCAATATTACATAGTACCTCTTAATGCATGTATGCCACCATAAGAAACAATAGTAATTGACTATTATTATTATTTTTTTTTGCAGCCACACAAGTTTTGGATCATGATGACATGACCATGATAAGGAGGCATATTGAAGGCTTAAATGGACCACACCAAAGGAAGTAGTGGAGATTGAAATCCTACTACTGAAAACTTCCTAAGGCTCATTGTGATGTTTATTTACCATCCAACTTGTTTGTATGGTCGCGTAGACCTTTGTAAAGGGAAAAAATAAATATCAGCTTGATCCAAAACTTTTGATCCCCCCAATAAGTTTTCAATGGTAAGCTTTCAATCCTCACTACTTCTTGTGGTGTGGTCCACTTGAGCCTTCAATCTGCCTCATTTTTTTGCTCATGCCCTAAGATTATTTGTCAAAATAGATGGATGCTAGGGACAAATCATATACATCATTGTAGGCCCCACATATCCATCTTTAGCTACCCTATTCGTGGTTTGCCTGTGACCCCGGCATCGATATTATGGTGTTTGGGGCTGTGTGGAGCCCACAGAGATGTATGTGACAAATCCACTTCGTATATCTGATTTGCAAGTCCACAATAGGACATGAGTCTAAAATTAAGGCAGATTCAAGACTCGTGTGAGCCCTACCAAAGGAAATAATGTAGATTGAACGCCTAAGGTGACATGAGTTTTGTATGGGTATGATATTTGATATATATTATTTTTGGGTTCGTATCCTAAAATGATATGAAAAAAATAGATGAAAGGTGTGGATTTTAAAAATACATTATCATGGGCCCACATAAATTTTACACTTCAAGAAACTTTGTTGCTTGTCGTGTGGTGCAGGGGAGCAGATTAGGTGAGACCCCAACCTCATCCAAGACCATGCATCCGTACCATGGGGCTCACTTTAAAGTGTGTATTATATATCTACTCCGTCCATCCATTTTTTCAAATTATTTTATAGTAGTATACTAAAAATTAAGAGGATCCAATTATCAGGTGGACCACTCCAGGAAATAGTGGTGATTGAACAACCTACCATTAAAAACTTTTTGAGGCTCACCTAAATGTTTTAGTAGTTTTTATTTGCCATCAAACCTGTTTATAAGTTTGCATAAGCTTGGATGAAAAGTAAAAACAAATATAAGCTTGAGCTTGAGCCAAAACTTTTGTGGCCCATTAATGGTCAATCACTGCTAATTTCTTTGGTGTGGTTCACCTGATCATTGGAATTGCTTCAATTTTTGGATAATGCCCTAAAGTGATCTACAAAATTGGATGGACGAAGTGGATATAGAATACACACGTCGAGTTGAACACCACCGTAAGTGCCCCACCGTCATGTGTGATACCTGGGTCTCCACTCCCTTATTGCAACACATTCAAGGTGGAAAGAAGAAAACATGTGGAACTTATCTGATATATCAGAAATATCAGATAAGACTGATATTACTGATATTTCTTATCAATCTAGACTGATATATCATATAAGAAATATTAGAAATATCTGATAAGAAATATCAGTCTAGACTGATAAGAAATATCAGATATTTCTAATATTTCTTATCAATCTTATCTGATAAGAAATATCAGAAATATCAGATAAGAAATATCAGAAATATCTGATATTTCTTATCAGCTACACTGATATTTCTGATATTTCTTATCTAAAGTCTAGACTGATATTTCTTATCAGACTGATATTTTTTAGATATTTCTAAGAAATATCAGTCTGATAAGAAATATCTAGATATTTCTTAGATATCTAAGAAATATCTCTAGAAATATTTCTTAGATATATCTAGAAATATCTAGATATTTCTTAGATACTTCCAAATTTCTAGAAATATCAGTCTGATAAGAAATATCTAGAAATATCAGACTGATAAGAAATATCAGTCTGATAAAAAAATATCTAGAAATATCTAAGAAATATCTAGACTGATAAGAAATATCAGTCTGATAAGAAATATCAAGCCATGGTCTAGACTGATAAGAAATATCAAGCAATGGTTTAGACTGATATTTCTTATCAGTTTAGACCATTGAGTTTTGAATTTGCCTCTTTTTTTGAGATATGTTTTAATATGAGAAGAACAATATTTCTTATCAGTCGAGAGTCTCGGATCTGCCTCATTTTTTAGGATCATACCTTATTATGAGAGGCAAAACAGATGAATGTGTTGCATTTCTTGCAAACATCATAGTGGGCCCACCTTGTTCCTTTGGTGGGGTTTGCAGGCAATCGAAAGCGGATTGGCTGGTGTACCACGCACCAGCTATATAGCTGCTGTAGGTACGTGTCGTGGGAAACCGAGCATTGACGCTCCTCGAGCTCAAGTTGTACTCAAAAGATATCAAAGTTACATGGCCCCACGTTGATGTATTTATTATATCTATATTGTTCATCTATTTTTAGAGATTATTTTAGAGCATTATAAAAAAAAAGAATCATATCCAAAGATCATCTAGATAGCCATACCACAAATAGCAGCGAAGATAATGATTTTCACCATTAAAAAATTCGCAGGGCCTACCATAATATTTATTTTCCATCCAATCTGTTCATAAGGTCACAAAAGCCTTAATGAAGAGGAAAAAACAAATTTCATATTGATCCAAAACTTCTGTGACCCCAAAAAGTGTTTCAATGGTAGACGTTCAATCCCTCACTACTTTTTTCAGTGTGGTCCACTTGATAGTTAGATCTATCTTATTTTTAATTTGAAGCCTTAAGACGAGCTCGCCAAATAGATAGAGGGTTTGGATATAACACATGCCTCATGATCAGACTCACATAACTTGCTGACATCAATACAGTAGCTATATAGCTGGTGTCAGGTATACCAGCCAATCTACTTCCCAGGCAATCCACCTCTGTTGACTTCTTCAGGCAATGATGACATCAATAACTTTTGTCTAGTCAATTATCACCGTTGGATCATCTGTAGTGGGGCCCACTGCGTGAGTGGCAGGGCTACACAATGATGCGTTCGGCACATATTGCTAAATTGCGATGGTTGTGAAGATAATGGCACATTTTACTAAAATGTGACTTACAGGGCTAAGAGTACGATGTATCCTTTGGCGCGATTCACTGAAGAGGTAGTGTTTCAACGGTGGGGGACATTCATCAGGCAGTGCACGCTGTAAATGGAGCGGATTGGGAGTTACCCTCCCCATGTGGGCCCCATATTGATGAATTTCTTGTATATCCATGCCATCCATCCGTTTTTACGGATCATTTTAGGACACGTTACCAAAACTTAAGTAGATCCAAATCTCAGGTGGATCACATCATTGGAAAAAGTAGTGAATGACCATTAAAACTTTTTGTGGACCACGAAAGATTTGGATCAAGCCAATCTTTGCATTTTCCCTCCATCAAGGTCTGGTTGACCTTATCAATGGGTTGGATAGAAAATAAACATTACGGTAGGTCCTAGAAAGTTTCTAATGGTGGGCGTGCAATCACTAATATTACCTGTTGTGTGGTCCACCTGAGATTTTGATCTGCTTAATTTTTGGGTCCACATTATAAAATGGGCTGGAAAAACAGATGGACGGGGTGGATATATGATAAATCATCAAGGTGGGATCCACATTAATGATAACAGATTGCTCTCCCTGCTGCAAATATGCCATACGACTGGATCTTTACTCTTGCTCAGGTGGTAGACTCTCTTGAGTTTCAACACTCCATCAAGGGTTCGAGTATCCATAGGTGGTGAAATCCCACTAGAGTGTGGGGGTGTGACTTTGTAAATATGAGGAATTAAACTTATACAAGGTTATTGCACATGTTTTATTTAAGTAGCGCTTGACTCAGCTCTTGGAACATTTGAGTGAATTTTTATTTATTTATTTATATAGTTGATAAGTATTTTCCACAACTATGATTTTTATGATACAGAGGAACTTATAAATTTTTATTCCATTAAATATGATTCACAATTATATATTCAACTACATAAAAATATTTCATAATAAAAAAAAAAATTAGAACATTAGAGTATATCATTAAAATTTAAGCTATACTACTTTTACTATTTGCTTTTAAAATATAAAGATAAAGAATGTATGATTTCAAAAAGTAGTGAGTAGTTTGTAAAAGTAAAAAAATTCGATAGTATTTATGAATTACTTATCCGGTGATATCAGCTGTATTTGACTACAATAATAATAATGTTTATATTATTTGTTTTATTAAGATAAAATTATAATAACGACAAATTTATATTACTTGAATGCTAAATCCCTATTAAAATGATTTGTTATTACTGTTTCGACTATGCATCACATTATAAAATTAATAATAATCATATATTCTCTCATTTCTTAGTATATATGTATTTAACTCTCGCGTTGAGTCAACAATAATTATTTAAATAAATGTTGTGAAAGGATGATGAGTGAGTTAAAACGCTAATCTTAAGACTGGTTCCAGTCCTTGCCTCAACCCAGGCCTTGCCTCAGTGGTAGACTTTGAGGAGTTTCAACACTTGAGGTCTTGGGTACCTCTTGGTTCGAAATCCATAGATGGTGAAATCCTACTATGGCGTGCATGGGCTTGTGTGTGGGGTGCCTGTGCAAACAAACCATTGAAATAGTGGGCTGCACTTGATTGTTGTAAACCAAAACTTACACTAAATTGATTAAGATGATCAAGTGAAAAATAATTAATGGTTCATATTTAACAAGCCAATGAGCAATGGGGATCATTTAGTCAATCCGATCATGGGCTCATGATCTCTGCCTTGGTTCCCACCATTTGGATGGTATATCTTGAGTTAGATCGACGAATTGAGTGGAATTTATTATTATTATTATTTTATATGCATACAAAAGGTGGACCTCACAGGTTGGGTGTTTTGGGCGCTGATAACAATCACGAATCAACAATTGCATCTCAAAAAATAACTCGTGTCTATTAAATCAAGCAATTAAGATTGTCCAATCATGGCCTATCTCACACAGACTTAGTGTCTGCACTGTACATGAGTCAAGCCGAGTCAAGCTTGGTACAACTTGAACTTGGCTCGACTGGCTAGCTTGGCTTGATTCGGTTAGCAACTCAGGTTAGCTCGAGTCAAGTTTGAGCGTGTGCGACATTTTTTTAAATGCATATATTACATATTTAATTTCTCATACTTCAAATGCAAATAAGTCTGAGCATCTTGTAGACATTTCATCGAACATTTGACGAGCAGCAACATAATCAAGGTATGATGACAATTTTACTTTCTTTATCTTTCCTTCAATACTAATTTTGAGAAAACTTTGATACGAGAGCAGTTCAAAAAACAACACCTCATCGAGGCATTTCATCAAATACTCGACGAACGGTATCAAGATCAAAATAATCGAGTCATCGAGTCGTTTCGAGTTGAAGTTTAAGTTGAGTTGAGACAATCTTGGGAAAGTTTGAACTCGGAAAAATTAACTTAACTAGGTCTGATTTCAATTTGAAGATGAGATGAGTCAAGCTTTTCCGAGTTTAGCGAGCTGACAGGATTAACCCGACTCGTGTAGAACTCTTCTACTACTAACTACGGGTGTGATACCGGTAGCTATTCCCGTCGCTGTAAAAACAGCCGTAATGGGCAACAGAACCCGCCGCAGGGATATCCCTGTGCCACGACGTGGCCCAAGCTCTGTAGGGCCCACTGTAATTTACGTGTTTGATCCAAACCGTCCATCCGTTTTTTCAGATCATTTCAGTGAGTAATCCCAAAAACGATACAGATCAAAAGCTGAGATGGACCACACCACAGAAAACAGTAGAGATTGAACACCCACCGTTGAAAACTTCTTGGGGCCACCGTGATGTTTTATTTGCCATCGATGATCGAACTTACTCATAAGATCACATAGACCTGAGTGAAGGGAAAAGACGAATAGAAGCTCGATCCAAAACTTCTGTGGCCCCCAAGCAATTTTAACGGTGGGCGTTCAATCCCCACTGTTTTCTGTGGTGTGGTCCAGCTAGGCTTGAATCTACATCATTTTCTTTTTGGATCATGGCCTAAACTGAGCTGTCAAGACGGATGGACGGCGTGGATAAAACACATACATCACGGTGGGCCCCACAGAGCTCATCACGGTGGGCCACACAGGCAATCCCCGCTTCCATAGGCAACGACTGCTGATGTGATGATTTTGTTATCTTCCTCGATCCATCTGTGTTTCCCTTTCGTTCTCGAAAAAAGCAAAAAAATTCAGTGGCCGATTCACGAAATCTCCAAGTTCAAAACATGATAAATATCATCAGATCATCTTCTTCAAAACCCAACAGAGAAAACCCATCAATCTCTTCCCCTCTTTTGATTTCTCCTCTCCTGTAGAAGTATTTGTATATATTAAAGAAAGAAAATGTTGGGATTTTTGACATTGCAGTGCTTGATTGATTTGTTGGTAGCGGGGATTTCTCTGATGATTGGGCTGGGAATCTTCGCCCTTATTCTTTCAATTCTCTGCTCAGCTGCTTTCTTGCACAATGCAAAGGAGGTCTCTTAGATAGATAGAGAGAAAGATAGATTGATTTTCTATCCTGAGGTATTTTTTCTATCTCTTTCAGTGTTATTGTTATATATATATAGTAGAATTAGATAGATTTGTAGAGGTTGGCTCTATTGTTTCAGTGTTAGTATTTTGATTTTTTATAAACCCTTTCCGATTGATTTGCATGCACAAATTTTCAATTTTGAGAATTTAAATGGTACAACTAAAAGATTTGTGGAGGTTTTTGTTTCTAGAATTTTAGTGGTATTTGATTTTGATTTCGACTTTTCGTTTTTCAGAATTGATATCTACACACCCCTGATTGATTTGTATACACCCACTTTTTATTTTGGGAATCGAAATAATATAAAGATTTTTAGAGGTGTTTTAATTGTAATTTTAGTGTTGGTATTTTCATGTTTGGTCTTTATGAGGTATTGGCACCCACCTTGGTTGATTTACATACACCCATTTCCTACTTCGGGAATTAGAGTAGTACATAAATGTACTAGTTCAATTCCAAAAATGGCCAATGTGTGCATGCAAATCAATCAGATTGGGTGTATTTAGTCTCTCTCTCTCTCTCTCTCTCTCTCTCTCTCCTCTCTCTCTCTCTCTCTCTGTTGTTGGCAGTGATACAAACATGGGTTGGTGAAAAATTGCGATGAATTAATCATGATGAATTTGAATGGTAGATTGTTTCTTCAATGGATTTGTTAGATTTCAGCGTTTTAAATTTTACTTGTTTTCTTTTCTGGTGGATAAAACAAGGGCTTTGATGGTTTGTTTTTTGTTAGATTTCAGGGTTTTACTTTTATATCTCTTTGCATAGTGTGGGCATGTATCAGAATGTACCAATATAGAATCTGATACAAAAGATACTTTCCAAATTCCAATAAATTGCCATCGTGCAGTACAAATATTTTCGTTGGTTTTCGTTTGGTAATTACTAGGCATTTGAATTTATATTGGTAAGTTTCCAGAGTGAGTTTGTGTTGGAATGTGGCGAGTGGGGACAATACAATCTGATACAAACAATACTTTCCAATACGTTCCCATCTTGCGACAAGGCATTTTTGTGATATATGACCCAGTGAATATATCTCAATTTATTTTTAATGCAGTACCATACTGATAATTTGAACAATGGATTCTAAGGTTTTTTTTTTTTTTTTTTTTTTTTAAGTTTAAATGTTTGGCTTCAATGATGGTTTTCAGGTATTATGGTTCTTTCCTTTTTATCCCTTTTCTTGATTTTATTTTCCTTTATGTCTGGCTATTAAGCATGTATTTTATTCTATTTAATATTTCTTTTGTTTTTGTTGTGCTTTTTATTAATTTAGTTTAATCCTTGAATCAATGATCCAAATTCATGCTAGGGCGTTTCCTGTAAGCGACGTGTTGCATCAGAATCTGGATGCAGTGAGAAATGTGCAGGGGTTGGCTAGGGCGTCCCCCGGAAGTTGTGCACTGCAACAACGCCCTGGTTTCTGTGAGAAGTAAGCAAGGATTCCTGTGCTATTTTGGATGTATGTGGATAAAGAAGCTAGTCCAAAAGTATAGGATTCTTGTTGCCACATTGAATATAAGAACATTGACAGGTAAGAGTAAAGATAGACAATTAACATAGCTTGCATTCAGGAGACTAACTGGAAATGGGCTAAAACTAGAGAAATTGATGGTATAAGCTTTGGCATATGAGAGATAATAATAAAATGGGTAGGGATAATAGTAGATATAAATTTAAAGGATAAAGTTGTAAATGTTAAGAGAGTAAGTGATGGGATTATATTAATAGAACTTTTGTTAGGAGAGGAGATTTGATTGCCATTAGGGGTCGTTTGGCACCATGGATTTGGGGGGATTTCAAATCCCCTGGGTTGTTTGGCACCATAAAGTAACTGGGGGTTTCAAATCCCCTTAATCAGGGGGTTTGAAATCCAAGGTGAGACCTTGGATTACATCTAAAATCATTCCCATAGTTGCATGTGTAACATGTGTATCACTAGACTATTAATCTATTGGACACATGGCCCACTAATGATATCCTAAAATAATTAGATTATCAATTGCATCACTATAATTACTTTAATACGATGATCAGCACCGTCCAAACATTGTCCATGTAAATCAACGGTTAAAAATCGTTGGTTAGTCACTCGGACGTGATCTTGTGCTTGTGGCCCATCCGAGACTTGGAATTTCATCATTTTTTGGCAATGTATATATTTCAGCGGGCTTATTACAACCATTGTGTCAAAGTTACATAAGTTCACTAATTAGAGATATTAAAATTGATTTAGTAATTAAATTCAAACCCCTGTAAATATACTATGAATAACTACTTTTGGATTAAAGTTGATTCTCAATCTAGGGTGCCAAACACACCAAGAGGATTTCAAATACAGGGGGTTCCGAATCCAGGGGGTTTCAAATCCATGCTCCCAAACAGGCCCTTAGTACATAAGAGCCATAGATAAGGCTAGAGGATGTAAATAAGGGACAATTCTGGGAGTATTTGGATGGATTAATGCAAAAAATTCCAAACGGAGAGAGGATATTTGTAGAAAGAGATTTAAATGGTCATGTGGGAAAAGAAAGTGGAGAATATGGGAGTGTACACAGAGGGTATAGTTTTGGGAGAAGAAATGAGATGGGGCCCGGGGGAAGCTATCGTTGATTTCACTATGGCATACAATGTAGCTCTATCAAATACATATTTTAAAAAGAGAGATGAATAATTAATAACTTTCAAAAGTGGATAATTTACAAGCCAAATAGATTTCCTTTTATTTCATAAGACAAAATTTTCAGTATGTAAGGATTGCAAGGTGATACAAAGAGAGAGTTTGATAGTGCAACATAAGTTAATGGTTATGGGTGTTTATATTAAGAGATTGGAAAAAAAGAGAACGGAATTAATAGGTGTCCAAAAACTAGGTAGTGGAATCTAAAAGGAGAGAACAATGTTATTCAAAAATAAATTCATGTAATAAGGAAAGTGGAATGTCAATGAAGAAGTAAATGTTATGTGAAATGAGATGATTGAGTGCACAAGGAAAGTGGTAAAAGATGTTTTAGGAGCATCTATAGGTAAAAGGTTCATGTTTCAAAGCTTGGCAAGGGCATAAAAACAATGAAAATCTTGAACATTGAAGAAATGCTAAAAAGATTGCTAAGAAAGTAGTGAGGCTAAAACTAAAAGCTTATGATAATATTTACAATAGATTGGGGAAATGAGAAGGTGAGAAAGATGTCTTCATACTTATAAAAATGAGAGAGAGGAATAGTAGGGACCTAGATCATGTTAGATGTGTCAAGAGTGATGACCATAGAGCACTAGTCAAGAACAATGAGATCAATGAAAGGTGGAAGAGCTATTTTATAGAACTTGTTAAATGACCATCACTCCAAAAGCATAGGGATAGAAGGAACCATTAACTCAAATGATGTTGGAGCCCATAGATACTTTCATAGGATTTAACTTATGAGCCATAATATGAAACCTTGGTAAAGAGTGAGTGAGCAAAGACTAAGGCATGGGAAGAATGTATCAGAAAATCGGTTTGGTTTCATGCTGGTAGGGAGGTCTAACATTGAAGCTATTTCCTGCATACACAATTGATGGATAAATATAGGAGGAAGGAGCTCCACATGGTCTGTACTCTTTAGGGCCCGTTTGGCTGGGCGGATTGGAAGGGATTGGATGGTATTGGAAGGGATTGGAAGTTAAATCCCGGGATTGGCCGGGCGTGCCAAATAGACTGGGTGATCTGATCCCGGGATATAGCAATCCCATGGATCTTAGGGGTCGTTTGGCACCTTGGATTGGAGGGGATTGGAGGGGATTAGAGGGGGTTTCAAATCCCCTTGGTTGTTTGGCAGCATAAAGCAACTGGGGATTGCCAATCCAGGGGGTTTCCAATCCCCTCTTTGAGGGGGTTTGTAATCCACGGTGAGAGCTTGGATTACACCTAAAATCGTTTCAATAGTTGCAGGCATAAATGTATGTCACTGTACACTATCATTCTACTGGGCACATGGCCCACTAACGATGATCAGCACTGTCCAAACATTATTCATGTAGATCAACACCGTCCAAATATTATCCAGCACTATCCAAACATTGTCCATATTAATCAACGATTAAAAATCGTTGGTTAGTCACTCAGACATGATCTTGTGCTTGCGGTCCATCTGAGACTTGGAATTTCATCGTTTTTAGGCAAAAATATATTTTAGCGGGCTTATCACAACCATAGTGTCAAAAATTATATATCTCACTAATTGGGGATATTAAAGTTGATTTAGTAATTAAATTCAAACCCCTGTAATATGCCATATATAGGTATTTTTGAATTAAAGTTGATTCACACTCCATGGTGCCAAACACACCAAGAGGATTGCCAATCCAGAGGGTTTCCAATCCTGGGGGTTGCCAATCCAGGGGGTTCCAAATCCACACTCCCAAGCAGGCCCTTAAGACAATCCACTGACAACACCATCATTACCTTTAAATCCCATCCAATCCACCCTATCCGTTCAAATTTGCCTGGGACGTGTTTGGTTTGAGGGATTGGAAGGGATGGGAAGGTTTAATCCCGGGATTGGCCGGGCGTGCCAAAAAGACTCGGTATAGTAATCCCGGGATATAGCAATCCCAAGGATCTTAAGACAATCCACTAACAACACCATCATTGCCTTGAAATCCATGCCATCCACCCTAATACCATTCAATCCCTTCCAATCCACCCGTCCAAACGGGCCCTTATTGGCATGGAGAAAGCTTACAATAAAATTCCTAGAAAGTTAATTTGGTGGGTGTTGGGAAAGGAGCTTCAAGAGGATATATTGACATGATTAAGGATATTTATGAGGCAACAATAACAACTATGAGGACCACTAATGGAGAGAGGTGAGTTACTGTAGGCTTGCACCAGGGGTCGGCATTGAGCCCATATATTTTCGCATTGGTTATGGAGGTATCGACGAGGCATTTGTAGGAAGAGATCCAAGGTCTATGTTGTTTGCATATGGCGTAGTTTTGATTGACATGACGAGGGAGGGCGTAAACACGACTAAATTCGTGGAGGGTCACTTTAGAATATGAAGGATTTAAAATTAGTCAGACTAAAATAGAGTATATGGAGTGCAATTTTAGTAACAATGAGAGTGGGAATGAGGAATTAATCTAGATTGCTGACCAAGAAGTTGCCCAAAAGGGCCACTTTCAATACCTTGGGTCGATCATTCATGAGAGTGGAGAGCGGGGTGGAAGAAATGGAGATGTGCCTCTAGAGTTTTATGTGATCGCCGTGTACCACTCAAACCGAAAGGGAAATTTTATAGGATGGTTATAACACCAGCCATGCTTTATGGGACAGAATGTTGGGGCAATTAGGGAACAACATGTTCATAGGATGGGTGTAGGTGAAACGAGTATGTTGTGATGGATGACTCGCAACACAAAGAATTAGAAATGAATGCATTTGAGGGAATTTACGAGTAGCACCAATGGGTATAAGATGATGGAAAGTAGACTTAGATTGTTTGTCATGTGCAATGGAGACCAAGAACTGGCGTTGGTTAGGAATGAGTTGGTACAAGCTGAAAGCTCTAAAAGGGCAAGGGGAAGGCCCAAAAGGATGTGGGTGGAAGTAGTAAGAAAAGACTTCACCTATGGTCTAACTGAAGTTATGGTCCTTGATAGAGTGGAATGGCAGAAAAGGATACCTGTATCTGCCCTCAATTAGTTGGGGTAAGGCGTAGATGATGATGATTCCATGAATTGATGCATTTCTTGGCTTTTGTGTTTTCTTATTCTATATGGATTGTTATTTTGAAAATTCACATTTTTTGGTATTCTTTTATCGGTTAATGGATTTACTGTACGTTGGTTACTGGATTAACATCAAGCTTTTATTTGTTTACTGATAAGATAATTTACAGAGCACGTATTTTATTTTGTTACTTGAGTTTATTGCTCTTCCTCTACATGCTTTGAATCTCTCTTCCATGTCCATGTCTATTGAGCACATGAAAAATGTAACTGATTCTTGCCTTTCCTTGTATTACTATCCTCCGGGAGTTTCAAGTTTAATACCATTATGTTGCAGAAAATAAATCAAGCCTTGTAGTAATTATAATTTATAACATACTCACATTCTACAAAACCAACATGATCATCAACAGAAATCAATTTGTTTATGGCAGTTGTAACTGGACCTCAGTGCTACCGTCATATGATGGATATCTTCAAAATCCATCGCAAGTATGCCTCTAGCTTACGGTCCATTAATTATAGGTCCCAACAGATGGACTATGTGGATCTCATGCGCAAGTGCCAAGATATAGTCATCTGTAACTAAGGGCGTTAGTGGTAGGCTGGTAGCCCCATACCATCCCTAGCATGCTTATGTCTAATTAGGGACTGATTGAAAAATTGGAAACTGGCTGAATTCGTTGATTATTGTTGTTACAGTGCTGAAATGATATGCTGTTGAAGTATTTTAGTTGTTGTAGGACCATTCTTATTGGTTAATTATTGAAGTATTTTTAGTTATTTGGGAATCCCATGCGATCACGAGTAGGAGCAGAGTCAGGGATGAGTGCATAGCGACTAGGATCCTGTTTTCAGGCCCGGTCGTGATTGTGGTTTCCAATCTGGCCAAGTTGGAATCTTCAATGGGCTGGGTCTGGGGTTGGTTTTGACCAGGATATTGAACTGTTTGGGCTGGGCCTGCGGGCCAGCCATATTCAAAATTTTGATTTTGCCTGGCCCGGGCCTGGCCCATTGACAGCCTTGCTATTCGGACTGGGCTGAGGTTATGGAAAGCGTTAGGAGGCAGCTTCAGTGGTTCAACAGGGTCATCATTGAAGGGGACTCAAGGTTTAGCATCTCTTGGTTTCTGGCTTTAGATCACCACTTTGGGAATGGCTGTTGGTTGTAAATGAAATTAGATGAATGCTTTCTAGGTCCTTGTTTTCTTTCAATCAGTGTTTCAAATAGCGCCCGTAGCGTAGCGTGGCCGTAGCGCTACGTAGCGTCCCAAATAGCGTAAATCCCCTGTAGCGCACGCTACAGAGGTCGTAGCGTACGCTACAGCTACGTAGCGCGTAGCGTCCGTAGCGTAAGCTACAATGTATTTTTTTTACTATTTTAGTTTTTTATTATTTTTTCACGTTTTCTTTGTTTCTAATGTTAAGGAATGTGACACTTGTATTGTACTTGATACTTTTAACCTATGAGATTTTTATTTCTTTTCATAATTGTGACTTGTGCTTTCAATTAAACATTATTAATTAAAGTGGTTTTCTTAGAAAGTTGTTGATGTGATAATTATTTGATTTGGCTTATATATGTGGATTGGCTTTTGATAAATGATAACTAATAACTTTTTTAAACATGCTTATAATTGATAAAATGAATAATCTTTTAGCCATTTTTATATTTTTTTCCCCTTTTTTTCCCTATTTATTATATTTGTCCTATTTTTAAATTTAAAAATAGAAGTATCGTGTAGCTTACGCTACACGCTACGGATTTACGCTACGCGCTATAGAGGGCTGAGCGCTACGCATCACGCTACTGCTATTTAAAACACTGCTTTCAATATCATCCCAGAGAGGCTATATTCCTTGGTGGATGTTCTCGTCAAAGTTCTTTGTGATTCTTTGTGTTTTGTTGACACCCCCTTTGATTCTTTGAACGAATCACTTGAGTACATCAAGAGTTTGTGGCATTGTTTCTGTAAACATCTTGAATAGCCTTTGAAGGCTTTCTATTTAGCCCATGTGGCTACTTACAGATCGCTGTTTCTTGGTCACCCAATCACATCCGAATTTGTTTTTGAAGATTTTTTTTTTTTTCATGTGGGGATGGTATTTACTACCGTTTCGATCCTGAGTCATCTCTTCAGTTGATGCTGTTCTATCAGAACTGTGGCATTTGTTTGCAGTTGCTAAGCAGTGGAGGCTCTATCTTACAAGCCGCACCATTTACTTATCAACATTCTTTTGTGCCAGTGTGCATTTGCAACAAAGTAACTGTCGAACATAGCCCATGGGATGCACGGCAATGGCATACATGGAAACCAATCCAAACCATCAAAATCCTGGGTCCCATCATGGGTGGAGGATAACTAAAAATTTCACTGATTCAAGTATCCTTGCAATGTGATTTCTAGGCATTAAGTGGGTGGTAGAATTAAAAAAGAAGAACAAGAAGCCAGTGGTCCGAACTCGACTGGAGAAATTAGGTGGCTGCTTGATCAGTGACTTTTAGGCTTGTTATCTACAATGGGGTGCATGCTTTTGAAGGTTGAGATTGGTGGTGTATATATGCCATGTGTACCATTTATGAGTTTCCACAATTTCACACTCCTCGGAAAAGAACCCTGGAGCCTAGCCCAATAATAGCCAACCTAAAAAATCAAGATACTCACACATCTAAAATGTTGTTTTGTTGTCGCCCTTTCCACAGAATTTCTAATTTATTATTTTTTTTTAAAAGCTAGAAGCTTTTGAAGCCCACTTTATCATGGACAACAATCTTTCTAACTGAAAAAGCTACAGCAATAATCGTACTTTGCATATGTTATTTGTTCCCACATGAGTGAATGTGCAATTGGTACCTATCACTGGTGTTCTCCAAATTGGTCATTCGGGGTCATCAATTGAGGTCATTCATTATTCGACTGGCTATGGTACACAGGGTAGTGGGTTGGGCCATTAGTAGGGCTGTCAATGGGTCTGGTTTGGGTCAGGTCCTATAGCACTGGTGGTACCAGGGCTAATTGGGTGCTGGGTTTGGGTTTTAGTTCTTGAAGACCCGGACCCAGATCTGGCTGGGTTTGGGTACCCGCCAGGTACCCGTTGGCTCTTTGGATGTAGGTTTGTAGTTGGATTTGGGACACATAAGAGCATTTACTTGGTTGGTCCCACCTGATGGATGGATTAGATTGCAGACGTGCCACTTTGACCTGTTCATGGTGGGTAAACAGCTCTCTTTCATGTGTGTGGCTTAGGAAACCTCATTTCTTTTGCTAGAATGATCATCATATATTAAATATGTATAAATTTACTATTAACAATGACAAGAGCCAGCTGGACCTGACTAGATCTGACCCGACTTGACTTTAATTGGGTCCATCACATGGACCGGGCTGAACCTGACTAGACCCGATATTTTACCAGGTTCAAAAGATGAGACTCGAATCCAACCCAATTTCTTAACGGGTCTAATAAATGGGACCTGGACCTGTAAAAAAATTGGCTGGGTCCATTGGGGTACCAATGGGTTTGGGTACCTAGTGACAGCATTAGCCATTCGGAAGCAGAATGAGTAGAGGATGGGCGTTACAGAGATGAGGATGCTGAGGCGGATATCTGAGAAGAATAGCAAGGGTAGGATCGTGAATGAGGTCATCTCGATCAGCCTAAGAAAATCCTAATTGGAGATAAAATGATGGAGAGCAAATAGAGATGGTTTTTCATGTGCTATGGGGGGAGGGACTTTGATGAGAGTTGAAGGCTTGAAACGAAGATGATGGGAAGACCTAATAGGACTGGGCTCAAAGCGTGCGAGAAGGTTATGAAAGGCTTGTTTACTCATAGAGGATAGGGTCTTAGGAGAAATTAACGAAACAAGAAACAAATAACTGCGACAAGGCTATTATGATGATGGTGGTGGTAGTCATTTATGCGCGTGAAGTGTATCCAGTCTTGGATAGTTCACCACTGATGATATGGGCCGAATCACCGTGTCAGGTTGTTCTTGGCCAATACAGGTCAATACAGTTGTATCATTCATGGACGGTACTGCCGTACTGGTATATATTGGGTGATACATTCTGGCTTCGGATAATCCTTTAAATCTCGGCATAAACTGACAGACGGATGGATGGCTATGCCATTTAACTTTTGTGGGCACTTACTACCTATGTCGTTGTCCATTTTTTTCATTTTATTATTTCTCTTTCTTTGCAGGAAACTTACATTCAGCTGGAGGATTATAATTGAAGAAATGGGAGTTTAGTTTGCAAGGACTATGAATGTAGTGTGCACTTTTGGAGCTATGTTTTGTAGGTATGATTGAAGAATGTTGTGCCACTGTTGTACTTACTGTTTTCATTTTTCGGTCAAGTACAGAATCATGTTACGATTACATGTAGGAATGTTGTATCGGGTGGACCATGTTTCCAGTTTCAAATTTACTTCTTGAGAGAATATAAGCATTTCCACTGGTAGAACCGAACGTAGAAGGCCCTTTAGACTAATGCTTATCGTGTGTGTGTGGTGTGTGGTGTGTGTGTGTGTGTGTATTTGTTTGTTTGTTTCTTGGCCAAAATTCCTGATGTGGTGGCCCATTTACGACAATGTGTCTGATGTCCCCTGCTGGTTACAGCTGCTTAATCAAAGTTCTAGCTATTTTAGGGCAACGTTTGGGTGTAACATTATATCATGTTTGATGTGTGGGGCGGCAGAGGAAATGGAATGTGCACTGAGTCGGCTTCAGTTTTGTTTTTTGTTTTTGTTTTTGTTTTTTTTTTTTTCCTGCACTGGTCCATTCTATCTCAACCGTGATTTGGTCCTAGCTGCCCCTGAACCGTCTGCCTTGGAAATCAGGAACACTCAAACATACTCTCCAGTTTATTTGTTGGAGAATTCATTCCCTTGTTTTTATGTTCCCTGTGGAATGTTGGAATTGACCCTCTGTGACAAATATCTGAGATCTTGAAAATCTTGTGATTTTACTGTGGGATTTTGATTAAATGATATTATCACGATAATATTGAGAAAATTTCAAAATATCAGCAGTTTTATTTATTTATTAATTGCCAATTAATCAAGAAATTTTGCATTATTAATGGAAAAATAGAAGTTAAGATGCAGCTTATACTTTAATATTCAATTTTTAAAATTTATTTCGTAATTTACAGTAAATATTTTTAAGTAGTTTATTTTCAGTGAAATTTTCCCAATAATATGAGGAAAACGTCAAAAATATGAAAATCTTCAAAGAAATTATTGGAGAATGAGATTTGTCATGATGAATTGGCCTGGTGTTTATTAGGGAATGGTTAAATTTCGTTTAGGGCCTGTTTTGATTCGTAGAAAGGAAAGGAAACATCGTTTATACCTTTCAAAAAAAGAAAAAAAGAAAAAAAAAAGAAAAAAAGAAAAAAAGAAAAAAAGAAAAAGGGAAACACCGTTTCTCAAGAAACTATCTTTCTTTTGTTTGTGGAGTCTATTTTTTTTTTTTTTTTTGTGAGAATTTGTGAGAAACACAAATTTCTACTTAATTTATTTATTGGAAAATCATTAAATTAAAATTTCCGCCTCCACTCTTATGAAAGACATTTTCCCTTGATGGAAGGTAAATGAGTTTTCTAGAGTTAAAACCAAATATGCCACCACCCACCATTGATAGTCTCACATGTGCCACATTTGCCAATGTAGCCCCAAACATGATGTGGTCCATGTGATTTAGACAATGTCATTACAACGTCATATGCGCCAATGTGCCATTTGGTCCCCATAACCCCTGCATTTGGCAGTCCTTGTAATGGCATGTAGATGGGCATTGCCATTACAAGTTACATGATTTGGACAATACCATTATAATATCACATGCACCTAGTGTAATTGGTCCCTGTAACCCCCACATTTCGCAGTACTTGTAATGTCTGGAAGATGGACATTGCCATTATTTTTTAGTAATTTGGACAATGTCATTATGGTGTTACATGTGTCAACGTGCCATTTGGTCCCTATAACCCTTGCATTTAGCAATCATTGTAATTACACGAAGATGGACATTATCATTACAAGTTACATGATTTGGACAATGCCATCACAATGTCACATGCACCAACATGTTATTTGGTCCTTATAGCCCCGCATTTGGCAATCCTTATAATGACACGAAGATTGACATTGCCACTACACGTTGCGTTATTTGGACGATGATATTACAATGTCATGTGTCAACATACCATTTGATCCATTTAGCTCATGCATTTGTAGTCCTTATAATGGCCTGATGATGAACATTGCCATTACAAATTATGTGATTTGGAGTGTCATTATAATGTCACATGCACCACTGTGCCATTTGGTCCCTGTAACCCTAGCATTTGGTAATCCTTGCAATGACATAAAGATGGATAATGCTATTACAAGTTATGGGATTTGGTCTATGTATACCCACATTTGGCAGTCCTTGTAATGGCATGAAGATGGACATCGCCATCATAAGTTATGTGCTTTGGAAAATGCTATTATAATATCATGTGCACGTGTCAAATGTAAGCCCCACATGTAAATGGCAACATCATCATTTCATATATGGGAATCTTTGCTTTTCACTACCGGCCTCACATCTAACACATACGCGTGGTGCCTTTTCAATGGCAAGGGTTAAGGGAGCCCTCATGCACCCTCACATGCTTAGGTGACACATCTGCCTTTGTCCATCTTGAATTGCTCCATGCCATATGTACCAATGTGCACAAGTGCTACCATCTAGCTTTACGTGCCCACACGTTAAATGTGTCAATGTGTTTCTCATGCTACATGTGCTACCAAACAATTTCAAGCACCTTACATGCCCCACATGTACCACAATTCAACTTCAAGTGCCCAACATGTTGTGTATGCTACATGTGCAGCTATTAATTTTCTAGTTTCCTATTCATTCGAAATATGGTAATCTAACATATTACAATTGAGTATTAGGAACTTTTTTGTTTTTTCAAGAATAAATTTCTTTTGCCAGAAAAAAAAAAAAAAAGTCCAATTTTTCTTGAAAAGTATTGTGAAAAGAAATAAGAAATGTTATATTCTCTTTCTTATAGTTTTTTAGAAATAAGGTTTCCTGAGAAACATTATTTCCTTTCCCATGCTTTTTACAAATCCAAATAAGCCCTTAGTTGATACACTGGGTTTACCACTAACACCTACAAAAGATTTAAAGTTTGGTTTGAATTCCCAAGTTTTCTGTTCCCCAGTAGCTAGTTTTTGGTTTTTTGTTTTGTTTTGTTTTGTTTTGTTTTGTTTTGTTTTTTTTTTGTTTTGTTTTTTTGTTTTTTTTTTGTTTTTTCTTTTTCAAGGATAAGCTGTAGGGATGTAACTTGGGTTCGAGTCAACCTGAACCGGATTAACCCAACTGAGTTCTGGTCAGTTGGGTTGTCAAGGTCATGGGGTTGGGTTCAGGTTGAGCAAATTCAGGTCGGGTAGGGAATAATCATGTGTTTGCTCAGCTGAGGTCAGTTGGGCACAAGTTCGAATTTGGGCTGAGTTGAGTTGCAAGTTGGGTTCGCTTGAGGTAGGTTGGGCTTGGGTTGACCCTTAACCCAACCCAACCCGGCCAAGTTGCACCCCTACAGAATTCCGGATGAATGTAACAACCAACCATAAAATGCAAGCAAGACTTTTTCTTTCTTTTTTTTTTCTTGTAAAAACCAGGAAGTACAAAGCTGTGAAAATTATAAAAAATAAAGAAGCAACCAAACATCCTTTTCTGCAGCCGAAAAAGGCCATGGCTCTCGAGAGTGTGGTATGGATCATATGCCACAACTGTCTGGGATGGGCCCAACGTTTCTCATGTCCCAAAAATCTCCCATACAGGAAAAAGGTTATATCCATCTAACTGTAAATTTGGTAGCTTGAAATCTAATATTTACTTCCATTACATTGGAATCATATTGCCTTGCCAATGTGGTCCACTCTGTCCATTGGTTTCACCAGCTCAATTTAGGGCATGGGCAGAAAGAGGAGGGAGATCCAAAACTCAAGTGGACCACACCATAAGAATTAGTGGGGATTAAACGCTCACTGTTGAAACCTTCTTGTGGGCCACTTAGTTTTGAATAAGGCTGTATTTTTGAGGTGGGAATGGCCTTATGAATGCATTTGATGGCATAAAAACATCATGGTTGGGCCCAGAAAGGTTTCAACAGTGGGCATTTCCATCCTCACTGTTTCCTGTGGTGTGGCCAACTCAAGTTTTGGATCTCCCTCCCTAAAATGAGTGAAATCAATGATCAACAGAGTGGATATAACACAAACATCATAGTTAGGCCCATGGTGCTTTGGGTTTACAGTCAATCCACGTCAGATTTGGGCCTCAATGGGCCTTTAGAATTCCACGGTAGGCACGAGATCTGTGATAATGCACACTTGAGTTTGCTTGGGCAATTAGTGGGTTTCAAAGTGAAGGAGATTGATCAGATGAGCATCCTACATCTCGATTGTCGGGTGGAAATAGACCAGTTCACAGGTTGCTCAGGCAGGATATTTCAAAGTGAGGCCCAGCAGTAGGGCGGACAATGAATTCCTGATCATACCTTACCTTATTTAAGCAGTTATGGGTCCATTTTAGGGGTCGTTTATAAAACTGGATTGGGTTTGGTTCCACAATAGTGGAGATTTTAGTAATGGGGTGAGTTCGGGTGGTCGGGGCTCAGGTAACCTACGGGTACCTGGTTACATCCATAAGTATTCATACGTATGCACACAAACAGATCCACGCATATGTTTCATGCTAACATCATGAGCCAAACCAAATCCAAGCCCAACACGAACTGTCGGTCTGTCCCCTAAATACCCTAATCTGGAAAATAGAATGTCCTATCTAGGTCATCTCTAATCCAAAAGCAGCTCCAATGTCCTAACACCTGATGGGAGCCTGAACCTGAAGGAATTCCAGGTTCGGGTAGCCAGACAATTCAATAAACCCGAACCTAAACCAACCGTTTATGGTCCCACCCAACAGGGTACATGGCATCTGAGTTTCATATAATCTCTCCAAGTCATTTGAGGGTGTTGTTTGGATGTCTTAATCTGTTGGTCTTATCCAAGCTATTCAGTAGGAGAGAGTTGAGAGAAACCTGATAATGCAGCGGATCACAGACAAGTATCTGCATGTGTACAAACACTCCGGGGGGGGGGGGGGGGGGGGGGGGGGGGGGGGGGGGGGGGGGGGTCCTTCTGCTAGGCAGCTGGCTACTCTAGAACATGAATTTCTGGGCTCCAGAAGAGTCGAAGTGCAGAAACTTAAACCCAAAAATGCCATGGCACTGGCTATGATGGTGGGGACATCTCCTTGGGCTCAATCAGAAAGTTCTGTAGTTTGGAGTGATTTTGTGAACTGGGGCTCATGTATATGAGAAACACTATCATGGGACATGCGGTGTAGAAGTTCAATGAGGTTAAGTGCCCTACTGTACATTGTGAATGTATGGTGATTAGGACAATTGATCTGTGCCGAAAGTTGCATGGAACTAGACACTCCTAACCACACAATCACTCTTCCTGCTAACCATCCAATTGCAGCCAGTGATAGAAGGCCATACCATGTCCTGTTGCTCCAACTTTTGGACTATGGCCCATCCACATGATGGTCCAAATAATCAATGGTCCTGACAATATATGCAAAATACTCCATGTATGCACTTCATGGATTGACCTTCCTTCAAATAATTACAGAGTAAGGCTTTTCTTTCATATGTAAGACCGTATACAATGAATCTTTGATGATTATACAAAATGCTGCTTTCACATGTGCTGTAATATATGACAGAATTTTGTATCAGAAATGAATGCAATGAAGATCTGATACTCTTACCATGATCACGTTCGGTGAAGTTCCTCTCCATTCTCTTCATTCAATCTTCCTGAAACTGAGGTGCGAGTTCATGAATCATGTCTGCCGCAAGGACCTCAAAGTCCCCTCACAAAACCTTGATTTCCAGCAAATGACAGAAATGAGACGGAGAGATGCTTCGATGGTCAAAAGGAGCTTAGGCAGTCCTTTATCAATTGAAAGATGGGATTGCCATAAGAGGTGCTTCCCAATCTTTCAAACATGATCCCATCCATTCTAGCTTGGATTCCATCAGAGGATGAAGTTAACTCCTGCAACAGCCCCTTAACTGTCGTTTCCACCCCAAACAGGGTGTTCCCTATGCCACTTACGATCTCTGGTAAGGATGGTGAGGTTTTTGATAACTCGACTAATCTGACCTGGGCCCCACAAAGATGGAATAACAAAGGATCAGCTGCAGAGAACCATGTAACAATATCTGAAGATTCACTCATTATATGATGAATTGCAAACTATAAAAATGTGCGGCCCAAGTTAACGGGCATTTTTCATTCCATAAGCATTGAGTAATAGATTCAAACCTTTGAATTATTGGGACCGATCACTCGGAGAGCGGATAAATCATAGTTCTAAAACTCGATGACTCAACTCAAAACTTGGCCTAGGCAACTGACTCGACGAGATTTTGATCCGAGTCACTGAGAAACTCCCTTTTGAGTAAGACTCCGCATGACTCGAACTGAGTCACTCGTCAAGTGAATGACATTTTTATTAAAAAAAAAAAAAATACAAAGTAGGGAGACAAGACTCCAACCCCCAACTAGTGAGCAAGGTATGCACGTCAATGCTATACCATTTGTTGTTTTTGTGACTATATAAGCCATTTCTTTATACTCATCCAATCGCAGACATGTATTATGAATATAAAAACTTAATAATTTAATTATTAAAACCAAGTTGAATAGACTTGAGTCTTTGGGTCGACCCAACTGTTTCCTCCAATGAACAATCCCAAACCGATTGCATTGAGTCTAGTTGAGTTTTTGGGTTTTTGACTATGGGATAATGATGAACCAAACATTACATCTAATGAACAATCCCAACCATCCGACAAGTTGGAGTCTTTCCAAATGCACATGGGCTGCTGGCTAGATTTTATTCATTTGACCATCCATTTGTTGGGTAAAGTCCGATGACTGTGATTGTAAAATGATGAAGTTCTTTTGCAGCATGACAATCAGCAGTGGCGGCCACCAGATAAACTCCATCACTTGAAGGTGGGACCCACTAATACAAAATGCAGGCCACTACCCATGGGCAGGTGATGGGGACATCACGCACACACGTGCACGCACGCCCCCCCCCCCTACGCACGTACGCAAGGAAAAGGAGGGCCCCACCGTCGATCTGGCTCGATGACGACATCCAGGGAGGGCCTCCTAGCTAGAAGACAAGTTTTGGTTAAGAAAAGTGGGCCCGATAGTCAAGAAAAGCCCATCATGGGATCTCATGATCGTGGCCCACTCGTCGGATTGATTTCATTTTTTAGGTTTTGCTTATTGTTATTATTTAGAACATTGTGAACGCTTTAGATTTCTGTGTTTGGTTTTTATTTTAGTTTACTTCATTGCCAAGTAATAGGTTGCGCACATGGTGCGAGTTTTTGGGGTATAGGGTTTTCCTATAAATAGGCACCCCTTGTAGTTCTTTTGATTCATTCAAGTTTAATAAAAATTCTTACTTTATTTTTATCTGCTCTCTTCGTGAGTTGTGGAAGAATTCAAAAGTGGATGCGAAGCCCTCCCTTTTCGAAGGGCTAACTACCGTGGTGCGAAGCCACATCGACCCCGATTCATCCCCATCCTCATCATCTCTTTTCTTCTATCTTCCACCACCATCCATACTTCACATTCGTCCTTGGTTGCATCAGTTTCCTTTCATTACAGCAGGTTCTCAGATTTCGGCCCGTAAGGGGGCTGAAACTTCGACGGAGCACCACGCCCAGATCAGAGCTCGAATCGATGTCAAAATCGGGGGTTTGGCAGCCCAGGCCTAGCCGACCAAGGCCTAGGAATCATTTTCCGGATTCTCTCCCCCCTCACACGTGCGGTTAGCCTCAGGCGCACTGCGCCCGCACCTGGCCCGCTGTTCACACGCCGGGAGCATCTCGGGTTCAGGTTTTTCCTCTTTTCCTTATATATATATATAATATATATATATATATATAATAATATAATATATATATACACACACACACACACACACACACTTAATTACATAACCCTATACCTAGATTACATTATCCCTCACTGATTTGCCCTTTTACTCACCCTAGGGTTCCTTGAATTGAAATTAGGGAATCCCTTGAATTAGAGACTGATTTTATGCATGAGTGGTTGATTTTATTCCCTTTGACATCGTTTGGCTTATAATTTTTATTGGTCCAGCCCTTCTAAATTGAATGTTTGGATTTTCATGTGGGATGTGGAATTTGTGTGATTGTTTCTGAATTGGTAGGATCTAAGCCTGAAATCTTGCATGTCATATTTAATTTTCCATGTCCTGCATCAGCAGGCTCAGAAAATGTCCTGAATTTCCAACAGAGTCCATATTGAGTCCCCAGCAGCAGCGTGGGACCTGGATTTCCACCAGTCCTTTGGAAATTCAGGTCCCTGGTTGAGCCTGCAACATGAAATGTACTGTCAGAAATTTGAGTCCCTGGTTAAAGCCTGGGGTCTCAAAATGGATTTGGTTGAAAATTTAGGTATCTTGCTGATCCTAAGGTCTCAAAATGGTCTTCGTTGGTGGGACAAGCCTTGTAAGTAAATTTTTTCTTTTATGAATGGAAAAAGTATACCCAACACCCAATTTCCGAGGGAAAATTGAAATAACCCTTTGCCATCATAAATAAATCAAAAGTTGAAAGTTATACCGCCACAAGACAGATAATATTCATGATTGATGTTTGGTACAATACATTGGGTATCAATTCGATGTGTGTTGACCATTAGTAGGAATGTTATGTTTTCCATAGAGTGTCTGTGCTTGACATTCCAAATCGTATCTATATACTGCCAGTGGTTTAAAACTGCTCTTCGTGTGTTCAATGGCTGGCTGAGATAACTAGGGTGCAACTCGAGCGGGTTGGGTTAAGGGTCAACCTGAGCCCAACCCGACCTTGAGAAGATCCAACCCACAACCTGACCCAACCCGAGGTGCTTGACCTGAACCCAACCTGAATTCCCCTAATACACTCAACCATAAACCGACCCAACCTGAATTCCCCTATACTCAACCATAAACCAACCCAACCTGAACCAACCCAACCCAACACAACCCGACCCAAATGCATAGGGTTATTCCCAACTCGATCTAACCCGACTCACATTCACTCAACCCGAACCCAACCCGATTTCAAATTGGGCTGGAATCTTCCAACTCTAACCTGACGAGGACCCTGACAACCCAATCCAACCTCACGCGAACTCAGGTTGGGTCAGTCGGGTTCAGGTTGATCCAAACCCAAGTTGCAGCCCTAGAAATAATTGATGCAGGAATAACCTGCAAGCATTGTTACCAAAGTTTACGAAAGTGTGCAGCATGGCAAACTCAAAAAAGCACGGGGTATCCCCATGCACACAAAATAATATTTTCATAAAATAAAAATAAAATAAAATAAAATGATGAAAACACTAGAACAAAGGAAATAAGAAAAGAATTGATTTTATTTTATTTTTTCGAAATAAATATTCACAAAGGCCCAATAAAAACCACTCACTAGTAATCTAAACTAACAAGAAATTGATAAAAAAAAAAATATATTGAAATTAATGATAATCACCTAAATACATGGTAGTTAGTATGAACATTACTCGCTGTTTTAAAAGATTAGAGAACCACAACAGAAGGACAGAAAAATAAAAAGAAAAACAAAACTTGTGCTATTTTGTTATACGGCTCATGGTACCTACAAGTAAAAAAACTAAAATCTAGAGAGTGAGAGGAAGTTCTTATGAGTAGTTTCTTTAACAAGAAGAGAATCGAGGCAAGCTTGAGGGCTAGGAATGGGACATCTTTTGAATCAACAAAAGAAATTCACATTAAAAATTTGAGAAAAATGAAAGCAAAGCTTTGTCAAGAATATGTTTGAACAACTCACTTAAGGGGTCCGATATGGGGCACTTATCAATAACATCACTAAGATACCTCATCCAAACAAATTCTGCTGTCGTGTTGTGTCAGAGTGTGTCCAAGGGTTCCAAGCGTTGGCACAGCAAAAACTTAGAAAGTAGTGTCCAGGTTACATTGCTTGCAAGACATCCATTTAGAACAGTAATTTGATTTGGAATCCTTCAGTGATTTGGAGTTGGAAATTTTATCAGGTGATATGCATGCCAAGGATTGTGCATGTGCAGGAGAGAGGATGGTTGAGGCAGCACCCAACAGAATAGTTTTGGTTCACCTAAACTACTAGCATTTAACATATGTTGTGGGTGTATTCATAACACTTGCAGTAGAAACCCTTGTTATTTTAGGTTTTATAAGATGCTCAATCTTATGTGGGCTATCTGGGCGGAAAGAAACAATAGGTGTTTCTGAAACATGAGGGGGTCGTCGGCGGGGGTTTTTTTTTTTTTTTTTTTTTTTTAAATTAATTATTTATTTATTTTTTAAAAATTTTTTAGAGGGAGTTGGTTTCCTTCAGAGATTGGGTGCCTTAGTTTCAGGAGATTGTTTCCAGTCATGGGACTGGATTGTGTATAGTTTTTTTTTTCCCCTCTGTTAGTTTTTCTCTTTGGCAATAAATTCTCGTCTTTAAAAAAAAATGGCATTTTGGCATTCGATCCAGCACTTCTACATGTGGTGTCCACTTTTCAGTAATCTAATCAGACAATGAAAGTAGGCAATTAGAACCAATAATCCAGATTAAATGCTGTCCAATGAGATTGTTAGAATCATAGAATCATCTGATGTGGGAGATACCCACCATTGGGCCTACCATATGAACAATTTGGATTACCAGAAGGTGGGCTCCACAAAAACTGCTGACCAAGATAAAGCCTCATCTGACATTGTATTTCTCCTCTATTTTCTAAACAGAATGCAAATGACCTAGAAGGAAGAGTGTCAGGAAGTAACCTGTCTGTCTTGTGGTATATTGGCCTTCTGTTTTGCAATGGCTATAGCTCGAGACATTCCACCGATAGCATCGACCAGACCTAGGGAAGCTGCATCATTACCAGTCCATACCCTTCCCTGAGCAACTTCCTCCATCTGATCTACCTGCCAAGAGAACCAAAGTATCCATAAAATGATAGAGAAATAATGCATGCTTCAATTTCACGATGAGGTGAACATACAGTCATTGATCTTGAGAAAGCCGCTTTGTCTCGAAACTGCCCATACGCATTCCGTGCAGACTTGGCAAAGAGTTCAGCTTCATCTGGCCTGGGAGAGAGTTCACACTCTTCATTAAAGAATCAACATGAGAAAGTAAAGAAAGGCAAAAGGCAGAAACAAAGAGAATAAAAAACACATGGATATAGCTGGCATGTTGGATTCCATATATTTGGGACCATGGTTCTGTGACACAAAATATTGATATTAGGGGACCTGCTGTTGATGGAGGATGCCTTCTAACCCTTTGATCATTGGCCTATAAATTGACGGTTAAGGAGAGAAGATGGCAAGATGGCAAGATGGCAACGGTCTATATTCAGAGGGAAATTGTCCAACAATCAAGGGTCGGAACCTTTCATTCTGGAAGATTTTTATGGCATCCACCATCCAAGGTGGGTCCTGTGCTGTCAAGAAATCATGGCCCAATATTCACAGATTCCCATGCGTCAATAAACTGTTTGTTTGCTGATGAGTGCAATCCTATACTTTAAACAAAAGCTTCCCCAACAAGAGAACAAGCAAAGTTAATTGGATCAGTTGCATAAACTAGCCTTGTAGAGTAGACCTTTCCCTTTTCTCAGCAGTAGTAAACTTTACCAGCATCATCTAAACCTCATCCCAACTAACTGGGGGACAGCTAATCAGCACTAATCAACTTCATTAAAAAATTAGAACAAAAGACAGGTTTCTGCAAGTTCTAAAGGCCAAGAGGAAACTAAGGAAGCATTTGCACGTTCAATCAAATAGAACTGCAGTAACTCAATTCATTAAAGAATAAATGGCTGAAGTGGGGCTATCCCCACCAAACCACAATGAGGGGTAGCCCTCGAGTTGCAATTTGGAAGGCGTAGAAATGCTTTTAGGGCTATGGTCCTCATTGTGAATTAAAATGGTCCCACCGCCATTTAGGTCATTTCATCTACAATTAAATGACTGAATTGCAATTCAGTTCAATTGAGCAGCCAAATGCAACCTGAAGTAATGATTTTCCTATAAATAAATCAACTTCATCAACACCTTGATTTTGTCCAGTGACGTGCCTCATGTCAATCGAGGGACCACACTCTCAAAACGTAGGTCCCATTCAATCATGTATTATACTTAGGTTGTCTATTTTAGGAATGGAATTATTCTCCTTCATTATCCCATTCAATCATGAACTATACTTCGGTTGTCTATTTTAGACATAGAATTATTCTCCTTCATTATCCCTTACATTAGGGATTGTAATCACTCAAAATTATGGGTCAACATATACCATGTACAACATTCTATAATCTATTTAAGAGGATGTAATCTCATAATGAGGACCACCCCGAATTGAATCAAAACTTGATTTCAAGATCTCGACAATTCAGATTTCTATAGAAATATCATGGTATCAGAGCCACGGTGCTCTCTTTGAAGTTCGTGCGATTTTCTTTGCGATCGGAGACTTCTCGTCTTCGATTTATGGACTTCCTTGTCTTGTCATTCTCATTATTTTTTTTTTATTTGCTGCAATACAAGAAAGTTGTAGCATCTCTCAGTTCATACAGAACGAGTCTGTGATCTTCCAAGCAACATCGGAAATTACTCTCAGTTCATGACAAGCTGAGTATTCATAACATTTAGAAGATTTTTAGCATTTTTTGCTCATCAGAGATTGATCATTCTTGGCTGTCAATCATAGAAATGAAGAAGTTTGAGGTATTTTTCGTTTGATTAATTGGCAAAAATTATACCTATTGGGCTTTCCAATTCCAAGTATACTGTGAAAGCAATGAATTGTGGGGGCACGTCTCCGAATCTGATTCGCTGCCTATAGAGGATGAGAAAAAGATATCCTCCTGGCATACTTAGGATGCAAAAAGCAAATCCTAGATTCTTGAATCAGTAGATCCTTAATTCATTTTAAATCTCAAACCCAACAAAACCATAAAGGCCATGTGGGAATTTAAAAAAAAGGTATATCATGCACATCAATTCCAATTAGAATTTGACGTTGCTCAATATCATCAAGGAACTTTGTCCATTCAAGAATATTATTAAGACTTTCTTACTTTATGGGTTCAATATGATGAGATTAAATATGCTAATGTATTTGATGTCATTCTGGCTGAAATACAAGGACTTCAAGCAACTAGTCACCGGGACCAATTTTTGATGAAAGTACGTTATGAATATGAGATTGTTCTGTCTAATGTAATGAGTAGGGTTCCATCTCCATCCTTGGATGAATGCCTGAATGAATTTCTTCGTGACGAACAACGGCAAATGATGAAAGTACATTTGGAAACTATAGAAAGTATTGTTGATGTTCTTTACGCTGCTCAAGGAAAACCTTCTCCTCGTGATAAGCATACTGTGCAATGTTATAGTTGCAAAAAATTTGGTCATTATGCCTCCCAGTGTCAACAAAATTTTTATAGTTATTGTAAAGGAACTAGTCATCTCATTACTAAATGTCGTAAACGGTCTCAGAATCAGACTACTCAAAATCGGTTTCCTCGCGCCTATACTGCAACAACCATTGCATCTGTTCTACAGCCTGCGATTTCATCTGCTTCGATTACTGCCTCATCTATTACACAACCTGGCTCGTCTGCTTCTGACCCCAAAATGGTCTATTAAATGATTTTAAATGCCTTTTCTGCACTTGGTGTCTCTGGTAAAACCAGAAAACCTCATTCTGTTTGGTATCTTGATTCTAGAGCATCAAATCACATAACATTCACATATGAAAATCTTTCCAATGTCAAAAATTACATTGACAATCTCCAAGTTCAAACTGCAGATGGAGACGGTCTTTCAATTACTGCAGTTGGTGATGTGATGCAGGGACATGCGATGACCTAACCCTAGCTGCATGTATAATCAGGTTAAAGAATATTCAAATAAATACATCAATTAACTAACCGTTTCCAATAAAAGGGATTAGGTAAATCTCAACACAATGATAAAGTTATTCCATCAGGATCATGCCCCTTAGCATAAGATCATGTAAACAGTAAAAATGAAGGACCTAGGGATATGAGGATATCTCAGATCTAGCATAAGTCAGTCAACGGTCAAGTTTAGATCTAATTCTACTGACTAACCATCCCTCTTTTCCGTTCAAATTAGAAATGGGGTATCTAGATAGGAATGGAAGGGGTGAAGAACGAATGGTTCGAGATGAAAAAAGTACGGGTCCTTTTGTCGTCAAAAGAAAAGAAGAAAGATGATTCTTACCTTTTCCTACACCTCGAAGATCTAGAAAGAAGGAAACCTGAAATCGAGGTGGAATCCTCAAAACCTAAGGGCCAATACTAAAAAACTAATTTCTTGAATAAAGAGGAAGAAAAGAGACGAATTTCTGTTCATTTAAATAATAATGAAAATAGGGTTTCTCAGAACGTATATATAAGCTATGGAAAAAGTAAAAGTGCATAAAAGCTCTTGAAAACAAGAAAAATAACTAAAAAAGACGAAAAGTAAAGAAAGTGCAATAAAGCCCCTAAAATAAGGAAAAGAACAAAAGCGCCTAAAACTAAAACACCCGTGTGGTAGGGTATGAAATCCGACCCATGGATCTATGGTCAGGGTGCGGTCATGCCGCTCCTGCACTTGTAGCATGTCAGAAAATGGGTCTGATGGACCCAATGTCCATCCACATCAACTCGTCCATTCCTGTACTCTGTCGACGACACCTCCTCCTTTGGTACACTCTAAATGGTGCACCACTGATGTCCGCATCATGATGTTCCTGGCCTAGTCTCATTGACAAATGTTTATCTCTCTCCTCACTAGACCACCAATTTGCTTTATGTTGGCCAACTTGTTGACAATAACTGCAATATCTTATTTTCACCTTCGGGTTGTGATACAGGATTAAGGTGTTCCGTAGCGGTAACGGTGGCCGTAACGACCACCACTGTTATCGTTATGATACGGGCTGTAACGGCTGTTACAGCCCCCGTATCGGCCATTACGGCCATTTTTTATTTTTTTAAAAATGTACTTCCTAGATCGTTACGGGGCCGTAACGGCACGTTTTTCTGTAACAGCCGTTACGACCATTTCAACCCTGTAACGCGTAACGGTTATGACCGTTACCATTATGTAACGGCCATTATGACCGTTACGTAACCGATTTGGAATACCATGTACAGGATCGAATGTCAGGGAAAGTGATCGCAAAGGGCCCTACGTGGACGTCTCTTTCCTCTTTGCCTTTGTGCACTTCTTCAGCATAAACCAATAAATGATTTGTTTTTTTTTTTTTTTTTTAAATTTTTTGTTCAGAATAATTGCCAATTGTGGCGCAATAGGCTTGAACATCCAAATTCCAAAACTTTATCGATGTTGTTCAATTATGGATTGACGAATAAATTTGTTGGTGTGAAAAATTGTGTTTCTTTTGATTGTAGTACTTGTTAAGTTTGGAAAAAGTAAGACCCTTTCATTTCCTACATTCACTACATTAAGTTCAAAATGTTTTGATTTAATACATAGTAATATATGGGGAATTACTCCTGTTATCCCTCATGCCCATTACAAGTATTTTGTGACCTTTATTGATGCTTTTAGTCATTTTACTTGGGTTTACTTCTTGCATTCGAAGTCCGAAGTTTTTCATGCGTTTAAGATGCTTTTAGCTTATGACGAAAATCAATTTTCTACTTGCATTAAAATTCTCCATTCAGACTTTTGGGGGGAATATGTTTCAGCAGAATTTCAAACATTTTTGCAACAAAATGGGATAATCTCTTAGCGACCATGTTTGTATACCCATCAACAAAATGGTGTCGCCGAAAGAAAATATATACATCTTGGTGTAACTCGGTCTCTTTTGCTTACATCTTCCATTCCTCCCCATTTTTTTGTCTGAGGCACTTACTAATGCAGGAGCATTTTCACACTGGGCTCGAGTGGGGTCGCCTGTTGGATGCAGGGGCACACTTGGGGTGGGTGACCCATGCGATTTGGGGCCCACGGGGAGGTCTCGTGTTCGAGACTCCTTACCAGGGGTGATTAATGCGCATTTCACACCGGGCTCGAGTGGAGTAGCTCGTGAGATGCGGGGACACACTCGGGGTGCGGCCCATGTGATTTGGGGCCCACGAAGGGGGTTCGGCTGAGGTCCTAACCCATGAGATGTGGGGCCTGGGCTATGAGATAAAGGGATTAATTCGCCATACTCTAACAGTTCGAGCTTTTAGAGCAAGTGGTTGATTGTCCTGCATCACTTACAACTGTTGTTCATCTTATAAATTGATTACCCTCCATCAACAATCAAACCCCGCATTTTCGCCCATACAACACACCCCCCATCGTATGATCATCTTCGTACATTTGTTTGTCTTTTTTGTCCACCTTCTTCCGAACGCACCAAACTCACTGCTCAGTCTTCCAAATGTGCATTCCTTGGATATGCACCCCATTAGAAAGGATTCATTTGCTATGATCCTCAAATTCGTCGTATCCAGATTTCTATAAATGTTTTTTTGAGAATCAATATTTTTTTCAACTACATCTTGAGCCTCCTAATTCTGTCTCTACAATCTCCTTGCCTGGGTTTTCCAACGAAATAACATTTACTCAGTTTAACCCTAATTTTGTGTATCAAAGGCGGAGGAAAGACACAATTATAGGACAAGTCCCTCAAGATCTCTTATCTGCATTTGATCCAAGTTAACCCCCCTTTGTGTCGCTCCTTGCGACTGTTTAAGCCTCTTAACCGATATGGTTTTACCCATAATACCTTAATGGCTACACTGTGTTCTACTTCTATTCCCCACTCCTACTCTCAGGCTGTGCAGCATGAATGTTGGAGGCAGGCAGTGCAGGATGAATTGCAAGCTCTTGAAAAGAATCACACCTGGGATACTGTACAAGGTCCCACATCTATCAAACCGATTGGATGTAAGTAGGTTTATTCTATTAAACTCAAACTTGATGGATCTTTGAACTGCTATAAAGCTCATCTTGTGGCTTTAGGAAATCGACACGAATACAGGACTATGAAGAAACATTTGCACCAGTGGCAAAAATGAATAACATTTGTATTATTCTCGCCATTACTGCATCATAGTCTTGGCCGCTATATCAAAAGGATGTCAAAAATGTTTTTCTTCATGGCAACCTTAAGGAGGAGGTCTATATGCGCTTACCCCAAGGAGTACACTCTACTTCTTGCCATACTGTGTGTCAATTGTAATGTTCCCTTTATGGTCTCAAACAAGCTCCATGTGCTTGGTTTGAGAAATTCATAAGCTCTCTTCGTCACATTTGTTTTACTCAGAGTACTTACGATTCATCTCTGTTCCTTCATCAAACTTCTACTAGCCTTTTCGCTCCCCTTGTTTACGTCGATGATATTCTCATCACCGGTACTAATTCCAACATGATAAAGCGTCTTCAAGCTTCTCTCCATGCATCATTTCATATGAAGGATTTGATTATGCTCACTTCCTTGGACTAGAGGTTCATCAATTTTCTAGAGGATTGTTTCTCAATCAACACAAATGTACTGAGGATCTCCTTGAACTTGCCAATCTTCAACATTCTACTCCAATTGACACACCTCTTGCATTAAATGTCAAGTTGAGCAAAGATGACGATGATCTTCTCCCTGATCCTACCTTATATCAACGACTTGTTGGAAGTTTAATTTATTTATCTATCACAAGACCTGATATATCTTATGCTATCAACTTGTTGAGTCAATTTGTGAGTGCTCCTCGATATTTTCACTAAGCAGTGGTCAAACGACTCATTCGATACCTTCTTGGCACAACCCAAAGGGGTTTATACTTTCCCACAACTACTGATCTTACCTTATATGCATACTCTGATGCTGATTGGGTTGGCTGCCCCGACACACGCCGATCAACCACTGGCTGGTGAATGTACCTTGGCAAGGCATTAATCTCCTGAAAATGTAAGAAGCAAGATCGGTATCAAAATCTTCTATAGAAGTAGAGTATCGTGCTATGTCCTCTGCTTTTTCTGAAATCCTTTGGCTTCGTGGACTTCTAGCTAATCTAGGCTTTGTTCAACCTCATCATAGCCTCTACATGTTGATAATTCCACGCCATTAAAATTGTGGAGAATCCAGTGTTTCGTGAGTGTACAAAACACATCAAAGTTGATTGATACTTCATTCGTGATGAATATGAGCGTTGGGTCATCAACCTCCCTCATGTCTCCACTAACCTTCAAATCGCTGATATCTTCATGAAAGGACTGCCTTAACCACACCATCAGTTCCTCATGTCCAAATAACATTGTTTGATTCACCAGCATCAATTTGAAGGGGGGTGTCAATCGAGGGACCACACTCTCAAAACGTGGATCCCATTCATTCATGTACTATACTTAGGTTATCTATTTTAGGAATGAAATTACTCTCCTTCATTATCTCATTCAATCATGTACTATACTTAGGTTGTCTATTTTAGGAATGGAATTATTCTCCTTAATTATCCCTTAAACTAGGGATTGTAATCACCCAAAATTATGGGTCAACATATGCCATGTATAGCATTCTGTAATCTATTTAAGAGGATGGAATCTCACAATGAGGACCACCTCGAATTGAATCAAAAGTTGATTTCAAGATCTCAACAATTCAGATTTTTGTAGAAATATCACCTCACACTTAGCTTCGAGGTGCATATCAGAGATCTCAAGCATGTCTATGATTCAGGTGGTCAATGCTATTTTTAAAAACATGAATGAAATGCTGAGGGAACAATCCCTTTGATCATCTTCCGTCTAAACCAAAGAGGAGAATGGAAGTTATTGCCCAAAATACTGAACAATCTCATTCAATGCTAGGCACCAATTCTAAAAATTTTCCTGTTGGTGGATAGGCCCAAGAGATATGCCATTAAATCATCTTGTGAATAATGAAAGCTGGCTGGTACGAACAATGGAAGGTTAACCCTTTGTGCTATCATCAAGATTAACCTTCTCATGTGCTACGAGGTAGCTCCAACACATCCGTCACGCTAGGGATCAATGAAATGTAAACTACACAGTTCTGAATAGGGCTGTCAACTGGCTGGGCAAGGGTCTCTCCAAGACCAAACCCTGACCTGAAACTTGAGCCCAAGCTTGGTTTGGATCCATGCCAAGTTGAGACAGACAGGCTCGGGCCCAAGTCTAACCAGGCTTGAGCATGAGATCCAAACCATTGAGCTGATGGGCCATATTATGATTGGGTCTCTCTCAAAGTCTCTCCAACGGAAAATCATAACTACCCTCACCTCTCACATGAGGGATTCAATTACATTAAGTGGAGAATATACATCAGCCCACATTTGGAGGTCAATGGTCTGTATCGTGGTATTTGGGTGCTCGATCGCAGTGCAGATGCGATCAACTCGAATGGTAAAGTAGGAGTCACCACTCACTCTTTGGCGTCGGTATGTAGATAGCTAAAACCAAAGTATTCACTAACGGTAGTTGTAAGTTTGACGGCCATGGCCGCTGCTGTTACTGTTACAATACGGGCTGTAATGGCCTTTGATATTTAAAAATAATAAAAAAAAAAAAACTGTATTAGCCCCATAACGGACCTTTATAGGGCGCCATTACGAGCCATTAAGGGCTAATTTTTCCACAACAACCATTATGGCCCCACAACACGTAACAGTTCCCATTGTTGGCATCACGTAATAATACCTTGGCTAAAACTATACAAAAAATCTAGTCAAATGACTTCGGTCCACTGATCTAACCATAGATCCAAAGGTAACGGATCCGATTATGAAGAAAGAAGGGTTAGGCGCCTTCCTTCACCCTCAAATCCGGTCTCCAAGATACATCAAAGGGAAACTAGTGCATTTTTATTGCAAACAACATGATTTATTTACTTTTTTAAATATAAATTCTGAACATTGAAATTTTTTATTAACAAGCAATCGAAGGCCAAAATTTACAAATATATATGAAACATAAACAAAATTACAACTCAAGATAACTATCGAGGAATCTATCGACTGCGTTAGACGTTATCGCCCATTCCATTACATTTGATTTAGCCCTATTAAACACTTTTGAAACCCACCCTGCCTAATTCCTGAAGCAACGATTATTCCTTTCTAACCATAAGATCCAAATCCTTGCAAGCAAACACAACCGCCACACTTTTTTCTGCCTTCTATCAAAAGTAATACTGTGCCACATGAAGAACAGATGTGAAATGGAAGACAGCGATACCCATGCTATTTCGAACAACTTGGAAAAACCTTCTCATAGAGCTTTTGCAAAAGAGCAGTGAATAAAGAAATGGTCTACCAATTCCAAATCTCGAAGGCACATCAAACAAACATTCAAAAGTATCATCTTTCTCTTTCGAAGATTATCCACCGTTAGCACTTTGTTGCAACTCACTAACCATGCAAAAGTGGCAAATAACATGAATATTATAACAATTCAAATGAACATAAGACTAAATGAGATTGAAAAGAAAAGAAAAGGCTGATAATCTCTTATGATCTGGTGCAGGGGGCCTTTGATCTAGTCTAGCTTCTTCAATTCTCAGCTTTCTCCAAGGAATTAAGAGAGTTTGACGCACAATTTTCTACTGAAATAGCCAGACTATGCAACTTATTGAGCAATAATCCCTTTTTCTCTCCTCTCATTCATTGTGATATGGCTTGGGAGGTTTGGTCGATTATCTTGGATCTATTCAGGGTTCAGTAGGTGATGCCTTTCTCCTTGGACATTCTATATCAAGCTTGGTTCTCGTCGGGTCTGGTTCTCGTTGGGTCTGGATAAGTCTTCTTTCTCTTGTTGGAAGGTTGCCTGCCTTGCAATCATTTGGGCCCTCTGGCTCGAAAGGAACAAATGTTGTTTGAAGAATAGGAAGAATTTTAAGCACCAGGTGATTCTTAGGGTCCAAATTTGTATTAAGCGGTGGACAATTTGGGTAAAGACAACGCTCCAAGTCCCGATGGTTTTCCCATGGTTTTCTTCAAAGTGTTTTGGAATGTGGTGAAACAAGATGTTATAGATTTTTCCAAGGAATCTTTTTAAGGGAGGGCTGCCTATCGCCATAATTGGGTGCATCTTTCATCGCTCTAATTCCTAAAATTGAAGGGGCAAAAGGGTTAGAGGATTTCAGACCTACTAGACTAATTGGGAGCTCGTACAAAATCCTGGACAAGATTCTCGCTTCTCAGATTTCAAGCGGTGCTGGGGAGCATCATGTCCCCTATAGTGCATATTCCAGACGCGACCCTTGTAGTGCATGAGTGCATTGACTCTCTCGATTTAGGGACAGGATTCGGGGTATTAATTATAAACTTGATTTCGTAAAAGCATATTGATCATGTTGAATGGGAGTTCCTCGATTACATGTTGGAAAGATTGGGCTGCAAGTCGAAATGGTGGAATTAGATTCAGAACTGTGTTATGACCCCTTCCCTCTCCTTGCTGGTCAATGGGTCGCCGCAAGGTTACTTTAAACCTTTTAGGGGTCTAAGGCAAGGAGACACTCTTCTCCTTATCTATTCCTTGTGACTAGAGATGCTTTTAGTTGTATGCTTTCCAAGGGCTAGGAGTTCAGGTTGATTGAAGGCTTCGAGGTGTCTCCAATGGGGGACCCAGTCTCTCATCTTCAATATGTCGATGATACAATTATTTTTTGCAAGGCGGATCCTCACATGGTGGCAGATTTACAAAAGGTGGTGATGTGTTTCGAAGCAATGTCTGGTTTGAGGATTAACCTGGGGAAAAAAGCGAGCTGTTGGGGATTCAGCTAGCCCAAGAAGAAGTATCGTTTCTAGCTTCTATTTTTGGTTGCAAATAAGGCTCTTTTCCATCTACATGCTTGGGACTACTCCTATGTATAGGCAAACTGACTACACATCTTTGGGACAAGATGTTCGAGAGAATAGAAGGAAAGTTGTCCAGGTGGAAATGTTTTTTTACTTTCTCTAGGTGGCCACCTCACTCTTATTAAAACAGTCCTTTCCAACATGGCATTATTTTTATGTCTTTGTTTAGGCGGTATGCAAAAGGCTTGATATAATGAGAAGGGACTTCCATTGGAAGGGTGCCAACGAAGGTAACAAGTTTCATTTGTTAAAATGGGAGGTTTGCAAGCCTCTATCTTCAGGAGGGGCAGGTCTACGGTCTTTGGCAGATATGAATATTACTCTCCTAGGGAAATGGTTGTGGAGGTTCGGGACAGAAGAAGGGCGCTCTTGGCAAGAGATTGTTGCTTCTAAGTATGGCGTTTAGGAGGGTGGTTGGCAAACCAGAAGATCTTCCTTATATAAGGCTTCTCATATTTGGAAGTCTATCTCACTGCTCAGGGATACAATTTGGCAAGGCATTTCCTTTTCCGTAGGTGATAGTACCTGGATTAGATTTTAGGAGGACAAGTGGCGTAGTGATTCCCATTGCAGTTGGGAGTTCCCCTCTTTGGCATGTAGTGATTCCCACTTGCAGTTGGAGTTCCCCTCTTTTGCGAGCCTCACCTTGTTTAGAGGCCTCAAAGCGGCGGATTGTTTCTCGAATGTGGCCTAGGCCCCCATTTGCAGGAGACCTCTAGCACATAATGAGGTCGAGGAGCTGACTTCTCTTTTGAGTTGTTTGCATCATATTCAGCCATCGGGGGGGGGGGGGGGGGGGGGGGGGGGGGGGGGGGGGGGCGGGGGGGGGGGCACGGGCCATAGTTCGCGTATTGTGGGTGTCCGGGCAGCCTGCTTCCATTTTTGGTTCTATGGTGCGCTGCCGAAAGTAGCAACCTTCACTTGGTTGGTGGGAGGCTAGGGTTCTGACCATAGACAACCTTTAGAAGAGATCTATTCTCATCCCAAATATGTACTGCATGTGTAGTAAGGATGCCGAGACCATTGACCATCTGTTCATCCATTGAACGTTCACGTCTAAGGGTAGTCGGCTTTTGATGCTTCCGGCTATTTGGGTGAAAGGAATAACCAGTGTTTTCGGGATTCTACCCGGCCTGTTGGGTCAATTGTGGAAACTGTAAAAGTGTGTATTTCAGATTGGAAATCCATTTCTTGTAAAGGATAGAGGCTTATTGTTCGCCTCTTTGCTTTTTGTTCCTTTTTGTATTCTTTTCCTGCTTCTTGCAGGTTCTTCTATAAAATTTCATCAATCTTTAAAAAAAATTGTATTAAGGAGTGGGCTCCTTAGGGTTGGCTGTCTTGTATCAGCATTTTTCTCTTTTTCTTTCTGTTATTTTGTCTCTTTTTCTTTTTCTTTTTGCCTTTTGGCCTTAATAAAATCAGTATCTTAAAAAAAAAATAAAAATTAATGGACTACGTGATGGTATAGGAATCATGCTCAATTGATGCTCGGATCAGGTGAATATCGGGGCTGAACGTCTCTCAAATCTCAATGCTTACCCATTCTTGATAGATATCTGTCATAGTTCTGGTTCAAGTGCATGACTTACACCAGAAAATACTGACACTCTTCCTCAGCAGATGCATGTAGACTTCCTGCTTTCATGACTCAACTTTGCTAGTGAATACTCCTCCTAGGGTGCATACTCATACAAATTTATTTATTTTTGACTCAATGGGTGCATACTCATACTTTGTTTAGCAATTTACCCTTTCTCATCCCTGTGAACTCTACCAATGGGTGATCCCACGATTCACTTTACAGAGAATCATGAACTTTTCTTGAAATCAATTGTCAAGAGCACCAAATGCTTATTGTTCGTACCTACTTCAATCTTAAGGATTGCACTGTCCCCAAATCATCTCTTCAAATGTCTCATATAGTAAGGCAACTTCCATGAAAGTCTCCATAATAAACCCCTTTCTCTAATTGTTTGAATTAAAAAACATGTCCTGGATTAAAACATAAGAAATTTGAAAATTTTCAGAATAACAGAATTTTATAGCCAAAATCTCGTTCCAGCTATCTCCAAAAGTTACAGAGATTGTGAAGGAAGACCAACCCATGAAAATTGGGTTGTAAAGGATATGGGCATGTTTGCTGAGGAAGGAACTTGAATATTTAGGAATTTCACAATGTCGCATAGTCATACTTAGGTGACCAAGTATATACAAAGCAATGATCTTTGGGAAGTTGACCGAAGCTTCATCACTAGCATCAGCACCCCCCTCGTCATCATAGCATTATCCTGGATATCTGGGATCAACTGACTGTTTGTGTTTATGGAAGAAAAATCATAGAAATTTCAAATCAAATGAATAACCATAATTTTCTAGTTTTACAAGTCTGGATAGAAAGTACAAAAATGAAGGATTATGTGGGGTAATGGTAAACCTAGCTTAGTTTTGCTTTCATTTTTCAATTATCTTTAGTAACTGCAATTATTAGTTTTTCTAAAATGAATCTATATTTGATACTTCTACACTAAATGATTTGACCAACATTTCGCCTGTGTTCAGGACAATTGGTTCTTCTTGAACATAGAAAATAAAAACAACAACAGTTTTTGATAAAACAACAGCAATCAGCATTTCATTGTTCCTCTGCCATAACAATCTCTTTCTTGGAGTGTTTACTAAGATGGTGACAGAGCAAAATATTGCAATGTAGATCTCAGAAAGATAACATGATAGAACACTCAGTAACATAAGCGCGGCAGACTGAAGCAACATGCCCCTTGAGTGGTGAAAGTTGCTTCTCTCCCATGCAAATTGTGTGAATTTGTGCTTGTAAGAAGCAACAGAGTTCCTTACCTGAAAGGGCGTTGTTCGGCAACAAGAAGCTCAGCAAATCTTCCCCTTGATATAATCTCTTTATTGAGGCCAATCCTTTCATATAGTTTGTTTAAACAAAACTTTCCTGTATGCAAGAAAGTTTGGTATGTTATCGTCTACACCTTACAAGACAAATAGACCTCACATAGGGAAAGAAATAATTTAATTGTCATTACAGTTGCATATTCTTTATTAGCACACTGCAGGAAGATACATGCAGTTGTAGTGTTCTGCAAGGTTTTCAATAGCAGAGTACTGAATGCATATAGCAGTAGAAAAGAAAAACATTACGAATAAAACCATTCAACAAGAAATAATGTCATTTAGTTTGGTGAAGTAACAGATCTACAGATGAGAAGACACATACTTGGACAAAATTCACAAGAAAAGGCCCTGACACTATATCAACGCAGGCACTGATATGTGGCATTCGAATGCCACTTTCTGAAATTATTGGCACACGCAGTTGCATCAATACTAGGGGTGCAAACTCGGGTCGGGTCAGGTTGGGTTGAGGGTCAACCCAAGCACAGCTCAACCTCAAGAGTCGGCCCAAGACCTAACCCAACCCAACCACAGTTCAAACCTCAAGAGTCAGCCCAAGACCTAACCCAACCCAACCCAATCCAAGGTAGGGTCAGGTTAGATCAGGTTAGGCCAGATTCACCTACAACTAGTAAATTAATACACGAAGCAAAACATCTAACCACCAAATAATACCATTAAGTAACACATGTAACTACCGAACTATACTAGAAAAATAAAGTTTACAATATTTGACCTTTGATTTTTTAGATTGAATGGGCACGTGATTAAAAAAATCTCCAATTGTTTGTTCTGAAATCTACTGATAGTGATGAACGCAATTGACCATTCAATGTAAGGTGTATGTTCACAACATGGAGAATTCCAATCATCAGACCACTCGGCTTGTGAGCCCTAATGGGAGACAAGACATCCTCAATCCTGAGCCGTCATGGGGGAAAATGAATTCTTCTGATTGAGTTGTGAGTAACAACTCACGAATATTCAATTAAGAGCCCCTCATGTGTAACAACCCATTTTTTTAGGGGAAGTAACTCCACCGTCCGCTTCTGTGTGGCCCACCTGAGTTTTGGATCAGCTTCATTTTTGGCCTTACGTCTTCTTTTGGCTAGGCCAAGATGATGGACGGAGTAGATTATACTATTACTAGTGGGATCTACCAGATCTAAAGAAATAAAAATAAAAATAGTTATACCTTTCGCACGCCGACTAAACCACATTCTCCGTTCTCCTTCCTTTTCGTACGGTAATGGGCGCCGAAACCTCCCACTAAACGAAACCGCCCATAATCCATACCTCCATTTTCATTACGCATCCGTTTATAAAAAAAAAAAAAAAAGGAGAGAGAGGGAGAGAGAGAAAGAATCGAAGGAATTAATCAAAAAAAATTATAGAGAGAGAGAGAGCTCTGTAGATCAAGAGAAAGATTAAAGCGGGGCCGGTCATCAGATTTTTTTTAAAGGTAGGTGATCTTATCCTGAAATTTATTATTTTCAGCTATTTAATTATGTTTATTTAATCCAGCATTTTTATAAGAATAATGTTTTTGATTATTATGTATGGAATTCTATTTATTTAGGAATTTCTATATTTCTGATATTTAATATAAGTTTTTTTTTATAATAAATAAATACATAAAAATTTATCTAAAGTTATAATTTAATTTATAAAAAATATTTTATGTTATCATATGCCACAAATACAATTTTAAAGTGCCTGTGTTTTCAATTGTCATACTCTGCCAGAGTATCGAATAACTCCTCATGAGAAGTCAGAGGATGCACCGTGAGAAATTACTTTAATGGAGAAAGTTTCTAGTCCATCAAGCTGGACCGTAAGTTACGGTCCACCCACCAATAGATTTATGACATAGTAAGTTCATACAAAATCTAACCCTTCCAATACATCTAAAACAACATGAAGATCTCTTATATGAAAAATTATTCCTATATACTAGTCAGGATATCCTCAAAAATAGAAAATAAGTTATAACTGTTGATAAATAGTATTATCCATTAATGAGTGAATGTAAGTATATATATATATATATTTTTTGTAAGTGATCCTAATTGTTTAATAAACTTAACAAATGGGTTAGATTTTTCATATATATTAAAGGTTAGAAGTTATTTAATTGATGGACTGTAATGTTTAAATCTATTGTACTGGAGATCTTCTTATTTTAAAGGGACTCTGTTAGTACGAGATATGCCAGTATGACTACAATCTTACTCGTCGCTACATGCGGAACATACACACGTGTGTAAGTCTGAAAATCTACTATGTAATCCACATCTTTGACGTGCCCAAATAGAAAAAAAATAAAATAATATATATAATATAATAATATTAAATAAAAAGAGCACAGTCTGTCTATTTTTCTTAGGCACCATGAATGAATGAAAGTTAACAATGTTCTTATTCAACTTACAAGTATGGTCCACCTAATTAGTTTAACTGTCAAATTTTCAGAAAAGTGAACATAGAAAATATGACCTCTCAGATGAACGGAATAGATTTCACACACGTGGCTCGTGTGGCACATGACACACAAGTAGGATTCAAATCCTACTTGCGCGAGTAGCTTTCTCATTTTTTTTTATGGAAGAAGAATGAAGGTGGGGCATTAGAGTTGCTGTATGAATTCTAGAAATGAACCAACAGCTTTGGATTATGCAAAGGGTCATAACCCCTTAGATCTGTAGTGTAAAGATTCACATATACCTGCATTTTTAAATTATTAATTTGGAGACACCAAATACTTAGTTTGTTGTATGGATTTTATTTCCACACTCTGCCTCCTTATTAAATAACACTATCATGATAGTCTACTGCCATTCTTAATATGGTGGTGACTCCTCAACCGTCCATCATGAAATGCTTATACGGTAAATTTGATCGTTCAAATTGATGAACCAACTTTTAATGGTGGACCACAAATAAATAAATAAATAAATAAATAAATAAATAAATAATTTGAGCTGAGAATGTGAAATAACTATGAATTTTAGTAGGCCCCCATCTACTCAATGTGAGATTTATTGCTCAAGGGTGGAGCTCATGTAGAACCTGATATTTTAACAAATTATGCACCTTGTTCAGTACTTGCATTATAGTTTAGAAATTAGATTGATTAAATATTAATCATTATTTTGTCGATATTGAAATTGTTATGTTATTCATGTTTATTATTGATTATTTAATTGTTAAAAAAAAATGTGTATAAATTAGCAAGTAGGGCAATCGTGTCCCTTGGGTGAGAGACCCTAAAGCTAGCAAGTAGGGCAATCGTGTCCCTTGGGTGAAAGACCCTAGAACCCACTGGATCCTTTGGAGTCTCCTTTGTGTACCGGCGTATGAGTACAATTGTGTGCGTGGACATACGTCAGAGGTACAACTGGAGCAGTAGTCTGACCAGCTAATGTGTAAATGGGTCCCTCACCATGAGGTTACCAGTGCGTGGGCGTTAATGCAACGTGACCATCCACTTGGGTACGGTGTTGTAAGAAATAATTTAAATGTTACAAGTATTCATGGAAATATCACATGCATCGCATTTTTTTCAATTCTGTTGTTAAATTTCATTATCGGTATTTTATTTTTCCTTCATTGTTATAAAAGTAATATTATCTGAACATATTGAATTTTGGGTAAGAAATGACCCTACTGGGCTGTTATGCTCATCTACTAAAATAAAATGTACAGGTGAAGAGCTGAAATACTACGAGCAGGCGGGCCTCTACTATTAATGTTATTTTCTAGAAAATTTGTTTAGTTTAATTCAATTCAGTTTTCTTTTGTTAACTAGGTTTAGTTTATATTTAAATTTCGATGTAGAAATGAAGAACTATCAAAGAGTTGAGTTTAATAAATATTCAGTTGTATTTCCTTTTAGATTATGTTGAATATTGGTTGAATCAGCTAGAATGTAATAAATGTCATCATATCATAATTCACACCTTGGGATTCGGGTCCTGAATACCTTGTTTAGGTATCCGAATTTCGGGGCGTGACAGTTTGGTATCAGAGCCAGGTTAGATTAAAAATTGTGGACCTAGGGTTGTCTTTAGAATTAGTGAACCAAAAATAAATCTTTTTGCTTTTATGATAGGAAAAATAGAAATATAAATTTAGGATCATTTTGTATTATATTGACATCATATATAATCTTATTTAGACTTGACATTGAACTAATAACCCAAATCTGGACTTTAAGAAATTTTAAGAATTTTTAGATACTACGTAAAAATTGGACAGCAATAGTAACCAGAAAACACTTAACTTACAAAAGTCATAACTAATTAATTAAAACTCCTTTTAAGTTGATTCAAATTCTCAGTCGTAGGTTAACAAGTGTAGTTTCAGTAAAAAATAATTCAAAAATGTAAATATAGGTTTATCCTTTACTAATATTAAATTATGTGTATACTAGTCAGAAATCGTTTGTTTCTGGACAGACCTAATTATCCGAATTTTAGAAAAAAATTTAGACCTTATATTAGGCTGAAATTTTACAAATTATAGTAGACTCATATATGTATCCTCATAAAAATTTTTTAGATCAATTTAACACTTATAAGTATCAGAAACATTAGCGAGAATAGTATCCTAAGAATCTGAATTTTCTGCACTACAACTTGATACATGTCACTGCCTGAATTCTCTTAATCTTCATATGTTATTCTTTTAGATCATCAAATATTCTTGCAACCAATAAATTTTCATGCTTCTATAGACCTTAAGTAGTATGCACTCCATTAATGATATTTAGAATTCAATTTAGTTATTACAACCTACCTTGGTTGTTATACATTAAGCTTACATGTTAAAATTAATCATAGATTATGGCGGATCAAAACATAGACGTCGAGCCACATCAGGAGCTCCTGGTCCGATACCACTGAAAACGGGTCACTTATGGGTGGAATTCTTAGAGCCATAAGTGATCTTACGGCTCTTGTGGGCTATCAGATAAGACAGACTCAAGCGGAAGGACAAGCTCAAGCGCAAGGTCAAACCCAAAGTTCACCTAGCTAATGTAGGGATAGGAACTTTATTGGAAAGGTTTAAAAGACAAAGGCCGCCTGTATTTAAGGGTGGACCTGACCTATCTGAAGCCAAGTGTGGAAGAAACAGATTGATAAGATATTCACAGTTATGAAGTGTGATGAATACCAGAAAGCAGAATTGGCTATTTACATGCTAGAAGGGGAGGCGGATCATTGGTGGGACTCGGTTGTTAGGATGAACCCGAGTGTTGAAGTCTGGACCTGGGCCCAGTTTTGTGAGAAGTTTGATGATAAATATTTTCCCTTGTATGTGAAAAATCAAAAGGCAGGAGAATTTATGAAATTGGAGCAAGGTGATATGACGGTGCGTCAGTATGATGCTAAGTTTTTTACGGAGCTATCGCGATTTGCAACTTTTCTGGTGTCTGATGAAACCCGTAAGGCACAAAAATTTGAGGAGGGTCTGAGAGCATCTATTCGTAGCCGATTAGCCCATTTCGTACAGAAGACCTATGCCGAAGTGTTGGAGCGTGCCCTAGCAGTGGAGAAAGACATCAACGAATATTGGAAGAATCGTGATCAGAGGAAGGACGTAAAGAGTGGTGCTAGAACTACTACACATATATCTACGGCCCAGCATGATGCAGCTAAGAGGCAGAGAACAACATCGACATCGATGGCCAGACGACGACAGCACTTCCTGCACCACGATTTTCGGGATTTTGTTATAATTGTGGACTCGAGGGCCACACTTCTCGTTTTTGTTCCAGACCACAACGTACTCAATATCCACAAAGGGCAGGACCTTCACATCAGTCTTTCAGGCCTCCCAGCAACATGCGCCGCCGTTTATGTCACAGCGACCTCCATTACATTCCGCATCACAGCCTTCCCCGAGACCACCTCAGCCATATCCACAGAGGCCACTACAGTCATATTCGAGGCCACCACAGCAAGGACCTTCATCGGTATATCAGAGACCACCTCAGCAGCCGCCGCCACAGGTTAAAAACAGCAGTACCAGCAGTCGAGGCATGGAGTTCAGGCACCACGACCACAAGCTCAAGGCCGAGTCTACGCCCTAGTACAGTCAGGAGATGACACAGTGCAGCCGTACGAGAACTTGGCGCAACAATACGAAGGGTCAATTCAAAGTTATGATGTTCCAGCACAGTTTGAGGATGGAGCGACTCAGGCTTATGATGATGCCGCACCCTTATATGAGGATCCAGCACCGCCAACAGATGACATTATTCAGCCTGACATCGAGGCTAGCAGTGATGTAGTCGAAGGTACCATCGTCATTTATTCATCCTTAGCTAGAGCGTTATTTGACTCTGGAGCATCGCATTCATTTATTTCTTACTGCCTTTTATGCTCGATTGGGTTATCTCCTACTCCCTTAGATAAAAAGTTAGCAGTAGCAAACCCCTTGGTAATTCAGTGGACCTAAGTCAAATTTGTAAATCCTGTCCGATTATGATCGAGAACGTAAATTTACCAGCTAATCTCATAGTTATGCCGATGCGAGAATACGATATTATATTGGGATGGATTGGTTATCTTTATATCGGGCAAAAATCGATTGTTTTAAGAAGATGGTCATATTAAATATCGATGGGCGAGCACCGTTACAATTCCATGGGACACGAAGGAAGGGAGCACCGATTAGTTGTCAGCCATCTCGGAAGTTGAACCTCAAGGAGTGGAACAAATTTCGATTGTTAATGAATTTCCAGAAGTATTTCAAGATATTCCTGGATTACCGCCAAGGAGAGATGTTATTTCACAATCGATCTGGTACCTGGAACTGCACCAATTTCCAGAGCAACATACCGTATGGCACCTGTTGAATTGAGAGAATTAAGAGAGCAAATTCAGCAGCTCCAAGACCAAGGCTTCATTAGGGCTAGTACGTCGCCGTGGGGGCACCGGTATATTGTAAGAAAGAAGGATGGGTTTACGGTATGCATCGATACCGTCAACTTAATAAAGCGACTATCAAGAACAAGTAACCCGCTGCCGGAGGATAAATGATTTATTCGATCAGTTGAAAGGGAGCTAAATATTTTTCAAAGATATAGACCTACGGTCTGTATCATCAGTTGAGGATTAGAGATGAAGATGTACCCAACTGCTTTTAGGACTCGGTACGGCCATTATGAATTCTAGTGAGCCCTTCGGACTAACGAATGCTCCAACAGTATGTATGGATCTCATGAACAGGGTCTTTTAAACCGTATTAGACCGATTCGTGATATGTTCATGACGCAGGACAGCCCTAATTATGATGCATGCTCATGAACATAATTAAACAGCGGAAATAAAAGGAATAAATGATCTAAAATTCTAGCAGTAATCATCATAACTAAGAAAATCATAAAGGAAACATGCAATGAAGCGGGCCATCATCACAACCATGGAGTATGGAATTCAATTATTACTTAGGTTGGATCCGGCGAGGGATGAGACCTCCCGATCTTGCATGGTCACACCCAATCGATCAATGAAGATCACTAGTCCGAAGAACCAAGAAGTTTCTCGGATTAGGGATTTGAGAATTTGAGGGTTTAGGGTTTAGATCGATTCTCAAAGTTTTGATCGAAGAAGGATTAGCCAAAACTAGAAAAGAGAAAGAAGGAAATAATTACCTTGAGGAAATTGGGGGCACAAGAAGAAATTAGAAGAAGAAGATCAGGGATGAGAAGAAGTACCATTAGAGAGAAGAGAAGAGAGGGCAACCAAAGGGTTTGCTTTTCATTCATCAATAGTTCCAATTCGGATTTAGGGCTTTAGCCCACTTAAATAAGCAAATAAAGACATAGAATTACTAAAATACCCCTAGAATAAGCAAATAAAGATATAAAATTACTAAAAGACCCCTAACTTAAGCAAAAACACGCAAATAGACCCCTAACTTAAGAAAAAAACGCGCAATAACATAAGTGCGGGAAAGTTCGGGTGCTCGGTCTTCTTTCTCCAATCTTCCTTCACATGTGTCTTCCCTGAGTGGGGTCTTCTATATGTCCAATCACATGTGAAAGGTCTTCAGCTCCTCAATAGTCGCCTATCCACAAGGACGACACTTGTGATTGGCGCTTTCTTCGTTGGTACACCTTGAATGCGCTTGTGTCCGCATCAATTCCCCTCGGGTGAGAAAAACTCGACTCCGACGAGTTGAAACTTTTGTAGCGCTCTAGCAGATCTGGATCAATACCCTGCAATGCGGTCGCCCGACAGCCACGTAGATTCAGACGACGGTTTGTTCTTCCACTTGACAAGATACCTTTGGAAACCTCCATCTCTCGTGGATACTATCTCGTCATCCAAGATTTCCTCAATTTCTTCTTTATGGGTAATAGGTGGAGGAGGGGTGGAAGGGGGTTGGGTAGCAAACTCAGAAAAAGGCCATGAAAGGGACGATGTATCAATAATGGGAGTATGGGCACGGACTAGATCTTCCACATTAAAAGTTGGATTAATGCCCATTTCAGGTGGAAGGTCAATCCGATACGCGTTGGACCCAACCTTTTGTAATATCTTAAATGGTCCAGCACTACGCGCTTGTAATTTTTTAGCAGATCCTTGAGAGAATCGCTCTGGCCTTATTCGCACCATTACAGTCTCCTTCTTGAAATTCTTGCACTCTACGATGAGAATCAGCTGAAACTTTATAATCATCATTGCTCTTATTTAACCGCTGTCTAATATGTGTATGCAAATCATGAATATGGCGTGCAAATGCATCGGCTGACTCAGAAGACCTTTGGGTAACAGACATAGGTAAGAGATCTATGGGCATTCTAGGTTTATAACCACTTACAATCTCAAAAGGACTCAACCCTGTAGATCTATTAACTGACCCATTATAAGCAAGTTCAGCAGTTGGTAAAATTAGGTCCCAAGTCTTAACATGTTCACCCACTAGACAACGTAGAAGATTTCCAAGGCTACGGTTTACCACTTCAGTTTGACCATCTGTTTGTGGGTGGTAAGCAGTAGAAAATTGCAAACGAGTTCCCATAATGTGCCACAGTGTCTTCCAAAAATAGCTAGTAAATCGAACATCACGATCAGACACTATGGTTTTAGGTAACCCATGGAGACGCACCACACCATCAAAAAAGAGACGAGCAACATGAGACGCATCCGACGTCTTCGAACATGGGAGAAAATGCGCCATTTTAGAAAAACGGTCCACAACGACAAAAACGGAATCGTGCTTTTTAATAGTCTTGGGAAGCCCAAGCACGAAGTCCATACTAATGTCCTGCCACGGAGCATGTGGCACTGGCAATGGCGTGTACAGCCCGGTATTTTGCTTTCTTTGCTTTGCCAGCTGACATGTTCGACACTGCCCTAAAACTTTGGCTACATCTCGCTTGAGACTTGGCCAATAGAAACGATCTTCCACGAGGGCAATGGTCTTATCACGACCAAAATGGCCAGCTATCCCTCCTGAATGAAGCTCCCAGATGAGGAATTCACGAAGGGACATACGGGGAATACAAAGTCTGTCTCCCTTGAAAAGGAAGCCATCTTTAAGAACATATTCACCCATAATATGCTGGTCACTAGAGAGCGACGCGTAAGTACCCCCAAAATCAGAACATGTGGGGTATTCATCTTTCAGTTGCTCAAATCCGACTACCTCTACACTCAAGGAGTTGAGCAACGCCACTCTCCTACTAAGGGCATCTGCTGGTTTGTTTTCAACCCCGGCCTTGTGTTTCAAAACAAACGAATATTCCTGAAGAAACGCTACCCACTTGGCATGCCTGGGTTGAGTTTCTTCTGAGAATGCAAATATCTCAACGCCTCATGATCAGAAAACAAAACGAATTCTTGCGGTAGGAGATAGTGTCGCCAATGTCTCAGGGATTGCACTACCGCATAAAATTCTTTGTCGTAAGTGGAGTATTTGTTTTGCCTCATTCAGTTTCTCACTGAAATAGGCCACTGGGTGTCCTTCTTGACTCAACACTCCACCTATACCGACACCAGACGCATCACACGCTACTTCAAAGACTTTAGAAAAGTCAGGTAGACGCATGACAGGAGCTTCTACCATCTTGCCCTTAATTTCCTTAAAGCCTTGACTGCGGCTTTAGACCACACGAACTCTCCCTTTTTCATGCACTCGGTAATGGGAGCCATGATCGTGCTAAAACCCCTAATGAACCGACGATAAAAAGTTGCTAGGCCGTGAAAGCTTCGCACCTCATGAATGTTCCTTGGTTCCGGCCACTCAACTATGGCCCTGACTTTTTCAGGGTCTGCGCGCATCCCTTCAGATGACACTATAAATCCTAAGAACACAACTTGGCTAGACATGAATGCACATTTCTTAAGATTAGCGTACAACTTTTCCTTCCTAAGGACACTACAGACCTTCTTTAAATGTTCAAGGTGTGATTCCTTAGTGGTACTATAAATAAGAATATCGTCAAAGTACACCACTAGGAATTTTTCCATGAACGGCCTCAAAGCTTGTGTCATCACCCGCATGAAAGTACTAGGTGCGTTAGTCAAGCCGAAGGGCATGACCAACCACTCATACAGCCCATCTTTCGTCTTAAACGCCGTCTTCCACTCATCTCCTGGGCGTATACGGATTTGGTGATATCCACTCTTGAGGTCTATCTTAGAGAATATAGGACCTGGCCATCATGTCAAGCATATCATCAAGTCTAGGTATAGGGAACCTATACTTGACAGTAATTTTGTTTATGGCACGACTGTCCACACACATGCGCCACGTGCCATCTTTCTTTGGCGTCAACAATGCAGGCACGGCACACGGGCTCATACTCTCTTGGATGAAACCCTTTTGCAGAAGCTCATTAACTTGCTTCTTCAACTCTGCATGCTCTGCAGGGTTCATCCTGTAGTGAGGAAGGTTCGGTAGTAGAGTAGACCCTGGGACAAGATCAATGACATGCTGTATGTCCCTCATAGGTGGCAACTCATTCGGTAAGTCTTCAGGAAATACATCACTGTATTCCTTCAGGACCGAAGTCACCTCACGGGGCAACTCTGATGGAACCTCAGGTGTAATCTCTCTAGCCACAAGGGCATACACCATAGAATCCTCCTTAGCCTCTTTTTCAAACTCTCTTGCGCTGATTATATGTAGAGACTTAGGTTTGAATTTCCCCATTCCTCTAGGCTCACTTGCTTCTCATCCTTCTTCTTCCCTAGTGTATTCTCAGGTGGCATGGGATTAAGTTTGATCTTTTTACCGTTATACATAAAAGTACACGCATTCGAACGGCCAAAGATCGTGACATCATTATCGAATAGCCACGGTCTACCTAGGATAACATGTCCCACATCATAGGTAAGACATCACACCACAGGGACTCTTTGTATGACCCAAACTCGATGGGGACTAGACATTGCTGGGTGACAGGTAGGGATGTCTTGTCAACCCAAGAAACTTTATACGGGTCTGGATGAGGTGTGGATTTCAGTTTTAAGCGATCTAAGGTGCTAGTGGAAATCACATTCTGACAACTTCCACTGTCCACTATCACCTTACAATTCTTTTCACCACACTTGGCAATAGTGTAGAAGATAGTGCTTCGACGCCAGTCAGCACTACTTCTAGACTGAGCTAGCACCGCCTGACTACTGCAAGCGTTGCTTCTCCATCCACTTCTTCTTCATCAGTAAGTCCTCCTTCAGGGTGATACTCTTCAACTTCATAATCACCCTGGTCATCTCCACCCTCGTGGGACTCGCCTATAACTAAGGCTCTCCCACGGCTCTTCGTAGGACACTGATTAGACATGTGGCCAAGATTGCCACACTCATAGCACCTCACTTGGTTCATGTTACTAGGACCGGCACCAAGAACCCCTTTACCCTTGTCCTCCCTAGGCCTAGGCGAAATGGTCGCCTGTGCCCTAGGTTGACTACCAATATTAGGTCTAGTTCCCTGGGAACTAGATCTAGCACTGGAGTCTCGGGACTCAAAACGACGAACGACAGGAGCCTTCAGATATTGCTCTAACTCCTGCACGACTTGATATGCTTCATCCAAGTCCGTTAAGGGCCGAGTCATAAGCTCGCGCTGAAGATCCGCACGAAGGCCCGTCTTGAAACGCGAGAGCGTTACTAGAGGGTCTTCTCGGATATCACATCGCATCACATATTCTTCAAATTTAGCGATGTAGTCAGCGGCAGACATTGACCCTTGGCGTAAGGATTGCCATTGGTCAAGGAGCTTCTGGCGGTATGAGAGAGGAAGGTACTTCTCCTTCAACTTCTCTTTCATCTCATACCAATGCATGATAGGGGCTCTACCAACTCTCTCTATCCTACGCTCGGTGTTGGTCCAGAAGAGCTTGGCTTGACCCACAAGTTTCATCTTAGCAAACCGCATTTGACGGTTTTCCGACATGCCATACCACTCAAAGTAGTGGTCCATGTCAGCAACCCAGTCAAGGAATGCCTTGGGATCCAAGCGCCCATCAAAACTCGGGGCCTCAACTCTCACACTCTTCATCGCACGCTCATCTGGATCATAACGGTCTTGATGATCACATGTGGCTCGTGCCTCTCGCACCACACCACGACCGTTACCACGATCTCTATCTTCATTACCACCACGTGTGTGGCAGCGCGTTCTTCAATGATTCCTCCCACTTGGGAGTACGCATCATCCCCTACAGCGGGATTTTCCTTTTGGGACGCCTCTAGTTGCTCGACCTTAGTCATGGTAGTGGTAATTTGGTTCTCAAGGCGGGCAAACTCCGCGCTTCTGACCCGCTTCTAGGGCGGTTATCTTTTGTATCAATTGAGCAAGTTGCTCAGATAACTGCTCGTTATTCATGGTAGGTTGAAGTCCGAAACCTCTACCTCTTCTCGTGGGCATACAGTGAAGACTTGAACCAAACTCTACCCAACTAGACTACTAGGTGTTATGACTTTCAAGATGAATGTGATGAATGCAAAACTACTATGAACTGACACAATTAAGTTGACACAGGAAACAACTCAAATTTGGAAATTTTCTAAATTGGAAAGTTTCTAATCTGGAACTTTCTAAATCTGGAAACTTTCTAAATCTGGAAATTTTCTAAATTTGGAAAGTTTCTAAATCTGGAACTTTCTAAATCTGGAAATTTTCTAAATTGGAAAGTTTCTAAATCTGGAACTTTCTAAATCTGGAAATTTTCTAAATCTGGAAATTTTCTAAATTGGAAAGTTTCTAAATCTGGAACTTTCTAAATCTGGAAATCTGGAAATCTGGAAATCTCAAATCTGGAAATCTGCAAATCTGGAAATCTGCAAATCTGGAAATCTGGAAATCTGCAAATCTGGAAATCTGCAAATCTGGAAATTTGCAAATCTGCAAAGCTGGAAATCTGCAAATCTGGAAATCTGCAAATCTGGAAATCTCAAATCTGCAAATCTGCAAATCTGGAAATCTGCAAAGCTGGAAATCTGCAAATCTGGAAATCTGCAAATCTGGAAACCCTAATTTGATAACTCGATCTAGACAAAAACCATGCAAACCTATTCTCTGATACCAAATTTGACGCAGGACAGCCCTAATTATGATGCATGCTCATGAACATAATTAAAAGCGGAAATAAAAGGAATAAATGATCTAAAATTCTAGCAGTAATCATCATAACTAAGAAAATCATAAAGGAAACATGCAATGAAAGGGCCATCATCACAACCATGGAGTATGGAATTCAATTATTACTTAGGTTGGATCCGGCGAGGGATGAGACCTCCCGATCTTGCATGGTCACACCCAATCGATCAATGAAGATCACTAGTCCGAAGAACCAAGAAGTTTCTCGGATTAGGGATTTGAGAATTTGAGGGTTTAGGGTTTAGATCGATTCTCAAAGTTTTGATCGAAGAAGGATTAGCCAAAACTAGAAAAGAGAAAGAAGGAAATAATTACCTTGAGGAAATTGGAGGGGCACAAGAAGAAATTAGAAGAAGAAGATCAAGGGATGAGAAGAAGTACCATTAGAGAGAAGAGAAGAAGAGGGCAACCAAAGGGTTTGCTTTTCATTCATCAATAGTTCCAATTCGGATTTAGGGCTTTAGCCCACTTAAAAGCAAATAAAGACATAGAATTACTAAAATACCCCTAGAATAAGCAAATAAAGATATAAAATTACTAAAAGACCCCTAACTTAAGCAAAAAACACGCAAATAGACCCCTAACTTAAGAAAAAACGCGCAAATAACATAAGTGCGGGAAAGTTCGGGTGCTCGGTCTTCTTTCTCCAATCTTCCTTCACATGTGTCTTCCCTGAGTGGGGTCTTCTATATGTCCAATCACATGTGAAAGGTCTTCAGTCCT
>JAJHSJ010000015.1:16579337-16863642 GCA_021015155.1 Magnolia officinalis
TATGTGACCTCATCAACAGGTTTGATGGAAAATAAACATTATAGTGGGCCCTAAGAAGATTTTAACGGTGGGCATTCAAACCCAACTGCATGGTTCACTTGAGATTTGGATCCCTTCATTTCATGGATCGTGCCTTAAAACGAACCTGAAAAATTATGGACGGCATGGATTTACTACACATAAATCAAGGTGGGCCCCACGTAACAAAACAGTGCGTGTGCACTGTGCTGCGTGCACTGCAGAGTATAAAAAAAGAAAAGTGTGTGGCTGTTTCATAGCCGCGTAGTCCATTCATTTTTTCTGGAAAATGAAAAGAAGAGAGGGAAATGAATAAAAAGTGAAAGAAGATAGTGGGGACCGAACGAGAGAGAGAGAGAGAGAGAGAGAGAGAGAGAGAGAGAGAGAGAGAGAGAAGAAGAAGAAGAAGAAGGGCAGTAGCAACTGGCGCAGCCACAGTAGTAAGAAGAAGAAGAAGAAGAAAAGAAAAGAAAAAAAAAAAGGTACGTTCTCCCCCCCCTCCCCCTCATTTTCTTTAGGGTTATGGCCCGTAATAGTTGTTACGGTACCGTAACGGCCGTTACGAACCCAAAAAATCAAGATGTTCCGTTTTGGGGTTGTATCTCGTAACGGTTGATACCGTTACCGTTACGTATCTGCCGTTACGGCCGATAACGTAACTGATTTTGAATACCTTAGGGTTGTTACTAATTCAATATAAACATAAAGTCACTAATTCAATATATATATATATATATATATTATATATATATATATATATATATATATATCTAATTACTTGCATAATCTGTTAAATGCATATTGATATGTTCTACTATGATTAACACGTCATATTCAACCATTAAAACAGAAAAGAATTGAAATAAAAAATAAAAAAATAAAATAAAAAAATAAAAAATTATTTTTCCTAATTTTTAATAATCAGCCAAAAATAGTTTGTAAATCAATAAAATTACCAAAAAAAAAAAAATCAGTTGCATAATATGTTAAATGTACATTGATATATTCTATTATGATTAACACATCATATTCAACTATTAAAACATAAAAAAAGATTGAAAAATATGGTTTCTCCTAATTTTTAAAAATCAGTCAAAAATGATCCCAAAAAAATAAAAAAATCAATTGCATACTATATTAAATGCACATTGATAAGTTCTACTATAATTAAAATATCATATTCAACCATTAAAACAGAAAAGGATTTAAAAATGATTTTTTTTTTTATTTTTAAAAATTGACCGAAATATATATATATATATATATATATATATATATATATATATATATATATAAAATTAGTTGCATAATCTGTTAAATGCACAATGATGTGTTATATTATAATTAACACATCATATTCAACCATTAAAATAGAAATGATTGAAAAGAGATGATTTTTCCTAATTTTTAAAAATCGCCTGAAAATACAAAAATAAACAAATAATTAATTAATTAAAAAAAATAGTTGCGTAATATGTTAAATGCACATTGATATGTTCGGCTATGATTAACACATCATATTCAACCAAAAAAATAGAAAAAGATTGAAAAATAATAATTTTTCCTAATTTTTAAAAATCGACCGAAAATAGTTCGTAAAAAATAATAATAATAATAATAATAAAGTAGAAAAATCAATTGCATAATATGTCAAGTTGATAAGTTTTACTATAATTAACACATCATATTCAACCATTAAAACAGAAAAAGATTGAGAAAATAAATATTTTTTCTTTATTTTTAAAAACAACTGAAAATAAGAAAATAAAATTATAATAATATAAAACCAGTTGCATAATCTGTTACATGCAAATTGATATGTTTTACTATGATTAATACATCATATTCAACCATTATAACAGAAAAGGATTGAAAAAAATATCTTTCTTAATTTCTAAAAATTGGCCGAAAATAGTCCGAAAAAAAAAATTAAAAAAATAAAGAAGAAGAAGAAGAGAAGAAAACCAATTGCATAATCTGTAAAATGCATATTCCAATGTTCTAATTTGAATAACGCATTATATTCAACTATAACAGCAAAGTTTCAAAAAAAAAGAAAAAGAAAAAGAAAAAAGGTATAAATACCTAGTTTTTGAAGATTTTTCGAAAAATAGCCCACGGAGCTTCGATTCAACAAAATCCTTGAAATAACTTGCTTTGATCCCCAAATTCAAGCTAAGAGTTGTCAGAATTTGCAATAGAATAGTTTGGGAAAGAATTTGGAAGAGAAAAATGCAAAAATGAGAAAATCGCAACTTTTAAAAAACAAAAAAGTAGCCTTTTTTTTAACCCGTTAATGGGGGGGGGGGGGGTAACGGCCGTTACGATTCCAAAATCTAGGGGTCATCATTTCGACCACCCCATATTGCGTAACAGTATTGACAATTACATATCGGCCTGCTACATAACCAATTTTGAATACCTTGTTCATGATACAAAATTTTTTTGAACTTGCAACAGTTTTAGTATCACTAACCTAGTCATACCAATGATATCGTTGATATTTGGAACATTACTCATAAACCAACTTCATAAAAAGATTCTACTAATTAAGAAACCAACTCAAACTAAAACTTTGAATCAACTAGGATGTAGAAATTACTTGAACTATCAAAGATCGGAAGCACGGACCAAATTACAAATCATCTTAATCACACACTAGCCCAAAATTGGACTCTTAATCAATGTTTAATGTATTGACCGAAACCGGTATATATCATGCAATAAAACTGATAGCCTAGGGAGAGAGGGGTGTTAAGCCAAAACATAAGGACAACACCTTGGTTGGCTCATCTTTCCCCAGAAACCACTCCTCTCGAGTAAGATCCAATTCAAGTCATTTATCCCGAAGCCCAACTTGACCTTTCACCACAACCCCCTGCTTGCATTTGAAGAGATTTGAGTGTTTTGCAGGCCAAGACGAAACCAAACTTAGTCCTACGTGAGAGAGGATCACACAGACTGCATGTACACATGAAAAAGACTAGAGCCTATAGTCAACCAAGGGACCATCCACATCATGCAAAATTCCATACCCGATTGAAGAAATCTCAATTTCTCAAGAAGGGATACAATGTAATATCTTGCGAGAACTGCATTGTTCTTAAATGGAACAATAGGAGATGAGGAATAAAATCACCTCATTGCCAATCGAGTTTCAGGGGAAAGCTACACACCCAAACTACTTCTTGCTTAGTCGGTGACTCTCCAGTTGACACGTCTTTGCCCTTCTGGAAAACAACATTTTTGCTTCTCTAAAATTACCCGCGATTTCTTCAGGAGCAGACCATCTAATAGTCTTGTTGCCTATCTCGATGGCCCCACCTTTCCATGTCAACGCTAGAGATCCCCCTCGACATAGCGTGTATCCTCTTTCCCAAACATGGATTTTGGCAAGCTTGCAAAAATTAGCCCCAAGAGCCAGATTCTATCCTCAAACCTCGCATGGATGATTGCCCTTCCTCAATTTCACTGCCTACAATCCACATTCAACAATCAATAGAACAAACAATTCTGAACTCATGTCATGATTCCATCAAGTAGCACCTTTACTTTCCCAATCCTCGTGTATTTAACTGATCAAGGATCGACTTCCAATGCCATGCCAAAGTAAGAGCCTAAGGGCACAAACACCTCCACATCCCATGCATGGAGGGGCAGTCCCAGACTCTAAACAATGCAATCTGCCCAGTGAGACTATTGTTTCATTCAACTGATCAAGCCAGTCCCTCCATGCCTCCCAGACCTTGCTGAGGATTCTCACAGTTTCTACCTCATATAGAAGCATGTACAGTGTTGAGCACCCATTCAATTTCTTCATCCAAATCAAAATCTCTTTTCTGCACTGTTTATTTGCACACTTGCAAATCCTCCGCATTCACTTTGTTGAAGTCAACCTTGTCAACTAGCCAAGCTTTCAGCAGTTATCTTCTGTTAGCAGCCATGGAATTCCTCACTACCACCCTCATTTTGCCATCCGATGTCTTTCTATGCCCCTTGAGAAATTGCTGGGGCCCTTCTCTGCACACCTCACTGAAACTTTTTCTTCCCACCTTGCAAATAGCAATCTCCCGCTATTACTGTAAGACCCGTGATCCCAAAATCTGGTTTGTACACTGGATAGCCATTGACCATAAGTCCATTGGCCTCGAGAATGTTTTGACTTGATCATAATGTTGTTCTGTTATCAAGCCGCAAGCCGTATTTCAACCTGATGTCCGAATTTTAAGATATGGACTTAAAATTAAACAATCTGAGAAATGACAATTATGTACTTATTTTATCTGGCAGAGCCCCACCATCGAGTTTTCAAAATCCGTTAGGTCCGAGAGCTTAACCGTTGTAACCGTAGTCGAGTTATGGAGTTAATGGTGAAAATGGCATGTCAATAGGACACCCGGATTGTAAGTTATGCATAGGGATGCACGTGTATATTTTGAGAAAATATACTCAAATGACCTTGATGTTTTTAAAATCTTTGGAATACATTAGTTCAAATCACTTAAATAACCTTTTGTTTATTGCTACCATAAGTTTAAACTTCTCAAAATCAACACAAAACATCCCATAACCCTCCTTTTTAGACAAAAGCCTATTTAAGACCCTTTTTAAGTCCATAAATAGGAAAAACCTCTTTCAAACATTCCATTTCCAGCACTCTAGTTGAGGAAAAGAAGAAGAAAAAAAAAAAAAAAGAAATAGAAGTTGAGGTTGAGATCCAGTCCTCTGCTAGTTACAGGTGAGTACATATATTAGGAGCACGCATATGTGTACGTTGGGGTTTCCTTCAAAACCCTTTTGCTGGATTTTCATTTAGGGTTAGAAAATTGCTGATTTTTCTGTTTTAGGGTTATGTTTTTGCTGGCTTTTCATTTAGGGTTAATAGATTTTCATAGGTATTTACTGGAATTAGGTATTGCTGGAATTAGGTATTGCTGGAATTAGGTATTGCTGGAATTATGTATTGCTGGAATTAGCTATTGTTGGAATTATGTATTGTTGGAAGTAGGTATTGCTGGAATTAGGTATAAATATAGGGGTAAAAGATAAGATTTCTGTTTTGATAAACTGATGGATTTTCATTTACGGTTAGTCAATTTTCTTGAAAGCCAAGACAGCCCTATAAAAGATAATTTGCTGCTGGATTTTCTTTTAAAGCCCTAAGTAGACTAATTTTTCTGATTTCAATTCGTTAGGTTATTGCTGGATTTTCTTACGGGTATGGCTGGATTTGCTGCGTTAGTTGATTAGGTCTCTCTCTGTCCCTTACAATATCCGCCCGCTACCTGTTTGACAAATTGTTTCAAAGAAATATCCTTCATCCTTTTAATGTAGTTACTTCTTCAGAAAAAGCATGCTTGTAGCATAAAGTCTTATAGTAGAATAAATCTCGGATTGGAGTTAGATTAGGCTACGTCATGTGCATATCATATGCATGATTCATAGTTGTCGTATCATTGTATGCTTGAGAGTGAATGATTCATATCATGATATGGTGATCATGAGGAACTTAAATGTATGAGGAGACCACATGAGGACGGTCGTCCTATGCTTGCCTAGAAAACCCTGACATATTGTGCTTGTATGTGGACTTATGCATATGAACATACTTTGTTATAACTCGAGTTGGACACCACACCGGAAATGTGTAATTCGACAGGACATGATTAGAGGGTTCATGGGTGAAAGTCCCTAAACTCCGATTGGTACCATTGGGAGCGACCAATGCTTAGACCGGGTGGAAGAACAGAGCGCTGGAATGCTGAAATACCAAACTAGGTAGCGACTCCCACCGACGTGTGTCGATTGGTTGAGAGGTTTGACCTAACCTGCTTATGGGCAAGCAAAGATAGGTTGTGTGTGACGAGCTCGTAAATTGTCCGCTATCGTTTTGCCAGGCGACTTGTTACTTCTCGCCGTTAGGCAGATAGTGAGGTTTAACACAAGTGGGTTAGACTAGTTCAGCCCGCGAACTATGTAGTCCCACCTCTGTAGTTGACTACGGTGGAAAAGTCTACACAAGTGGGTAATAATGACTCCCACTTCTGTTTTAGACCCTGGTGATCCAATTGAGAAATGTGGAAAGTTGTAGAAATGTTGAAAGAGTATACATTGTATCTTTATTTTATTGGTATCGAGCTAGAAAGCCTGTGCATTATAGGAGCATGACGTGAAACATGCATTTTCACTGCACACACGCATTCACTGGGCTTAGTAGCTCAAGCTTTCCTTTCTATTTTTTTTTTAGGTGAGAGTAGGGAGCTGCAGGAGTAGAGGCTACAGACTCCAGTTGTCCTTTTTGTTTTGTACATATCAGTGTATATATTTTTTTGGTAATACCCTGAATATGTACATTAGGTATAGTAAATATGACATGGTTTATGTTTTGGTTTTGCCTTGATGTGCTCAGTTGTACCCAGTAATATATGTTAAATATGATGAAATTTTGAGAAATGATACATGTTTGTTGTCTTTACTTTCAGAAATCCTCCTTGTGGAGCCCCGCTTATGGGACTTAGGATGTGATAGTTGGAAGTCCCAAAATCGGAGTTCTACGGAGGCTGTCAACCAAAATTTGGTGTCTAGTAATCATGGATGGCCAACACTAGATTTAGGGTCGTGACAATTACCTGAGTCATCGCATCTCTTCCACACATCTCCACCCTCTTCTTGGACTATGCACTTTCATCCACCCTTTTCTAAGAACTTGAGCTCCATTCTTTTCACTCTTTGCTAGATTTGTCGGTAAGAACCCAACTACAACCTTCAACCCAGAACTCCAATAGCTTTCAAGACATTGTCCAAGAAATCTACTAAAGAAAAACAACATGGCTTGCCAGTTTCCTTATTTCTAGGAATAATTGTCTGTAATTTTTCCATACTGACCAAAAAAGCTGCAACATCTTTAGACTCTCTCAAGGATCATAACCTGCCACAAACCCTAGAATGCCGATACGATTGACCAATAGCTCATGGTGGGAGTTCTCACTTTGTCAATGATAGAGTACGAGGAGAACGTACCTCATTTTTGAGATGGAGAGGCAATCTTGCTGATGTCTTTACCAAGGGTTTAGGATATATGTGGTCTCATTCTTTTCTTCAATAAATAATTGTTATTCATTAAGAAATGAATTGCAGATATGATTGTAAAGTTGACATTATTCTCTTATTTCCAATGAATTCAAGTGGTGAATTTTAACATCCATGACCAACATATAAATCATAGATTCTTTAACTATTTGTGACTTAAGGGCCTGTTTGGTTGGGATGAATTTCCATGTAATTTCTCTTAATTCAGCAATAAATGCATACAGTTAAGCAATACCAAAGGTGTTTGGAAGGAACGAGTTGCAACTCGAAAATTGCACCATAACAGGTGATTCCAAGCCAAAACTCGGTGGGTCCCACCATGATATATGTGTTATATCCACGCCGTCCATTCAATAGTTCAGATCATTTTAGCGCATGGGCCCAAAAATGAGGCAGATTCAACCCTCAAGTAGATCACACCACAGAAAACAGCATGGATTGAACAATAACCATTTAAATGTTCTTCCTGTGGATCTGTGGATCATGCACTGGAATGATCTGGAAAAATGAATAGATGGCGTGGATAAAGCACATACATCATGGTGGAAGCAACATGGTCTGTCTCAATTTTCGAACCCAAAAGGTGTTGCTGTCAACGTCATACAGCCTCCCTTCCAGCCAAAATTCCTATGTAAGTAATTAATGTTAAAAAGGGATATATACATTGTAATTCCCATGAATTACATTGATTCAAACAGGCCCTAAAAGATTCGGTATTGCATTTCGTATAACAGAAGTGAAGAAAATGAAAACACAACATAATAATTTCTTGCAGCAGTCAAAAGAAAATGGCAATATTCAGTACATGCACTAATATAAGTTCTCCACAACAATACCTCATCAATGGTCTTCTGAAAGATGTTGATTACCTGTAATCAACTGTGAGGAGCTGTTTATCCTTTGGCTGACCCACTCTCTCTTTTAGCATTGACATAACCTGCATTGTTTTTACCAAATAACAAATTCTATTAAAGTCAATTACTATATGAGAACCATTCAATTAAACTAAAGAAAATATCCATGGAGTTCAACAGCAGTGAAAATCTATGGCCATAGTATCCATAGGAACTCAAAACTTTACCCTTCGCTGTAGCTGGAATACTTCCCCCTTTCCCTCTGAGTTCTTCTTTCCTCTGTTTTTGATTTCAGGTCCGAACCGAGCCATCTGAACTCTCGGTTTTCAACCTTCGAAGCTCTCCCCGTGAAGAAGCTCGATTGCCCTTTCTGCCTCATTCTAATCGTTCATTCGCACGAAGGCAAATCCCCAATATTCCCCGGAGAACCTATCCAGCAGCGTCACCACTTCCATAACCAACCTAGACTTTCCGAAGACTCTGGAGAAGTTAATCGAAAGCCAACCCTCCGAAAACCTTGTAGTGTACAACGTCGGGTACCCTGCCAAAACTTTCCCTGTTGCCCTAATGGGTTTCTTCCCCTGGACTGCTATCCACTCCCCCTCTTCTCATGTATTCATATCTCCATCACAACCTACTGTACCATCTAAGTTACCTGATTCGTTACTACCCTTCCTATTGTGGGAGAACTCGGTAGCCTCCTCAATCCGCCGTTGACCTTTGCTCATCATTCCCATCGTGTTATTTGCTTTTAGACCCGCATTAAGAGAAACTTATCTATGCATCTTTTACAATTATTTGATTCATAAATATGCAAATATGTGTATTTTAGCGTCTCCTGAAGTTCCATTGAGAAATTCCACCATTTCCTCATTTTCCCCCAATGTTTCCCTCAATTAGTGATACATTTCCAGGTATCAGCAATAATATCAGCGATAACGATGCATGTTTCCGTATCCCCAACCCAAGGATACATGTAACGATAGTGATGGTATGGACATTCGATATACCTAAGTTTTGCAAAAAGTGATCCTCGTGGTGGGGCCAACTATGGACATTGGATATACCTAAGTTTTGCAAAAGGTGATCCTTGTGGTGGCGCCAACCTACTAGATGGATTGGATGTCTCACACAAGTCATCTGCTGATGCGCCGGATTGGATGTCTCACACACATAAAAGGTTTGAAGTCATCTGCTGATGGGCCGGAACTGATCTTTTTTAAAACTTGCATATAAAGAAGCCATGTATGTCCATTGCTTTTCAAAAGATGAGAGAGAGAGACACATAGAGAAGTCCGAGAAGAAGAAGAGACAGAGGGAGAGAGAGAGAGAGAGAGAGAGAGAGAGAGAGAGAGAGAGAGAGAGAAACTGTAGAGGAGAAGAAGAAAGAAGAAGAAAGGAGGGAAAGGGAGAGAAAAGAGAAAAAGGAAGAAAGGTAAGTTTTTTCTTCTGAAAATACATTTTTTCAAGTTTTTTTTTTTTCCAGAAATGGGTCTTATGTGGCAGCATTACACCATTACAATGGACTGTAACGGTCTGTTACGGTGCGTTTTTTCAAGGTGGCTTGTTACACCCCCATATCGGAAATGCATGTTTGTATGTGTGCAAATGTAAGCATGCATGGATGGATCATGGATGGATGTATGCATGGATAGATGGTTGGTTGGATGGATGTGTGTGTATGCATCTTTGTATCTATATGTATTTGTGTATACATGAACGCATGGATGGATGGATCATGTACGTGTGTGCATGCATGGATGGATAGATCCAGAATTTTCCCCATGTTTCCCCAATGTTTTCCTGTGTTAATGATACATGCTTTTAGGCCCAATTAAAGGGAAACTTATTATTTGATTCCTAAATATGCAAATATGCATCTTCTTTTTTTTTTTTCTATTATTTGATTCTTAAATATGCAAATATGTGCATTTTAGCATCTGTTGAAGTATCGTTGAAAAATTAAACTATTTTGCCCATGTTTCTCTAATGTTTCCCTTAGTTAGGGTTACATGCTTTTAGACCCCCATTAACGAGAAACTTATTACGTATGCGTCTTTTTTACATTTTTTTTAAAGATGACAAAATTTATTGGAGAAGTGCAAAAAAGCGTAAAAGAATACAACAAGAAACTATAACTCAAAGATGGAGGAGAGATTGGCAGAAATAACTGCCTTTACAATAGAAGCCCAACCCAAAACATTGTATTCGACTTCCCTAATGACCTCGTCATGTGAAGATTTCCTATTTCAAAAGCATCTCTTGTTGCGCTCTCCCCATATGGTTCTAAGCACCGCAAGAAAAAGAAGATGCCTCAAAACTAACCCTAGCTTACCCATCCCACCTCCATGACAAGCTCAAAAGAATCCTGTAATCGAACACGACATAACCCAAGCTGAATGGAATGCCGAAGGAAAGAGTCCCACACCTTATGAACAAAACAACAATGAATGAAAAGGTGATCAATTGATTCCGCATCTTCTATACACAGCAAACACACATTAGGGAGAACGAGGGCCCTTCTTTCCAAATTATCAATGGTTAAGACTCTTTCTTCCCACTAGCCAAGTAAACACCATCACTCTAGGAGGAGCGTTGTACAACCAACACACATGATGAAGATGAAGATTTTGGGCTCCCCGCAAATTAACTAACGGGAGGAGAGGAGCGAACGGAGAAGAGGCCTGAACTATGAACTTTCCAAACCATGACATCTTCTTCTCAAATCAAAGTGACGATATTCTTTAATCTGTCCAATAAAACCACAAACTCAAAGATCTCCTAATCTAACATATTCCTTCGACAAGGAGAGAACCACACAATCAAACCGCCTATCTCCAAAAAACATTCTTGAACAGAAACAAAACGATATGTAGCGAGACGAGCCACATTAGGGAAATCATCTTGAAAAGTCATGTCTCCCGCCTATATATCCACCCCAAAACGGATGCGACTAATGGAACATACAAAGAATGAAACCCGTCTAATAAACAAATGTTCTGCTGATGCAACCGCTTTCCACAAACTTGAGGCCCGATATAGAGAAGATCTTTTCACCGCCCATCACCTCTCCTCTATACCATGTTTGGAAGCGATAATTTCCCTCCACAATCTTCCTTGCTTCGATCCAAAGCACCAAAGCCATTTACCAAGTAAAGCAATGTTCATATACTCCAAGACCTTAATTCCTGCATCTCCATCGTCAATTGGTCTACAAACTTCATTCCAATTGAGCAAACGAAATCTATTTTTAGCTTCATCCCCTTGCCATAGAAAATCTCTCCACAACTGTTCAAGCTGAAGAATGACGAACTTAGGGCATTTGAAAAGTGACATAAAGTACACTGACAGATTGGAAAAAGTTTCTTTAATGAGTTAATCGGACCCCCAAGAGACAAATATTGTTGTTTCCACACCAAAAACTTTCTTTCAATTCTTTCTATAACCTTATCCCATAAGTAAGAGGAGTACATGAAGATTATAGAAGAATCAAATGAAAGGAAGAAGAGGTGATGAAAATAAGAGCAAAAGGAGGGGAAATAGCAAGGGTTTTTGTGTTGTATATGTTGTCTCTTGACCCCCAAACACACACACATACATTAACTTGAGAGAAATATACAATGCTCCATAGGAGTACAAAACATACACACACACACGGAGACAAAATTATATGCATTTCCACACTCCACCTTAAGTTGGAGCATGGATATCGATCATGCCCAGCTTTGAACACATACAAAGAAAATGATGACAATCACCATGGGCCGTTGTTCCCCTCAAACACAACATAGCAAGATGCAAGATCTTTGATTGGTGGTTGTCTATAGAATGTATGTAACACCCCGGATTTTTCCCAACTTGGCAATGAACGTCCTTGGATGTAGAACTGCCCTAGGACCTTATTCTGCCGTGATTAGGGCGTAATTTAATTAAGTATTAATAGCTTGAATCACCTTCCATACAAACTACAAAGGCCCGAGTACCACCTCAGGCAGAAATCACTCAGGACCAAATCCTTTAGAAATTAGACGAAATTAACTAAGTGTTAAATTAGATTAGCTGAGAAATTCACTTGAACCACTTTAAATACGAACTGCAAGACCCAAAACTTGTAGAATCATCAACGCTACATTACCCTATAATCTAAGATCAATCTCATTACCCAGTTGCTCTCAGGAGCATCACGAAGCTTCGTATCAGACCTGGACCGCACGTCGAAAGTCCGATTACCACAAAACTAAACGATTTTGACCGCCTTGCTGGGCTTGACAACCATCTCGGAAATCAAGTCCTGACTGTGTCCAGAAATGTACAACTTGAGCCCAGAGCGAAGTGTGTGAGAAACGTGAATATTTTTAGAAATAAAATCCAAACTTAAGTAAACTGAGACGTGTCGCTTGCGGGCCAAATATAAGGATTCAAACCGTCAAAATCTGACCCAAATACACCCTCGGATCAGGAGAAATTTCCCACACATGTCAGTACACTTGTGGCCCTGATCGAGTACCGGTGACCGTTGAATTGAAACTGGTCCGCCACAGTCGATCTGTAAATCCAATCGGACCGAAAACTTAGCCTGACCTAGATTCATGGTCAGGGAGCTTAAGTCCGACCACACGCAGAAAAGGGGCCTCCAGAAGTGCTCCGTTGAGCCGAAACAGATGGGTTTTGGCTATAACCTAAGTATACCTTGGCCCTGGGGCCATTTCCATCAATCCTGGGTCTATATAAAGGCTTAAAACCCCTTCTCTCTCACTTCATACGAATTTGCTAACCTAGGTGAGAGAAGAGAAAAGAAAGAGAAGGAAAGAGAGAGAGAGAGAGAGTGTGTGGGGGATTGTTCTCGGGACTCAATCTCGCCGCTCCACGTGCTTAACCGCCATTCCTACATCGCTATACGGGCGATACCGATCCCGTTCTTAGGTAAGAAAACCTAACCCTAATCTGCTTTAGGGTTTCAGATAGTGTAATAGGTGAATTAGCTAATCTATTCCCTGTTATAGGTTGTTGTGGTGCCATAGATAAAGGCTTGGTGTTTAAACTGAGTTCGTTACGAGTTTACCGACGAAAGGTACGGACTATATATGTTTAGGTTATGGTTTTCAAGACTTTCAATGTTGGTTAATGATTTATTACTGACTTGGGTGTCATTTCACATGTCAAACGTGATGTTTGTTTCATTTTACGAATACGTATAAACTATGTCAAGTATAGCGTATTCCATGTATTTGTTGAAATAATTGAATACGTATGATTTTTGGGTTCGCGGTTGCCATGATTATTCGTCGTGTATATATGGTTGTTATACGTATGACAACTCCTTGGTGAAAGGAATTGCCCTAACACCCGTCATCGCCAACATGCGTTACGTATGTTATAGTGTGTAGTCTAAGTGTTTGTTGAAATGACTGAATGAATAGGGAATTTAGATTTGTGCTTGCCATGATTATCAACGATGAATACATGTCTGTTGAGTATGTGGCAACTCTTTTGTAAAAGAGCTTGTCAGGATATATGTTATATTTAGTCCAATCTGTGTAGCCTATGTGTTTGATAAAATGCCTCAATGAGGAAATACCTATGGAAATGCATGCAATGAGGGTGTTGAGATAGGATTCTCGACTCCCTTAACTGTGGTTATAGTTTTCCTTTAGATATTCTATAATATTACTACGTGCTATATGGTTGAATGTCTAGGTATGCTAACATGTATGCTATGTGTTTGTTGAAATGCTCAAACGAAACTTATATTTAAGTTGGTTGCTACATGTTGTATGAGACTAACACATATGTATTCTATCTTACTTGAGTTATGTTTGGGAATATGATATAGTCCAGGCATTCGATAATAGATTCTAATCAGGTGGCTGAGGTTGTCTCGCCACACAGAACATGTTCGATGAATACGAGCCGTACTTTGGTTGTCGGCAGTGGTTAGGCCACACAGAGTGCTTATGCACTTCATGTCGATTAACTCGAGGTGCGCTCGTACTAGTCGAGCTTGTCAAGTAACTCAATTGACCCGATGTATGTTCACCATGTTGGACGCTATTGCTTGAACCTAAGGTACCAAACTCACCAGTGAAAACCCTGTTAACCTTGGTACCTCGATCCGCTAAGACTCGTGAGCCGGACATGGTAGTATGGGACACCGTGGTCGAGCTGTCGGCCTACGCTGGGGCGACGAGCCTCCCCGTAGTGTCTAGTGAGCAACACAGCCTCGTGAGTTGAATATGGTGGTATGGGACACTGTATTCGCGCTATCGGCCTACACTGATAAGGTGACGAGCCCTTTGTAGTGACCTCGAGCATACTCTGAGTCTGCGTAGAGGCGACGAGCCTTTCCCTAGCAACTAGAGTATAACTAGGCCTACACTGCATCGAGGTGACGAGCCCTTTGCAGTGACCTAGAACCGCAACATCGTATGGGATTTACTAGGACTGACGACCCTAGAATGGATCATCGTTTGGGAAATGATATAAGGGAGGTACCTTAGTTTCTCAATCCTGCTGTATGAAAAGGACTAATAAGAACTTGGTAATCACGTTCATGCACCGCACTGCATGTGCCATTTGGCGTTGAGTAGAGAGCACTGAGGAAGTAACTAACATGCGCAACCGTTAGATGAAGATCGCAGAGGGAGTGCAGGCGAGGGCATGCATCATTTATACATACCATTCTTGCATTAATCAGAGTACTTGGGGATGTTTGATTATATTGTTTTATCATTACTGCTTGACTGAATTGATAATATGTTAACCTTTGCTTTATGGTTCCACTGAGTTGATCACTCACTCCCACATTAAGGGACGGTGTTGTACACACCAACCAGGCCTTAGTTGCAGGTGGAGGCAATGCCTACGAGGCGGAGCTGGACTATGAGGATGACGAGGAGGCATTCTCTTTCATGCAGTTTTCAGGCAGGTTCATGTGAGCCGTTGCCTGATCGACGGGGACTTCTGGGATGTTGACTAGATGCCCTTACACTTACTATTTTGTCTTTTTGAATCACACATGTATATTCATTTTGGTCCATTTTGGGAAGTATACATGTATATAATTAACCTGGTAATATTATCACACTCTGGAGACTTATCACAGTTTATATATTTTATATATCTATCATAGTCTTCCGCTTGCAATTTCACTTGTCTCTGGAGTATGATATGCTGTTTTGGTATAATCCCATTCATGTTTCATGCACTAATACGGACAACATTTAATCATCATTTTCTATGTTGCATAAGTGATGCGTTGGAACTTGGGAGTGGAGCTTATGCTCGACCCCCCGATTTTCAGGGCGTTACAATGTAGCTTGAACTTTCTTCATTTGCTGAATCTTCTCTTCAAATAAGAGGCCATAACCATACTCAACAACCATGGAGTCACCCACCCATTATTCAAATGCAAAACCCTCTCACAAACACGTGCAAAATTGCACAACAAATGAGTGAACTACAATCACAACACATGAGAGGATACATAAATGTGTGCAACATATGCAATACTATATGAGTGAAATGCCTAATAAAGGAAAAAATGATGAACAAAAAAGGAAAGCTCCACTACTTGCGGAAATCCTCCATGTTAAGTTGGGCCAAGCATTATGTTAAATAGTTTGTATGTGTAGCACTTCTAAGCACGGAACGAGAACACCAACTACACAATCACCATCTTCAACATGATTCTACATCTCATTTCACAACTTCACAACATCAGAACATGAAGGCACAAAGAAATTCCAATAAAAAAAACCCAAAAACAAGAGCTGATGGCACCAATTTATCACAAAAAAAAAAAAAAAAACATCATAGCACACCTAAATATTGACGGAATTTCACAATTCTTGTTTCTGGTGATTGCACATGATCCACCACACCTGCTCCGTGTGGAAAATATGCCCAAAATACCTCCAAAAAAACACCACAACAAGAAAACTGAAATCTGAACTTTTTCTCTCTATTTTCACTTAAAAACAACAAAAAAAATACATATCCAAAAATTATAGAAAAGTCACCAATACTCTTATAAAATCATTCTCTTTCAGATCGCATAAGTTCCTGCTTCAAAGGGTTGCCTAGCCATACCTCGTAGACATCATCCGTATGTACGAACAACGTACCAATCGATATAGTCATAAGCTTCTTCAATGTCAAGCTTACAGACAACTCCCCATTGCTTGGCCTTGTACCACGAGTCAATATGTTCATTGGCAATTAACACATTATCCAATATTTGTCTTCTCAAAACAAGTGCCCCTTGATTCCCCACCTACCCTTGGGTTGCTAATAGGTGATGGGGACATCCCGCGCACGCCGTCCACGTGCACGCACACCACCCCCACTACGCACGTACGTCAGAAGGAGGGCCCCACCGTCGATCTGCATCGATGACGACGTCCAGGGAGGGCCTCCTAACAAGAAGACAAGTTTTGGTTCAAAAAGTGGGCCCGATAGTCAAGAAAAGTCCATCATGGGATCTCATGATCGTGGCCCACTCGTCGGATTGATTTCATGTTTTAGGTTTTGCTTATTGTTATTATTTAGAACATCGTGAACACTTTTGATTTCTTTGTTTAGTTTTTATTTTAGTTTACTTCATCGCCAAGTAATAGGTTACGCACATGATGCGAGTTTTTGGGGTATACGATTTTCCTTATAAATAGGCACCCCTTGTAGTTCTTTTCATTAATTGAAGATTAATAAAAATTTTGCGTTTTCCTATTCTCTGAGTTGTGAAGCCTAATTGGGTGCGAAGCCCTCCCTTCATCGAAGGGTTAACTACCGTGGTGCGAAGCCACATCTATCCCGATTCGCCCTATCCATCGCCATCTTTACTACCCATCTTCTATCATCCCTTCTTCTTATCTCACCCCATCATCTACACTTCAAATCAATCATTTATTGCAGGCAATTCTCCTCCCCACGTCAGAATTTCAGAATCTGGCCCTACAGGAGGGCTGAAACTTCGGCGGAGTACCACGCACAAACCGTACATCGGATCGAGCTGAGATTTGGGAGTTTTGGAGTCTTTCCCTGGCCGACCAGGGCCAAGGTGGCCTTTTTCTGAATAATGGGCCTCACACGTGTGGATGGGATCACACGCACATGCGTCTGGGCCATTATTGTTGTCCATGTGTGCGGTAATTCTCTGGTTCGTCTCTCCTCTCTTTCACTCCTGCTTTCACCCAAAATCCCTAAACCTAACCCTAAATTACTCAAATCACCAATTTTATGCCCCTTTTCTTACCCTAGGGTTCCCCGAATTGAAATTTTTGAATCCCTTGGATTAGGGACTGATTACTATGCATGTGTGGATGATTATTTCTTATCTTTGAGTATCGTTTGGTTCGTAATTTTTATTGATCCAGCCCTATCATGTATAGGCCTGGACCCGCATAGATTCCCCTTAATTGAATGTTTGGACTTTCATGTGGGATATGGAATTTGTGTAATTGTTTCTGAACTAACGTGATCTTAAGCCTGAAATCTCGCATATCATATTTAATTTTCATGTCCTGCATCAATAGGGCTCTACCACTTAGCCTCTTCCTAAGTTGGAGTTTGGCTGGAGAGTTGAGAAAGTGCTCCCTTCTTCCCTCCTCTCTCCGACATCATTTCCATCCCAGTGTTCTGCTACTGCATCTACGAGCCCATACCTCCGCCCATTGTTCCGGCACTCCCCATTGCTTCTCTTTCCACTTTTAGAATTCACCGATGACTACAATCACCAATTTCGGTTCTGGCACCATTCACTTTCTCCACACACACACCCAAACTACTACCAATTCCTCGTCGTCCTCCGTCGTGGGATCGATCACCCTCACCCCACCCAAGCAACCCCCTATTTCAATAAACACTTCCCTACTATAGAGTTGTGGCGAGATTCCCCATATGAGATACTGGACCTCTTCCTACCTAAAGGAGCAATCCACCCACTTCCTTGTTTCATCAGTTCCTCTCTAAACTAAGTGTTTGCCAAAATTGCTTGGTTAAGTAGATACCCAAGTTAACTGATATCCACACCTCTTTGGCCTTAATTGCTTTGATACATAAGTCTAGTATGAATTCCACCATAATCCTCAATCCATGCACTGACTTGAGATAACATAGCTTCTTCAGTTGTTTCTACGACCAGCAACCACTACAAAGATTCCTAAGCTTTTTGAATCACCTCCTGCTTTCTAACGACACATTCATTCCTTGCCATGTCAAATCATATCCATCTCCCCTCGTTCGGATCTCTGTCTCCCTACTCTCGCTTCTTGGGACCGTCATTAACTAACTCTCCAACTTGGTCCTTCTTTTGAAGCTTTTCCCCCACCACCATATCACAAAAAGACCTCGATCTTTTCTCGATTCTTGATAAGTTGCCCTTGTATTAGCCTTGCAATACATCGAACTACTCACCATCTATGTCCTCTTTTTCTTTGAATCCCAAGGATTGGGTTTCACAATGCCTTCTCTATTTTTTACTTCAAGGCCAAATCGGGCTTTCTGCACCCTTAGCTTTCTTCCACCAAAGCTCTCCCCGTGTAGCATTTCCATTGCCTTCACCACCTCCTCCGAGGACATCCTCACAAATGTAAAGCCCCGTGGAGCAGATGTATTCCAATCCCAAGATATTGATACCTCCAATACCTTTCCTGCCCTCCCAAACACACGAGAAATTTATCAAAAGCCACCCAACAGGGAAACCTTCCACAAATAGAGTCGGAAGTTCCACAAGAATCCTTCCACTTCTTAGCTTTTGGTCCCCGTGATTCTCACATTGCACTTCTCCTTCCTCTATTTCAGAGACAAGGATTTGACCCTTGCCTGTAGTGGTTCCCCTAAAGCCATCCCCTCATTGAGCCCTGATTTACCTTTGTTCTGATTCACAGTATCCCCCAAACCAATGGCCACTTTCGAATTCCCCTCCCCTCTTCCTTCTAGTCCCTTTCGCCTCTATTTTGTTGCTCGTTTACCTTTTTTCCTAGCCATCGCACCTTCTCTTGGCCTTTCCCATAATGTGTTACAATAATAAGCATATCATGTCAAGGAGAGAGAATTAAGGATCTAAGAACCCCTTAATCCACGTTGTACTTCCTAGTGCAAGAGAGGATTAGAGAGTTCCTTCCTACTCAAATCTTTGGAACCAATGTCGTCCATAGAAAACTAAAAGACACTTTTAGACAAAATTTCATATTATTACATTTCAACATTTCCACTCGTATATCATTCCCTAGAATTTATATCTTGGGAAACAGAGGTACTCAAGCATCAAGGAGAGTCAAGGATCTAAGACGCTTTTAGTCCTATTGTTTCCTAGTGCAAGGGAAGAATGTAGAGTTCTTTCCTGCTCAGATCGCTAGAGCAAGACCCTCCATAGAGGTGACATTTTCATTCATTTGCTTGTAACATTCCTCCTCTCTTACACCCCCTTGCTTGCTTGCATTTTCATTTTTTATTTCAGTTTTTTCTAATCTGCAATTTTTTGCTGAGAGTTCTAATTCTAAGAATCTTGAATCCGGTAAAGCAGAGATCATACACACGTATGGGCAAAGAAGGTACCTAACACCTTCCTCTAACCGAGGCCCATGCTCGGATCTTCAGAAGCTAGACCAATAGTTTAGTCTTTCAATCAAACCTTCTGATCTTAACCTTGAGGTTAATTGGACCTAGAGATTCTAGCTTTATGTAGATCTGTGATTTTTGGTTCCTGGTGACTCCTTTATTTTTGTCGAATTTTTCCAGTGATCTTGCCACTATATTCCACAATACCTATTTGACCAGATGTGCCACAAGGGGTGAAGTGTTGGCAGCTAGAAGGCAGCAAGAGCAAAGATTGAGTGCTGCAAACATGTGGATGTTGAAATTGATGTTTGGGAAACTAGGAAGAATAGAGTTAGAAACTTAGAATGAGGTCATCTATAGCACCATACATACTAGTCCCAATAAAAGATAAAACGATGGACAGCAGATTGAGATCATCGGGTCATGTGCAATGAAGATTAGACTAGTAAGGAAGAGAACACTAATTGGGGTCGAAGGGGCTAAAAGAAGTATGAGAGGAAAACCTAAAAAGACTTGGATCAAGTTAGTTAAATTAGATAATAAAGCTTGCTCACTTGTCCAAGACAGGGCCTTAGGAATGACTGGCAACAGGATTCACAAAGTCAACCCCAAATAGCTGATACAAGGCTAAAATGGTGATGAGGAAAATGATGATCTTATAACTACAATAAATTCCTCAAGCAAAAATATCACCAAATGTTATCAGCTTCCTTACCAAAAGCATGTTTCCAAGAGCAAGGGATGGAACTGATATGCAAAACACTTTTCTAACTATAGGAAATCACTTTATAAATGAGTGATGTCAAAACTAGATACAAAGAACCATCACACTTCAACAATGCCTAAAGAAGGTTAACGATCAATAGCATACAATTTGCCATTTTAACTAACATTCTATTCACCTAAATCTCAATGAAAAACTTGGACAGGAATTACCTCATCATCATAATGCAAATCCTTTATCCAGCCTTCCTCTTTCAGTCTTTCCACTCTGTAAATTCCTTCATTAATGAAGTCCTCAATATCATCTCTTCTCTTCCCTGGAACAATGGAAGTTCACAGTTCCTGTAAATCAGTTTTGAAGTTCAATAGGTTCAATTCAAATCCTAGGAAACTAAAGCCAAAGGGCTTAAAGCACCTTGAGTGGAAGAAATCATATCCAGCCAATTCCCATAAATGTTCTCAAGCAATGAAGTCAGCATAACAAAATTCTCTTTCGAAATACTTTTGCGTGAGAGTTGATCCCCAGCACTTTTAAACTTTCCTATGCGTTCTATTTGTGGTTGAATTCCTATTTTCTCGAAAACACCTGCAAAACATTGAGTAATGCATATTCATAGCATGTTAGCAAAGATTAAAAAAAGCTTTGCCATCCATTGAAAGTAGAATGCAGTGTCATAAGTTCAGACAAGAGTCCTTTTAAATGTATCATTTGCATTCGATCATATTCAAACTTAGAGTTTTATAAAGCCTGCCAATTAAGCTCATTCCAAGAGGGAACAACAAAAGAGGGCAGATTAGCCATTTTCTTGGAAGCATTTACCATGTAGATTCTTCAGAGGAATGTAATTCTAACTCACATTTTACTTGGCACGCATGTTGACAGGACAGATGTGTCAGAAATCAGAGATGCACAGAAGAAATGTAGTTCTAACTCACACCTTACTTAGCACGCATGTGGACAGGGCAGATGCATGAGAAATCTGAGATTCACATCAGGTGGGAGCCACCATGATGTGATCATGACCAAAATCATGCCAATAAGACAACCACAACTGCTAAATTTGAGAATTGATATGGAACTTTGATCAACTTTTTTTAATCTGTCCATCTTTGTTCCTCAAAGCTGGCAGTTAAGATTTCCTAGCCATCCTATCTTTTGGATATGGTCAAATCCACAGTGGAGCCTACCTGATGGATGATTTAGATCCCATTCATGTGCCCTGTTCACAATGCATGCCACAAGTGATGCATAGGTAAGATTTCTCATTCATAATCTTGATTGTCTGTTTTAGGGATTCCATCTATTTGTCATGTTTCGGGGCCAATGGTTTTGACTTATTTCCTTTAGCCAAATTCTCCAGTACAACTCCTGCATACTTGTTGCAGAAACTAATTATGGTCACAATAACACAAGGATTGTCTACACCAAAACAGTCAACCTAGCATCTCCGATTCACAGATAAATGTGCTTTATCAGTGAGATCTGAACACAAATTATCTTTTCTCAAATAGATATCCAAATGCCAAAATCTGCGTAGAATATCTTTTCAAAAGTAAAAAGTGTTGGATGTTTCAGAACATTCTTCAATTGACCAAAGAATGTTGCAGAAAGCGTAAGCTTTGGCCTCTTCATTGGTTCTAACCTTTAATATCTAGCCAATAATGTCCAATCACAAGAAGTTTTGATCCTAGCTCCAGAGCTGTTGGCTCCAATGACATCAAAGGCATGATAACCTATGGCATAACAGTACGAACAAGCCAGCTAGTGGGCATAGTGTGATTAGAGCCATAGTTGGTTGTGCTGTCAGAGCGATGATGGATATAGTAATCACAGCCCATAAATTCCACAGCCAGAATCAGCAGAGTGGTAGAGATGAACAGAAATCTATGTAGATGACAAATATAGTTGCAACAGCAACCATTCCTGGCAAAAGGTAAAACCAGACAGTGGTGGGTCTGCGGTTTGACAGGATCTTTCTCTTTTAACTAAAAAATTTCAGAGGCCACAAAAAAAAAAAAAAAAAAGGAGTCATGATATGCCCCAGGACACAGACAGAGAAAACTAAAGGGAACACGTAGCGGATACTATAATGGTGCCGCAATATCACAAAATATTCTCAAACAGGCAGACATTGTTGGAGTTCGCCTCATGCACACTCCTGCGGAGTATTACACAGATCTGGGCAACCTTTCTTCTGTACTCCTCATTGTACCATTCCTGTAATATATTGTATTTATTCTTATTACATATTAATTAGGTCTTAGTCAGTATTTTTCTAAAGTTAGCCTTTCTCTATAAGCTACCTGAGAAATGAAGTGGACAAAAGGAATCTTCTTACTTCAAGCATCCTCTCTTTGTTTTTCTCTATTTCTCTGTGATATTTACATCTCATTACATGGTATCAGAGCAAGAGATAGCTCCAAGATCCACATATTTTAAACTGTTTGCTTCTTGAAGACTGTACGATCACCTGCATCACGTAGGGCCCTCTTCCACTGATAAGGGAGAAGATCAGGTGCAGATTTGAATAGAGGGGAATTTATTGTGATGTACACACTTTTTTTTTGGCAACATTTGGCTCCTCAGAGGTCAGCTTTTCCATTTTTCTTCTATTTTCATAAAAAACCATCCAAAATTAATCTCGACCAATGATCTGTCAGATCTCTTGGAATTGGAACTTAAATTTACCCCTGTTCAGTTTTTTGTGGAATCTATCCATCGTTGCTGATCTTTGGAAGAAATTGGTTTGTTTGGGTTTTTGGGTTCAATCGTTCATTTCCTACCAAGGAACCATGGACTGTTTCTACATATTTTTCTTTTGCTCTTCATTCATACTATTTGGTTGTTTATTCAGGGCTATCGTGTGGAATACACCTGTCTACTTGGTTGATCTTGAAGGTATGATCAGATCTAGACCTAATCTTTGGGTTCCTTGCTGAGTTTCATAATCCCTTTTTTCTCTTATTCACACTTGAACTGATTGGAATTCAGTTTTTTTGCTGCACTCGATTACTGGTATTGATATTGTTGCATCTAGATCTGTCTCATCTACATTATTACATCTAGGCCATTTGTTATTGTAATTTTGTCTTGATAGCTATGCCGTCTTCCAAAATTACATCTGGGATATATGAAATGGCCTCTGAGATGCATCATTTTGAAAATCCAAGTCTCCAAGTAATACCAGGCTGACTGGACAACAATTTCCTATAGCAGAGGGTTATATTTGCTTTCCTCCATAAAGAAGCAGTGGACACAGTACACGAGTTATATTTGAATGAAAATAATGTTGCCCAGATCTACCAGCTACCTCAAGGGAGATTCTCTTCGCCAGGGCAGAAATCAGCCACAGAATAAATAAAACTTCGAAGTCTCTCATAGGAATTGGCACTTTCTGAGGATGTTAAGTACTCAAGTTCATTTGTTCAAAAGATGATAAAGCACAGAAAAAATTGTTTGCGTTATTAGCAGGATTGAATCGTGAATCATGATTTTGAATCCATTCATGTTCAAATCCTCAGGCATCGAACCTATCTAGTCTCAACGGTGTGTGCGCCCTTCTACTAAAAGACGAGCGATGTAGGAGAGTGATGGAAACACTGGTTCCTGCCATAGAAAAATCAGCACTCATCTCCAAAGGGTACTTTGGCTGAGAAAATAATTTTAGCCATGACGCAAGGGGCCATGGTAAAGGAAAATGCTTCTGTACCCATTGTAAGTAGAGGAATCATTTTGTCAATACTTATTGGAAGAAAGAGCCTTCGATGACGAAACAAAGAGCTCATTATATGTCTATTGAATCAAGGGCATCTTCCATTTCCAATTCTACAATTGACCACAATCCCTCTAATGATATGGTTCAAATCCTTTGGACTTAATATGACTCCATTCTCCATAAGATGGCTGGTCTCCAAGGTAATTTTGTGTACAAGTCCTCCTATCTCATGCAGACAGAAATCACGATTTCTACCCTCCACATTACTTATATTGGTAGTCCCGGGGTGATTGACTCAAGCATCACCAATCATGTCTGGTACGCCCAACTCTTTCCTCCAACTACTCTACATGTGGCAAAGTGAAGGTAGCAGATGGCACCTTCACTAATATTACAAGAAAATGTGTTATTTCCCTAATCTTCACACATCTCCTTGCCCTCTGTCCTTTTTGTTCCAAAGCTTACTATTAGTTCCCTCACCAAAATCCTAAAATTTTCATAACCTTTTCTTCCAGATCATTGTGTTTATCGGACTCGCGAATGAAAAAGGTGATTGGTGGTGGGCGTGAAGAGCTAGGGTTACATCTCTTTGACTCTCATATCAGCTCACAGGTTACTAGTTTTCTCAGTATGAATAAAGAACTCCATAAGTGGCATTGTCGCTTTGGCTGCCCTTCAATTTGAGTTCTAATATACTTTTACCCACTTCTATTGGTTGTAGTCAATTGTCATGTGATATCTGTGAACTGTAAAACATCATAGGAGTCTCTCCCAGAAATGAGAATAAACATCTTAGTGCCCTTTTTTCACTTATTCAAATGTATGGACAGCTCATATGTTGGATTATTCAGGATTCCGTTACTTCATATTTTTTTATTGATGATGTATACTGGATGACTTGGTATTTCTCATTAAACATAAATGTGAAACATTTCATCATTGTTAGACTTTCCATAAATGCATACTTTAATTTCAGACTGGTACCCAAACTTTACGCAACAATAATGGAGGAGAATATATGTCTGCAGAATTTCTCACCTACCTATGAAATTATGGAATTGAGTTGTAGAGTACATGTTCCCATAATTAACAAAACGGAATTGCAGAATGAAAAAATTGTCACCTATTTGAAGTTGCCCATGCTCTTCCAGTAGAGATAAATATTCCAAAATTCTACCGATCAGAATCTATTCTTACTGCATGTTATTTAATTCATCATGTGCCGACTAGAGTTTTAGATGGAAAGAATCCCATTGATATATTCAGTTCCAAACATCATGTTTCAAGTATTCCTCTTAAAGTATTTGTGAGTCTGTTTTGTCCCCAATTTTGATCCATGAAGGAACAAACTCTATTCAACCTCCCATCAAATGCATGTTTGTGGAATATTCTCACTCTAAAAAAGGATGCAAGTGTTCGAAACCTACGACCAAAAAAAGGTATGTGACTATGGATGTCACTTTTTTTTGAAGAAATTCCCTTGTTCACAACCAAGAAAAGAGAGATAGTTTGGTCTTGCCTGTTCCTCTCAAAAGTCCCGGCCCCCATCGTTGACGATCACAATGGATTCTCCTAATTCAACTGATCGTGGTACTTGGTAGAGAGATGTTGCTATATAAAAGGAGACACAAGAGACGACTACTCAATGACTCCACGACTCATCACCAAAAACCCTTCTGAGGACTCAGGTATTGATACATCTAATCAGTTGTCTTCTGATCTTCCTATTGCATTACGAAAAGAGGTACATAGCTGCACAGCTTACCTTATTGCTCGATTTTGTGTCATATAAGAAATTGTCCCCATCTTACAGGTCCTTTCTTACATCTCTCACATCTGCTCCTATTCCCACAAACATTGAGATGGAACTTGAACATCCATTGTGAAGACTAGACACGAAAAAAATAAATGAAAGCCTTGGAGAAAAATCAGACGTGGGAGATGACTATATTACCTAAAGGAAAAGATCCCATTGGCTGCAGATGGGTATTCTATATCAGACATTATCCTGATGGAAATATTGCTTGTTACAAAGCCAGGTTGGTTGCTAAAGGCTACACCCAGACCTATGGAGTCGACTATTTGGAGACATTTTCTCCAGTTGCAAAGCTCTACTTTGTATGGCTACTCATTTCCATTGCTGCAAACTTATATTGTCCCCTCTATCAACTTGATGTAAATTTTTATTTTTTTTTTTAAGTTTTTTTTTTTTTTCACCACAGCAATCTCCTTGAAGAAGTTCATATGCATCCTCCTCAAATCTTTACTCGAAAGGGGAAAACTCAGCTCGTCTGTCACCCAAAAAAAGCTATTTACTGGCCTGGTTTGAGAAATTCAGCAATGCTCTTCTTAAATTTGGCTTTTCTCGGTGTAGTTCTGATCATTCCATATTTGTTAAGCGTTATTGTGAAAAAACAATCGTTTTGATAGTCTGGATAATATGCTCAGGGAATGATGAGGATGGTGTTAAAGTCTTAAATGATCACTTGCATTGATCTTCTAACATCAAAGATCTTGGTCCATTGAAGTATTTTCTTAACATCAAAGTTGCTCAGTCAAGAAGGGGAATAGTTCTTTCCCATTGTAAGTATGCTCTTAATCTACTTCAGGGGGCGGGAAAACTTGACTACAAACCTATTGATGCCCAAGGTATTCCATAAACAGTAATGGTGGCCATAACAGCCACTGCTATTACCGTTATGATACAGGCCATATCAGCCATTACAACAAAAAAATTTTAGGAAAAAAAAAAAAAACTGCATTGGCCCTGTAACGTACCGTTACGGGTCATCTTTTCTATAATAGCCGTTATGGCAGACCATGTTCATACCCCTCTCAATCCCAACAATAAAATCCAGTTGAATGATGGTGAACCTCTTCCAAATCCTTGAGTGTTTCAGAGATAGTTGGAAAGCTGATTTAACTCGCAATTACCCATCCAAATATTGCGCATGTTGTTGGGGTTATATGCCAACTCATGTTGCATGCCCTTGATCAACCCACCTTCAGGCAGCTAAACGTATTATTCAATACATCAAAGGAGCACCAGGACATAGGATCTTCGCTCAGACCAAGGACACTTACGGATCACATCTTATTCTAATGCAGATTGGGTAGGAAGTCCAAACAACAGACGATCGACTTCTGGATACTGTACTTCTATCGGTGGGAATCTTGTCACCTAGAAAAGTAAAAGAGCAGAGGATAGTGGCTAAGTCCAATGCAGAAGCAGAATACCGAGAAATGACCCACACTATGTGTGAGTTACTTTAACTAAAGAAGTTGCTGACAAAATAAGGATTCCATGTTCAGGACCCTGTAGAGATGAGGTGTGACAACCAAGCCACAAACATATCTCCACAAACCCCACCTTCCATAAGCGAACTAAACATATAAAAGCTGATTGTCACTTTCAGGGAGAGTCCAGTCCATATGTCTGTTTGAAAGCACACTGACCAGACGTGTTTGCCAAATCGTTCCCTAGGATCAACTCACTTCTATTACAAGCAAGCCAGTCATGATCGATATCTGCACTTTAGCTTGAAGGGGAGTGTTGAAGGAGTCCACCTCTAACTATATAGATTTTGGCATCCTTTCTTCTATACTCCTTAATGCACCACTCCTATAATATTATTGTATTTAGACTCATTCTTATCATGTATTAACTAATTAGGTCTTACCCTGTATTTTCTAAATTAGAATATCTTCTCTGCATAAGTTGTGTCCTTCCTGAGAAATGAAGTGGAACAAGAATCTTCTTCATTGAAACATCCTCCCTTTGTTTTTCTCTGTTTCTCTGAGAAAGTAAGATCTCACTACAGACATCTCAATACGCATTTATTGCACATGAATGTGTGTGAGGCATGCATGCATGTAAGCCTTTACAAATGAATAATAGGAAACATGGTGAAAAAAAAAAACTAGAAAACATTAACCTCAACAAGGACTCATAATAGATTGACAGTCATTGTGGATTAAACATGGAAACTCTGGGTCTTTGAAAAGTAAAAAAGCAACTTACCTCCTAGGAATGATGCCTGGACTGCCAAACCATATAACCCAACATAAGCACTAGGAGGTGCATATAGCTCTCCGCAGGCACTGCCAAGGTAGTATTCTTTCTCTCCACAGACAGGGATATAGCCCACGATGAACTTACCTGTGCCAGACCCATAAATAGAAACACAAATCATAGATTTTCTGATGAAAAGAAAAATTGAAAGTAATAAGCATTAAAACTAAAGGGGCTGATGATCAAATTAGTCCTCGAATTCACATTTCAACCCAGGTAGTGAAGCCAATTCACAGTAACAAGAAAAACGAAGAAGGGAACACAAATTATTCATGGAAGATTTAATATATAGTGTAGAAAATTCACACCAACAGTAAAAGAGAACTCTTCTCAATAAAAATTCCAACAAAAAGATATCACAGGGCTTGAAAAGAGTCTTTTAACAATTGACATATAGCCCTCATGTAAAGAAAAACCCTAAACTAAATCCTAGCCCTCAATTTCTATAATAACAAATGCACCACATAAGTGCATAAGCATCAAGCACACACGCACCTGCTTATGAACATGAACACACATGCATACAGATGTGTATACATGTATAAAATTATGAACCTATGTATAACCATGTGTAGGCAGCTAATATCAATTGAGGTAAATGAGGAAGCCCAATAACGTCACATAGTATATTCACACATTGTGAGACTCATTAACATAAATTATAAATGCATGTGCACGAAGACATATGCACATCAAAGTTTTAAATTCCTCAGGGGGGTACGAATACAAGGCATCCAAACTGCCAAAAAAAAAAAAAAAAAACTGAGTCAAAGAAAAACATTGGAGACACAGAGGAGAAGGGAAGGTTATCTTCAATGTGAAGCAAAACCCTGGAGCTGGAACGAACTGAGATCAACCAAACTTTCAGCGGCTATCTTCAATGTGAAGGGAAAGACTAACAGCATCCTGCTTCACACAGTCATCTGAGATACTATTAGCTTCTCTAGGAACTTATGAATAATCAGACAGTTAAAACTCAGGTCTCTGACTTCTTCCAGCAAATCTGACAACTTCCATGGGGATGAATCTGAAGAGGCCAACTTGATTGTGTTCCAGGAGTCTCATTCGATACTAGGAACTAATGAAGGTTGCCTGCCAACCTGACTGCTGGAAGCAGGGCAGCATCCTCTGCAAAGTTAGAATCTTGAAAACCAACATGACTGAAGAACACTGTTAGTATCTCCACTGTTTTCACAGACTATATCAGGTTGGGCGGATACAGATGCAGTAAGGCTGATAGGGCCATATCGTAACACATCTTTAAAACCATGGAACACATGCACACAAACATGTATAGACATGCATGAATGTTATGTACAGAAGAGAGTACAAACATATGGATCAACACAGAACTGTGCATTAAGCTTATAAAGGACACATGACTTTACACATCTGTGTGCCCAATGCCCATGTGCATTCATGCACGCAATAAGCGCAAATATAAAGTCTTTCCAAATTCTGCTCAGGTAGGTTTCCAACAGCTCATTATTTTCAAAGTTTGCTTTTGGATTGGTTGATAGCAAACTTTCCAACAATAGAAGTATCTTTACCACTGATGTAGTTTTATGATACCCAAGTAAAATTCCTAAATTTTGTGTGGCTGTGAGGAAATATAAACAGCTAAAGTCTGGTTTTGAGTAAACCAAGTATATTGTACAATCAGTGTACCAAAACTATCTTCAGGACAACTACTGCTTCGCCATCATTTATGATCCAAGAGGTTAAAACCACAGTTATAGGGTGCAGAGTTATGTAAAAGTGAAAGGAAACAGCTTAAGGGAAGAAAAGAGCAAAAATGACAAAAATATCCCTCACAATATGCAAGTGCACCTAATAAACTAAATAAAGGGACACGTGGACAAAACTAAAGACAGGCCATACCACCGTAAGACCACTAATTATAGTCATCCAAGTGGGTCATAGTGCCATCAACATTCCCCTTCCAGCATAAATGTAGTCGATACCTGGCTTGGAATAAATACGTGCAGACTTGCTATGACCAAGAGCTTTGGTGAACATATTAGCAAGTTGATCCTAAGACCAAACATATGGTGTAGACATTTCATAGTTAGAAAGCTTCTCGCATATGAAATAATAGTCAACTTCAATATGCTTAGTTCTTTCATGACAAACTGGATTATTTGCAATATGGGAGGCTACTTAATTACCATAAAGTAATTGCAATAGTAGGTTCACTGGAAAACCCATTTCCTGCAATAGTTTCTTAATTCACATGAGTTTACAAGTGGTATGAGCCATTGCCCTATATTTTGCTTTAGTACTTGATCGAGCTACAACACATTGCTTTTTACTCTTTCATGTGACCAAATTTCCTCCAAAAAATGTGCAATACCTGGTAGTAGACCGCCGATCAGTTGGGGAGCGTACCCATTTTGCATCAAAATACCATGTAAGTAGAAGATTATTCCTTTTATAAATTATAAAAAATAAATAAATAAATAAATAAATTCCTTTGCCCGATGCTCTAAGATATCCCAACATCCAAATAAAAGCATACATGTGACACATTCTAAGAGAACTCATAAACTGACTTCCACACTCACATTAAATGATATATCTGGCATAGTGAATGTTAGGTGGATAAGCTTTCCGATCAATCATCTATACCTTCCTAGGTCTTCAACTACATCTCCTTGATCACTAAATAGTTTATGATTTGGATCCATCGATGTATTGACTAGCTTAATACCAAGAAGGCCCGTTTCTACGAGCAAATCAATGCAAAGCATATTTCCCTAGAGATAGATCAATGCCTTTCTTTGATCTGATAACTTTTAACACAAGGAAAATCGCAAATGACCTAAATCTTTCGTTAGGAAATGACATTGAAGATACTTCTTAAGATCCTCAATTCCTTTACCATCACTCCCTATAAGCCTCTAACATAATATCATCCACATATACGACTAACACAATCAGAACAGAGATGTTTGTCTCGTTGTCTGTAAGAAGACAATTATCAGCATGACTTTGGGAAATTAAAAATTAAAAAAAAAAAAAAAATAAAATAAAATAAAATAAATAACAGGATAACATAACCTTATTGAATTTATCAAACCAGGCATGCGGTGACTACTTCAACCCATAAATTGCCTTTATTGATTTACAAACCTTATCTGACTCCCATAAGCAACAAACCCAAGTGGTTGCTCCATATAGAACTCCTCTATAAGATCACAACGAAGAAATACATTTTTAACATCGAGCTGAAATAGGCACCACCCCTGATTAATCACAACTGAAAGAATGACACGAATGGAATTAAGCTTGGTAACTGGAAAAAAGGTTTTGATATAGTCGATGCCAAGACTCTTGAGTGTATCCCTTGGCAACTAAGCAAGCTTTCAATTGTTTGATTGTGCCATCAGGCCGAAATTAAATGATATACACTCACTAACAAATATGTTTACCAGCTGAAAGACTAGTTAGCTCCCACATGACATTTTGATGAAGTGCAATCATTTCTTCCCTCATAGTTCGCTTCTACCCCCTAGATGACAAGGTTTCTTGATATGAATCAGGAACAGAAGAGATGATAAAGACAAGGAAAATTTATAAAAGATGGGAAGACAAACAACGAAAAGAAATTTGGAGATAAGGTGGTCGGTACACGCACGCTACCTTTCTTCAGAGCAATAGGGATATCAAAAAAATCAAGAGATATAGGTGAAGTGACTAGATCAATAGGCTTGGAACAAGATATGGTGGATGGCACATCATGGTTGGTGGCACCAGTGTTCGAAATATCGATACTATTGGCCGATATTATCGTTATCGCACCCCTGCGAGACGATACACTCGCGATAACCCCTGGAAGATACCAAAAAACCCACAATCCAAATATCGGTCGATATATCGTTGATATCGCACGATATTTTGACAACATCGCGTGATTTTCTCTCCATTATTGTCGGACATCGACGTCATCATCCGAAAAAATTGGGGAAAAAAAAATAGAGGGTGGATTTCGGTACCTGTAGAAGAGATCGCCATGATCGGAAGCTTCTATTTGGTGGGCCATTCGAATTGAAGCGTCATTCCTAGGTTACCGCAAATAACATCTCCGATTTTGGAGAGAAATCCGAAGACATCCGATGAGATTTGGGAGATATTTTAGGGTTCCGGAAGCCGGAACCCTCTTTGCTTGAAAACGAAAGGTCGTTCGAGCCTTTTTTCTTGGACGCGGATTAGCTACTGACATGTTGAGTAGCGAGATCGCTACTGAAGTGACGTCACCAAGTTACGTGGGTCCCACCATGATGAATGTGTTATATCTACACGGTCCATCCATTTGGAGATATCATTTTAGGACATGAGTCAAATAACGAGGCAGATAAAAATCTGTAATGGACCCCACTACAGAAAACAGTGGAGAAAGTGACATACACCGTTGAAACCTTCCTAAGGTCCACCGTGATGTTTATTTGAGATCCAACCTGTTAATAAGTTAAAAAAGGCATTATAAAAGGTAAAAAATATATATCAGCTTAATTGAAAACTTTTGGGCCCTCAGAAGTTTTTAATGGTGGGCGTCACTCTCTCTACTGCTTTCTGTGGTGGGGTCCATTAGAGCTTTGAATCTTAGTCATTCTTAGGCTCATGGCATAAAATGTTCTCTCCAAATGGATGGACGGTGTGGATACAAAACATACATCATGGTGGGGCCCACGGAACTTGGTGACGTCAATTCAGTAGCGAGTCTCGCTACTCAGCTAATCTGCACCCCTTTTTTTACGAGTACGCGCGCACCAGCGAGCATGTTGACGTCACTAAGTTCTGTGGGTCCCATCATGAGGTATGTGTTATATCCAGGCCGTTCGTCCATTTGGCGAGCTCTTCATAAGGCTTGAGCCTAAAAATAAGACAGATCCAAAGATCAACTGGACCACAATGCAAACAACAGTGGTAGATTGAACGTCTACCATTGAAACCCTTTTGAGGGTCACGGAAGTTTTGGATCAATATGATATTTATTTTTCCTCTTCATCCAGGTCTGTGTGACCTAATTAACAGATTGGATGGAAAATAAACATTGTGGTGGGCCCTACGACCCAGGGAGGTTTCAATGGTAGGAATTTTCCTACCCACCTTTTCCTTTAGTGCAGCCCACTTTAGTCTTGAATCCTGCTCATTTTTGCTCTCAAGTGCTAAAATGATCTCAAAAAACGAATGGACGAGGTGGATTTCTTACAAACATCACAGTGGGCCCCACCTAGGTTTTGAGCGAAAGAACTTGGTGGGAAGTGGAACCCCTAGTGAGCAGTGTACTTTGTAAACTTTGTGGGCCCACTATAATTCATGTATTTTATCCACTCCGTCCATCCATTTTACCAGATAAATTTATGGTTTGAATGAAAAGAAAAAACTATTATTAGCTTGATCCAAAACTTTTGTGGCCCACTAATGTCAATCACCATTGTTTCCTATGGTATGGTCTACCTAATTATTGGATCTGTTTTATTTTTTGGATAATGTCCTGAAATGATATGGAAAAACGGATGGACGGGGTTGATACTGAATATAGTTGTCTTAGTTCAATCGGACAACGCATAGCTTAGGACCCTATACAAAGGAAATCTATTATATACACTTCTTTTTTGAAACTTTACGATTTAAAAGCGTGTATTAAGGGCCTTTTTAACAATCCCCAAAGTTTCATTAAAAAATTCAACCATTTTCCCCATGTTTCCCAAAAAGTACAATAAACTATGCGATACAAACGATATATCCCGTGCGATAACCGATACGTATCTGTATCCCAAGGGTGCGATACATTGTGCGATACCGATATTTCGAACACTGGGTGGCACCATCACCCCGTTTTTGTTGTGAGTAGACTTTGAGCATAAGCTCAACAACAAGAATGGGAGAACCAATAAAAGGAGATGATTGGATAGTGTCTTCTTCAATAGGAATAGGCATAGGCACTGTGAGATGAGATGGTGAAGCTTCCAAGTCAAGAGATTAGCCTTCATTTGAGAAGCATGGAGTGGACTCAGAGAAGGTAACATCGGCACATAAATTTTCTTCAAAGATGATGATTGTAACACTTGCCACCCCTTTGCACTTTAGAATACACACAAAATATACATTTAACTACTCTAGGTCTAATTTATCATGGCCTGACTCCAACTAATGAACAAAGTACACACACCCAAAAACCTTGGGTTGCAAAGAAAATAATGGACACCTAAAAATAAAATTGCATGAGGCAACTAACCTTAATGCAGGGGCATTTTCACACTGGGCTCGAGTGGGGTCGCTTGTGGGATGCACGGGCACACTTGGGGTGGGTGTGGCACACGGAGGAGGTCTCGTGTTCGAGACTCCTCACCAGGGGTGATTAATGCGCATTTCACACCGGGCTCGAGTGGGGTAGCCCGTGGGATGCGGAGACACACTCGGGGTGGGCGGCCCATGTGATTTGGGGCCCACGAAGGGGGTTCGGCCGAGGTCTTAAAACCCATAAGATGTGGGGTCTGGGCTATGAGATAAAGGGATTAATTCGCCATACTCTAACAGTTCGAGCTTTTAGAGCAAGTGGTTAATTGTCCTGCATCAAATTGGTATCAGAGCGGGAGGACTCAGGTTCGAGACTTCTCACCGGGGGTGATTAATGCAAGGGCATTTTCACACTGGGCTCGAGTGGGGTCGCTTGTGGGATGCATGGGCACACTCGAGGTAGGTGCGGCCCACGAAGGAGGTCTCGTGTTCGAGACTCCTCACCAAGGGTGATTAATGCACATTTCACACCGGGCTCGAGTGGGGTAGCCCGTGGGATGCGGAGACACACGAGGGGTAGGCGGCCCATGTGATTTGGGGCCCACGAAGGGGGTTCCGCCGAGGTCTTAAAACTCATGAGACGTGGGGCCTGGGCTATGAGATAAAGGGATTAATTCGCCATACTCTAACAGTTCGAGCTTTTAGAGCAAGTGGTTAATTGTCCTGCATCAAACCTGTTAAGATAGGAGAGGGCATTCTATTGATTAAATAGCATGTTATTAAAACTGCATCACTCTAAAAATTATTTTAGACACTCATATGAATCGACATGGCGCATATCACCTTAAACAAATGATGTTTGATGCAAAATACCATTTTTAGATAAATACAAGAGAAAAGAATTGGATATATACTCCTTAGCATTATCTAAACGAAAGACACACTTTGAGTTAAATTGATTATGTACTTTCATATGAAAGATCTTAAAATAAAGAGGTATTCAAATCTCTCTTTCATTAGATAAAGCCAAGTCAGTTTTGAAAAATCATCAACCGAAGTAACAAAATACTTACACTTTTGAGTCTCTGACACACTAGAAACTTAAATAGGTCTCCAAACATCTGAATGAACTAAAGCAAATGGAATTAAACTACGCTTTTCTGCACGTGGTGGAATAGTAACTCGATGATGTTTACTTAACTCACACACCACATCCTGAAGCAAATACGGATAATAATGAACAAATGATTCCTTTGAATTGAGAATCTTCAAGAATGAGTGACTGATATGACAATGCCACTAGTAAGGAGAGAGATTGGTCTACGCTACTACTCAAATTACTTCACAGTCATGATATTAAAGCCCACTCTAGCAATCTTCTTCTTCGTCTTTAGATCCTAAAAACAGTGTGAGAGAGAGAAAATCATAGAGCCGTTAAGTGATTTGTGAGTTTACTAACAAACAAATGGCTAAAAGGAAATTTAGATACATAAAGAACAGATGGCAATGAAAGAAAGGAACTTAGATGAACCATGCCCATTCCACACACTTTGGATTGAGTGCCATCGACCAAAGAGATTAATAAATTCAACAACAATGTATCAATAGAGGAAAAGGCACTAGACTCACTTGCCATATGGTTAAAAGCTCTAGAGTTAATGAGAAGCTCTAGAGTTAATGACCTATGGAGTAGAGTACTTTGACCCTAAACAAGTCCTACCAGAGTTCACAAATGTGGTCCTAAAAGTGGAAGTAATGGTAGAGAGGTTGATTCTTCAATAACTTGGAGCACTCAATACTCATCTTTGGTATGCGTAACCATGTTACCAGATGTACTTCGTTGTTGAATTGTAAGAATAGAATCAGTAGAAGAAGACTCACTAATCTCTTCAAAATAAGATACCTAATTTGCTCAAGCTGGCTTCTCATAGATATCCCAACATTTCTAAACAGTGTGATTTGTAAGCACACAGTGAGTATGCTTCCTAGGTCCACGACCTCCCCCTGCATTACTTCAACCACCTTAATTACCTTTGCTACCACAACTACCACCTCTGCCTTGTCCAACAAATGATGCCAAAGAAGCATTATCACCAATTCCATCCACAAAGCAAAGTGATACACGTTTATGGCCAACATAAACTTCATTTAGGAATGGAACATCCATGCCTCCCAAGATCTTCGCATCTAGCTCATTTTCTGGTTTCAAGCCAGATAGGAGTTTAGCCACAAGAATTTCATACATTGCTGACATTGTTTCTCCAAGTCATTAGTAGACGGCTAATACACTCATCCCACATTCATTTGAGTTTCGAATAATATTCACCAATGGATTTATTCCCTTATTTGAATGCAAAAATCTCTTCCAACAACTTCTATGCACAAGAGATGTTTTTATTGGATGAATACATCTCATGTAACGCATCCCACATCCCACACTTCCTTTGTAATATCTAGAAACATCACATTCACACTAACCAAACTATTTAATAACTATGCCATGATCTGAGCATTTTCCTGGATCCAACAATCGTACATGCTATCGCTTTCATTTGGTTTCTCCGTGGTCAGATTTTTTAATTTGCCTTTCGCCATTAAAAATTTTTGATTAGATTCAAACCATTGGAGATATTTTGCTCCATTTAGTTTTATAGAGGTTATTTGAACCCCTGGAAAAATAGATGGATTTAGGAACCAGATCTTCGATCACCCTTCATTTCCATTAAAAGAAAAAATTAAAGACAACACAATGCTTACAGGAATGAGGGCTGACTCTTCCAGATGTAAGAACTCTCTAATTGCACACTCCACACGATGTACGCACAACAACTGACAAAACAATCAGCCCAAACATTCCAATTGAACACGAGAAGAGCGATGATCATGAACACACCATTCACACTTTCACAACACACCCATTCACACTTTCACATGCAGACCATTGCAAAGGCATGGCACAACCGAAAAAAAAAAAAAAAAAAAAAAAAAAAAAAAAAAAAAAAAAAACCTAGGTTTCTTAAAGAACTTTTAGCATAAGGAGAGATGAAGAGTAAAGAAGACAATAAAATTTTGTGAGATAAAAGAGAAGAAAGTGGTGAAAATCAAAACAAAACCAGCTCTGATACCATGAAGAGTGATGTAAAGGTGAAAAGAAACAGAAAAGAAGAAGAAAACGATAGGGAGGGGGGGGGGGGGGGGGGGGGGGGGGGGGGGGGGGAGAGCGCTAAAATTTTACATCCTACTCTCCCTTTTTATATTAAGTCAAAAACAAAAATGCTAAAAATACCCAAAGAGAGAGAGAGAGCGCTAAAATTTTACATCCTACTCTCCCTTTTTATGTTAAGTCAAAAACAAAAATGCTAAAAATACCCCTCATTAACAATATGACATCTGCATATTAAGTGAACCTAATAAAGTAAATAAAGGGAGACATGGACAAAACTAAAGACTAGCTGGGCTGTATAACCATAAGATCCCTTTTCGTAGTCATTTAGGTGGGCCATACAATAATCCATAGTCATTAACAAAGGGAAAAACATTTCCTTGCAAATTTTAAATATCGTTAATCAAAACATTACAAAAAAAAAAAAGTGCACATAATAGGGGTTTCCTTTGTATAGGGTCCTAATATATGAGCTTTCCAACTGAACTGATGTAAGTATATTCAAAGTCTATTCATATAATTTATGAACGTTACCAGACGTGTATGGAAACACAATAAATACATTCAAAAGAAAAAGAAGAATCACTAGATCAGGTTACATACATGTTTAATTTTGTGTTTGGATACAAATATTGCAATTGATTTACAAGAAATTGAGAAATGTCAATTTTTCTCAATTTCTGCAACTTAACCCATCTCCCTCAAATCTCGAAATCATAGTTCCAAATCCATGATTTTTCATGGAAAACATGAAGAATCATAGATTTGTAACCATTTGACACTGGTTTAATATGATTTACAACAAAAACATGGATTGAAAATAAAAAATGCTCATTGGATTGAATATGTGGGATATATCGGCACTACCTGTGTGTTTTGTATCGCACGAGTGGGATACAAGATATATCGTGGGATATATCGGCTGATATCGTCGATATTTAAAACACTGCTTGCAAATACCTATTTCTTCCTTCCTTCCCCCCATTCATTTCACTTGTCCAAGCATCAATTATAACAGAAGTCATAGAACAAGTTCTTAACTTCCATTTCTTGCACTCTTTATTGCATCCACTTTTAGATTTGACAACATGGATAATAAGAGCAAAGAGACATGTTTAGGCATGATTAGGACAAATTGAGGATTTGAGATTGAAGAGATGATTCATAGCACACGTTCCAAGAATTAGGCCAGATCATTCATCAGTTGGGAGCCCGTTGTGACATGCCCTGGCAAGACAACATGTTCGTACGATGAGTGTAGTTGAAATGAGGTTCTTGAGATGGATGAGTGCCAAGACAAGGAAGGATAGAATTAGAAATGAATGCATTTGATGGAACTTAAAGAGTAGCACCAATGGGCAATAAGTCGAGGGAAAGTAGAATCAGATGGTTTCAACAAGTGCAATGAAGACCAAGAAACGCGTCGGTTACAAGGAGTAAGTTGGTACAAGTTGAAGGCTCTAAAAGGGGAAGGGGAAGGCCCAAAAGGACGTGCATGAATGTAATAAGAAAAGAGTTTATGAGCTATGGTCCAACTGAAAGTTTGGCCCTTGATAGAGTGGAATGGCAGAATAGGATTCATGTGGTTGATCCCAATTAATTGGGTTAAGGCTTAGATGATGATGATGATGATATTCTCAAATTGAAGGAAATGATCATAAGATCCATTAAGTCAAGCAAAGGAACATGATCCGAAACAAGCTCACGCTCTTGGAGAAACTTAATGCATTAACCACCAATTATCCAATCAATAAGACCATGTCTGTTGACAAACTCAACAGTACACTTTAGGCTTGTAGTAACACCTTAGTAGCACAAAACTTGAGCAAATTCGTGCACTGAAGTAGAGAAGTAGCATGTCACTGCCCAAATGCTTCCCCAAGCGTAGACCATGCGCATTCATAATCACAGTCCCCTCATGGACGAGTTAGACAAGTCAGCCTATACCCCAATTGCAAACACCAAGTGTTGTGAGCCAAACCCTACTAGGATGCAAGATAGACACAAGAGCTGAGTGGAATGCTTTGTATTGCACTAAAAACTCAAGAGATTGCAACTTCTAAAGTTGCCTCACAAATGAGGAGTCTTACAGTCTTACCCCTTACATAGGTAAAAGAATCTTCTACCTACTTTAGATGGATGGCTAGGCCAAAGCCACGTAACAGTCATCCAATGGCCAATAACACTCTAGAAAACATTTAGATGATCCAACGGCCAAGAACACTCTAGAAACCATTTAGATGATCCACATTATGATCATCCAACGGCCAAGAAGACACGTAGCGATCATCCAAGCATTCATCATTTGTTGGATTCCTTACATAAGTGAGATTTCAAACAACAACCCAACCAATCAAATGACTTAAGCCCCTAAAAAATATTTGCCATATGCAAGAAGGGGAAAGCTCCGTGTCTAGTTACATAAGGGATGCCCCTGTTCTACATGCACGAAGCATGAAGCAAAGCAGCAAAAGATTTGGGTGCGGAAACAGGGAAGCCCAGTGGGAGCACGAGAACTAAGTGCAGTTTGAAGCAGGAGCTGCACCCAATCAAAAGGATCATGCAACTACTCCCCATACATCCATAGATCATTAAATGGAAAATGTTGCACCAGTTGAACCAATCAAAGACTCCAAGCACTAGTCTTAGAGCCTCTCCATCCACCTGCATAGAGTCAATCATTAAAGGACCTAGGCCAGCAAGAGTTGCCCATCCTCGGTACATGACAACCAACACTCACCAACCCCCACCCCACTCCTACAAAATAGCAAAGCAGATAATAACTACCGAAAGAAGGTTCACGGTGTACTAAATTTCACCTTCCAAAAATTATTTATCACCAGAATGCACATCTTGAGAACCTATTGGAAAGCATATCTTCATATGACATGAGTCTACCGCTATGTTGAATAACCAGCCAATTACGGGTATATAAGCATAATGTAGCCACAAACTGGTCATCCCTCACTTACGTTGCAAAACAAAACCAAGAAAGAAAGAGGTAGGTTCACAATTTAAGGAAATTTTCAATGTAGCGTAATCAAGCTAAGTAAAATTAGAAAACATAAACCATTACCTGACTTCTTGAAATTTATTATATGCCTTCGAATCTCTTCAACTTTGCCCCAACCGCAGTTAAGGGGTTCTATTTGAAGATAGACACCAGAAATGCGAGGATCATATGCTGCTTTTACAAAATTTTCACAAATTTGAGGTAGAGATAGCCCTGAAGAGAATCGGCCCCGCAACTGTTCGAAGATCTGAAAAATAAAAAATAAAATATTGAAACTTAAAACACAACACAAACCAACAAGCCAAAATTTACACTGATAATCTATCGACAGAACCAAACTTTCAAATCACCGAAAACAATATAGACATGTTTTTCTCTGTTCATGTCTAAGGGGTAGTTTAGCACAAACAACAAGCTGCAAAAGACTGATTTCCTTCATAAATCTGAAACTTGAAGAGAGAAGCAATCTAGAAGACCCAAAACATAAAAGTGAGATAAAGATGAAGCATTTCAATCCCCTGTTATCCACCATAGCAATAGCTTCCCAGTAGCTGTAAATAATCCTAAAATACCCGGCCAGCTAATCTGAAATATCTGTCGCAAACTTGGCTGAACGTGGAGGGAACCAGATCCCTGTCTGCCAATCAACAACATTGGGATGTGTGGAATTCTAGAATTTTGATGTCCCATGGAACTAATCACTTCAGAACTCAAGTTCCACAAAAAAGATCTGACAGAGAGAAGATGAGTTCATTCATAAAGTAAACTCTCTTGGACCTCAGCATCCATGGAACTTATGTGGAGAGTCCCACGCATCTAAACAACCCAGAGAGAATCATCCTTACTATTGCATGGAACCACACACAAACATTTAAGGCCCATTTCTAGTAGTCATTCAGCCCACAAGAAGTCATCTCACCAAGAGAACCTGTAAAAGAGAGTAGAAGTGTAGAACCATCCAATTTGAGTCACGAAAAACCTTAAGATAACCCATAGGATGTGAAGTACTAATGGATCCACTTGAATTCAGCTTATCCAGTCCATCATTGATGAGAGAACACAAGAACCAGATTGCCAGAGACCTAATTGGGAATGCAGGGCTGGAGTATCCTTCAATTGGTGAGCTGGTGAACCCCTTAAAGAAAAGAAAAGAAGATACTCCATCACCCACTTCCAACAAATCTGGCGTACCAGAAAAGCATCATAGGAGAAAGACCATTGATCATTCAATGATTCCTTGGCCACCAAAGACCAAACTGAACAGTGAATAAGCCAACCATCCAAGAGCTCTAACCACATCAATGCCACCACAAGCTAAACCAAGATGAATGGCTCAAGCAGTGATGAATGTTGGTCCCTTTCCAAACCAAAGAGCCAGCAATAGCATATCCATACTTGTTGAGCATAGCAGCAAACTAACAAAAGATGGGTGTCTTTCTCACCTCCGAACCACACGAATGACAGCTCTCGAGGTAGGGAAGATTGAGCCACTAGAGCAGGAAATCACAAGCGGAAGATCTTGCAGTCTTACACATGAACTCCAATTCTACAAGGTTCGACAGTGTAAAAGCTTTCCAAAGATGTTGTACGGGGAAGAATTAATGACCCCCCACAAGGAAACAATTAAAATTTAAAAGAAAATGACAATAAACATCACCAATTGCTCTGTAACCCAAACAGCCAAACACTCACCTTCTCCAAGGCCTTGGTATGCTCACAATTTCCCTAGGAATCACTGACAACGTCATTGCACTTAAGAAAAAAAAACACTTAAAAAAAGTCCCGTTTCCTTTAATAAACCTGCTAGTCTTGATTGTTTATCCTCACAAACTCTATGAAAGGTAGGGAACTATCACCCTAAAGGTAGGTAGGTCACTGCAGAGAAATAAGTGATTAGTATGTGAATGTGTGTATATACTTCAGTGGTGTGGAGTACCAGATGTATTTCAAATTATTCTTACTAAAAGCACAGAGAGGGCGGATGCCCAACCCTAAGGGGTTGTTCCGACTTGGGCAAAGTTGTGTCCCAGCCAGTAGTCATGGACAACCATACATGGCCATGATTTCGTCAACCCACTTGTGCATGGGAACCAATGCAATTTTGGACAAGTTGTCATGGACATGTCTATTAGATCATGTACTGGGCATCTTTGGTGGACAGGTGGAACTACTTGTCAATGACACTTTACAGTTTCAGTGCGCATGAGGATCATATCTATCAGTGCATGTGCATGACATGTTTCAATATGCCAAGTGTGCAACCGTCAAAATTCAAGCATCCCTCATGTGTATATGAGCCACCATCAATCTTCAAGCACTACAAAATGTGGCACATGTGTCAATGTGCACATGCACATGTATAAGTGTGCCAACAACCAATCTTTAATTTCCCCACATGTGCCACAATCCATCCTGTCCATGATCCAGCATATTTAACAAACAAGGGACGGAAAAACTAGCAGGAACATGTCCATTGTCAGCTAGCCTTGACAGCATGCCATGGATTGCTAGTTGCCGCACAACCTTACTCAAATCCAAACAGGGCCTCTCTCATTCTCTCTCTTTCTTCTTTTCTCTACCTTTCCTCTTCTCTTTCTCCTCTTTTACCATGTAACCAATCTGCATGATATCAGTGAGGGATTAGATCCCTTCCTTTTTCCTTTCCTTCATCCTTCTCTATTCCTCTCCTCTCTTTCCTTTCTTCTCTTGTTTCCTTTTTCCATTGTATGTAGAGAAATATTCCTCACCATGTGCTATAGCACTACTACAGTGCAACATCTATAGTTGTACTGTAGTAGTTCAATAGCACATGGTGAGGAATCTTTCTCTATTATGCTATGGTGACAAAGAGCCAGCCATGCATTCATCAGGGCCAGCCCAGCCCCCTCAACAGCACTGCCCAACCACTTTAGGACTCGCCATACATTCAAGGAGGCCAATCAGTGTCTCTCAATTCCTCGTCAACTGTTGAGACTGGATTCTGTCTTCATCTGGAAACCTTCAAGCCCCCTGCCGATGTGAAACTTCCTGTGATATTTCTTCAGCTTTACATTATCTGAAGATTTCTTTGTTGATTGTTTGAGTTGAGCACCAATTGCATCACAGCAAAAAGTAGCACATAGGAAGATCATAAAGGCTCAGTGTCAATGAGGCACAATCAAAGTGATCCCATTAGACTGATGATAACAACAATCAAGCTTGACGGTATAAACTACTTGGAATGGCCTCAATCCACCAAAACATGTATTGGAATGAAGAGAATGCTTGGGTATACCACTGGAAACAAGGAGCCCTCATCTGACAATCCATCCCACAATGAATTGGAAAGTGACTATGTGATGGTAATGTCTTAGCCCTAATTCCATGTAGCCAAGTATTAGTCATGGTCTAATGTTCAAGAAAGAGATATGGGATACAGCTGCAAATATGTATTCCCAGCATCAAAATGGTGCTCAGTTTTATCAGCTACATCGTCAGATAATAATATGTGGCAGGGGAAAACGATTGTTGAGGAGTACTTGACCACTATGCAACAGAAGTCAGAAGAGCTACGATCATTCCCAAGCTTCAGCATTCACCCCTGAATTAATGGGGGAAAAAAAAGAGTCAAACAGCATAAGATTTTGAAATCTTGACTGCTCTTAATTTTGATCTTTGTGTTATTCTTGGGAAAGACAGCCTTCCTTCACCAGAATTTGTCTACGACTATATCTGTGGGGAAGCAAGCAGAAGAACAACCACCTACAGTTGGAGTTTCCTTTGGGCCACAAGATATCCACCTTTGTGGCCAATTAGTCATCTTCTAGATCTATATCAGCTGCAAAGTGATCTGACAAATCTACTTATTAGCATGAGATCAAGATAAGATGGTGTGCACCCATTCTGAGAAACGAAGGAACCTTAAGGAGGGATGTTGGGAGCTTCCTCCTCATCTGCACTCCAAATCCAAGCCTTCATTCGTGAATACTGCTAAGACTCAGGGGGTACCTTCTCTCAATATATGTGATTCGACTTCATATTCCACTCAACAAGTAATCAGTGAGCTACAGCAATAACTAACAGCTCTCTAGGCATCTATAACTCCAGATATAAGAATAGGGCAGCCAGGTACATTTGCAACTGTACACATCATCACGGGTAAGAAAGAAGGTTCCATTTCCTATTCTCCTGTTCCAATAACATAAAATTATCTAATCATGCCTAGTCAAATACAACTGGAAAAATGACATCAATTTCCATCATCCCTTTCTTTACCTTCCTTTATTCATGTTCCTTTATTTCCTATTAATCTTCTGTTGTTACTTCACTCCTCAAACAATTGGAATGTAGAGTCACCTTCTTCCCTCACATTTCATTGTAAAGAACCTGAGAACGTGGAAGAAGATTGGTGATTGTCACAAATCCAAAGGAATACATCTCCTCGATGTAGGGAGCATACCTACAGCTTTTATGGCAGAGCATCTAAAGATCATCTGTGCCTAGGGCACAAGCATCTTGGTCATCCATAAAGGCCCTTTAAAGTAATAGAACAATTTAGATTTTCAATGTGAAAATTGTCAGTTGTCGAAGCCCAGCCCCAATTGTTTCTGCATTCAGTTATAGATATTTTATATATTTCATTGATGATCATTATTGTAAGACATGGATTTATCTAACGAAACATAGAGATGAAGTTCCTTCTATCATAAAGATGTTTCATAAAATGATCTTAATTCAGTTTGAGAAAATATCAAGGTCTTTCATCGTGACAATGTTTGAGAGTATCTATGTCATGAATGATCTACGAAAACACTTTTAAAGTACTGGATGTCTTGTCATCTTATTCCTAATAAAAGTGAGGAGAGGGGAGACACCCAACCTTAACTCTCTTTTTCTTCTTCTTTTCTCTTCCTTTCCTCTCTTTCTCCTCTTTTGCTATGTAACTAATCCACAGTAACAACACCTTGAGTCTAGCTAGAAGCTTTCCCACTATGATGCACTCTAAATTTAGCCTTGTTAACAAGCAACTTAAGTCCAATATCCATGCATCTAAAGACTACAAAAATCTGTCCATCCACATAAAGACTAAAAACATCCCATGATATTTCCCTATCATTGTCATTATCTAGAGAAACAGTTGCCCACAAACACTGCCACTGCCAGTTCCCAACAAAAGAACATTAAAAATTCTGATTTGTCTGATCTTTAGTCAACCGACCTCCTTCAACAAACAGACATTTCTATTCCAAAAGTCAAGCCCTTTTACACTCTTTTTTTTCTTTTTTTCTTTTTTTTTTGTAAAAGCCAGAATTTTTTAAATTGATAAACACTAAATTGTGTGGAATGGTCACTTTGCTGATGTCATCCTACCATAAATGATAGATGTCCACCTTCCTGTGATGTCTCCATTCTTCCTCCAACCAAGCCCTAATCACATACATTTAGCAGAAACAACTTTGATTGGTGGCCCAAGTATGTAAAGCAAACAAAACCACTTAGATATCCAGCACCCCAGTGAGCTCTCTCAAATGGTACCGTCGACATTAGCCTCATAGAGAATGCTTCTTGTGCATGCTGAAACTTTATCTAGATATGAGCTTAAATGCTCATTACTGAACCCCAAGCAACCCTGGGCTAAATGCAACGGGAAAGACAAAAATGTTGCCTTCTTCCATGTTATTTGAGTTTCACACACATTGGACCAGAAACCATAGCTACACCCACCAACAGCATCTCTAACAATGCCATTAATGACCACCTGGCCTAATGGAGCTACTCTCAAATCAAGCTTAAACAAATCAACCTTCCACTTGGCAACTGCTCATTTCTTTCCCTAATCCCTACTCATCTTATAGGTCAAGCTACTGCAATCTATCCTTAGGGATCTCCTGTGTGAAGAATCTTGCCATGACCTATCTTTCAAATAAACACGTGTAGGGAGAATTACATCTGGCAGGTAGAACTCAGCTGCAATAGAATCACTTAACACAACATGATGACCCAAAAATCCCTGAAGGACAACCCACCTAGGTAGGAGAGCTTTTTTGAAATTTTTAATGAACCATCCTACCAGTGTAACCACTCTCTTGCTTCTCACAAAGATGTAGTACCTCTCAAAGATGAGAAGAAAGAAACAAGATGTTGCTAAAGAAGTGGACTTTAGATTGCAGCTTCCTATTGGGCTTTCTCAGTTACTAATTTGATGTCCTTATCTCCTCCTAAATAACATTTTTGGCATCCATCAAAGAAATCACTTGACTAGAACTGCTATAGCACTATTTGCAGGGGGAAAAAAAAACTGCTATAGCATTTGACACTCTAGGAGCAATGCTATGAAAGGCACTAATGGAGGATGGAAGGGCCCTTCATCGACCATGAAATTGTATTATAAAGGAGGGATGCATGGGTCCAAACAATAGCATTGGAACTTGGACAACTCTCCATCCAAAATGAAGGGGCTTGGTAATGTTGTTTCTAGTAGCGTTAACAATTACTGATGACAACACCAGCAAGTCATTCTTGGGTTGAATGATGGATCAACAGCCAGATCCAATGGAATGATATATGAATTATGAGATTAAAAAGGAGAGCAGCACCATAAATGTAAATTTTCAAATAACAGTGTGGTAGACAAACTTGCAAATGCTATGGATCTGTTTGCATGTGGGGAGCCAATCCAATTGACAGGATTAGCCCATCCATTTCACGAGCAGAGATGAAAGGCAACCGATAAGAAAAGCGGCTCCTTTTAATGACATGTCAAGCGTGCATTTTGAAGAAACCAAATATCTGACCTTTTCACATTCATATCCTTTTCGATGAAAAATCCAAGGCTGAGACTCTCCTCCATCCCAAACATGTCCTAAATAATTGCAAGGCAAAATGAAAGTTCTAGAAATACGTCATCACACAGCCATTACTACTATAACAGAAAAAGTAACTCTCCGTGGTGTTATATAACAGAAAATGCCTATTAAATAATGGTTGTTATTTTCACAATAACGGCTTTTACTTCCTTAATTATAGCTGACATTTTTTAATACAGCATCACATTATAGTATATAATGTGGTATTTCTGTAAAAAAAAAAAAAAAAAAAAAGTTCATGGTGTCCCACGGGCACCATGTTTTCCGTTTCTCGAATTTCCCATTTTACCACTTCGGAACACTAGTAGACCATTATAAGATCATAATACCATTTTCTAACCCTTGGGAAAAACCTGCAAGTGCTGACCTTTAGCCATTTCCTGTGTGAAATATTTACCTCTGAGTTCTCAAAACTCAAAAGAATAAAAAGAAAAGAAATTATTAGAGAGGGAGATCAGAGAAAAACCGAGAGAGAGAGGGCCTCCAGGTCCAAGTACTTCTCTGAGACTAGTGACCCTGTTTCAGGAGGTTTAAGGGTTTCTGGTCATTCTTTCTAACAAGTTTGATGCGGACACAAGCGCATTCAAGGTGTACCAACGAAGAAAGCGTCAACCACAAGTGTCGTCCTTGTGGATAGGCGACTATTGAGGAGCTGAAGACCTTTCACATGTGATTGGACATATAGAAGACCCCACTCAGGGAAGACACATGTGAAGGAAGATTGGAGAAAGAAGACCGAGCGCCCGAACTTTCCCACATTTATGTTATTTGCGCGTTTTTGCTTAGTTAGGGGTCTTTTAGTAATTTTATGTCTTTATTAGGGGTCTTTTAGTAATGTTATGTCTTTACTTGCTTATTCTAGGGGTATTTTAGTACTTTTATGTCTTTATTTGTTTATTTAAGTGGGTTAAAGCCCTAGATACGAATTTCAACTATTGATTAATGAAAAAAAAGCAAACCCTTTGGTTGCCTCCTTCCTCTCTTATCTCTAATGGTGCTTCTTCTCGTCCCTTGATCTTCCTCTTCTAATTTCTTCTTGTGCCCCTCCAACTTCTTCAAGGTAATTATTTCCTTCTTTCTATTTTTCAGTTTTGGCTATTCCTTCTTCGATCAAAATCTTGAGAACCGATCTAAACCCTAAACCCCAAATTCTCAAATCCCTAATCCGAGAAAACTTGGTTCTTCGGACTAGTGATCTTCATTGATCGATTGGGTGTGACCATGCAAGATCGGGATGTCTCATCCCTCGCCGGATCCAACCTAAGTAATAATTGAATGTCATACTCCATGGTTGTGATGATGGCCCGCTCCATTGCATGTTTCCTTTATGATTTTCTCAATTATGATGATTACTACCAGAATTTTAGATCATTTATTCCTTTTATTTCCGCTATTTAATTATGTTCATGAGCATGCATCATAATTAGGGTTGTCCTGCATCAAATATGGTATCAAAGCATAGGCTTGCATGGTTTTTGTCTAGATCGAGTTATCAAATTAGGGTTTTGATTTTAAGGTTTAATTTTGGAAAGTTCCAGATTTAGAAAGTTTTCAATTTTAGAAACTTTCCAGATTTCCAGATTTAGAAAGTCTCCAGATTTAGAAACTTTCCAGATTTAGAAATTTTCCATATTTAGAAAGTTTCCAAATTTAGAAACTTTCCAGATTTAGAAAGTTTTCAATTTTAGAAACTTTCCAGATTTAGAAAGTTTTCAATTTGAGAAAGTTCCTAATCTGAAAAATTTTCCAGATTTGAGTTGTTTCCTGTTTCAACTTAATTGTGTCAGTTCATAGTAGTTTTGCATTCATCGCATTCATCTTGAAAGTCATAACACCTAGTAGTCTAGTTGGGTAGAGTTTGGTTCAAGTCTTCATTGTATGCCCACGAGAAGAGATAGAGGTTTCGGACTTCAACCTACCATGAATAACGAGCAGTTATCTGAGCAACTTGCTCAATTGATACAAAAGATAACCGCCCTAGAAGCAGGTCAAAAGCGTGAGTTTGCCCGCCTTGAGAACCAAATTATCACTACCATAACTAAGGTCGAGCAACTAGAGGCGTCCCAAAAAAGGAAAACCCCGCTATATGGTATGATGTGCACTCCCAAGTGGGAGGAATCATTGAAGAACGCGCTGCCACACATGGTGGTGGTAGTGAGGATAGAGATCGTAGTAATGGTCGTGGTGTGGTACGAGAGGCACGAGCCACATGTGATCATCAAGACCGCTATGATCCAGATGAGCGTACGATGAAGAGTGTGAGAGTTGAGGCCCCGAGTTTTGATGGGCGCTTGGATCCCAAGGCATTCCTTGACTGGGTTGCTGACATGGACCACTACTTTGAGTGGTATGGCATGTCGGAAAACCGTCAAATGCGGTTTGCTAAGATGAAGCTTGTGGGTCAAGCCAAGCTCTTCTGGACCAACACCGAGCGTAAGAAAGAGAGAGTTGGTAGAGCCCCTATCACACATTAGTATGAGATGAAAGAGAAGTGAAAGGAGAAGTACATTCCTCTCTCATACCGTCAGAAGCTCCTTGATCAATGGCAATCCTTACGCCAAGGGTCAATGTCTGTGCTGACTACATCGCTAAATTTGAAGAGTATATGATGCGATGTGATATCCGAGAAGACCCTCTAGTAACGCTCTCGTGTTTCAAGACGGGCCTTTGTGCGGATCTTCAGCGCGAGCTTATGACTCGGCCCTTACGGACTTGGATGAAGCATATCAAGTCGTGCAGGAGTTAGAGCAATATCTGAAGGCTCCTGTCATTCGTCGTTTTGAGTCCCGAGACTCCAGTGCTAGATCTAGTTCCCAGGGAACTAGACCTACTATTGATAGTCAACCTAGGGCACAGGCGACCATTCCGCCTAGGCCTAGGGAGGACAAGGGCAAAGGAGTTCTTGGTGCCGGTCCTAGTAACATGAGCCAAATGAGGTGCTATGAGTGTGGCAATCTTGGTCACATGTCTAATCAGTGTCCTACGAAGAGCCGTGGGAGAACCTTAGTTATAGGCGAGTCCCACGAGGGTGGAGATGACCAGGGTGACTATGAAGTTGAAGAGTATCACCCTGAAGGAGGACTTACTGATGAAGAAGATGGAGAAGCAACGCTTGCAGTAGTCAGGCGTGTGCTAGCTCAGTCTAGAAGTAGTGTTGACTGGCGTCGAAGCACTATCTTCTACACTATTGCCAAGTGTGGTGAAAAGAATTGTAAGGTGATAGTGGACAGTGGAAGTTGTCAGAATGTGATTTCCACTAGCACCTTAGATCGCTTAAAACTGAAATCCACACCTCATCCAGACCCGTATAAAGTTTCTTGGGTTGACAAGACATCCCTACCTGTCACCCAGCAATGTCTAGTCCCCATCGAGTTTGGGTCATACAAAGAGTCCCTGTGGGTGATGTTTTACCGATGGATGTGGGACATGTTATCCTAGGTAGACCGTGGCTATTCGATAATGATGTCACGATCTTTGGCGTTCGAATGCGTGTACTTTTATGTATAACGGTAAAAAGATCAAACTTAATCACATGCCACCTAAGAATACACTAGGGAAGAAGAATGATGAGAAGGCAAGTGAGCCTAGAGGAATGGGGAAATCCAAACCTAAGTCTCTACATATAATCAGCGCAAGAGAGTTTGAAAAAGAGGCTAAGGAGGATTCTATGGTGTATGCCCTTGTGGCTAGAGAGATTACACCTGAGGTTCCATTAGAGTTGCCCCGTGAGGTGACCTCGGTCCTGAAGGAATACAGTGATGTATTTCCTGAAGATTTACCGAATGAGTTGCCACCTATGAGGGACATACAGCATGCCATTGATCTTGTCTCAGGGTCTACTTTACCGAACCTTCCTCACTACAGGATGAACCCTGCAGAGCATGCAGAGTTGAAGAAGCAAGTTGATGAGCTTCTGCAAAAGGGTTTCATCAAGAGAGTATGAGCCCGTGTGCCGTGCCTGCATTGTTGACGCCAAAGAAAGACGGCACGTGGCGCATGTTGTGGACAGCCGTGCCATAAACAAAATTACTGTTAAGTATAGGTTTCCTATACCTAGACTTGATGATATGCTTGACATGATGGCCAGGTCCACTATATTCTCTAAGATAGACCTCAAGAGTGGATATCACCAAATCCGTATACGCCCAGGAGATGAGTGGAAGACGGCGTTTAAGACGAAAGATGGGCTGTATGAGTGGTTGGTCATGCCCTTCGGCTTGACTAACGCACCCAGTACTTTCATGCGGGTGATGACACAAACTTTGAGGCCGTTCATGGAAAAATTCCTAGTGGTGTACTTTGACGATATTCTTATTTATAGTACCACTAAGGAATCACACCTTGAACATTTAAAGAAGGTCTGTAGTGTCCTTAGGAAGGAAAAATTGTACGCTAATCTTAAGAAATGTGCATTCATGTCTAGCCAAGTTGTGTTCTTAGGATTTATAGTGTCATCTGAAGGGATGCGCACAGACCCTGAAAAAGTCATGGCCATAGTTGAGTGGCCAGAACCAAGGAACATTCATGAGGTGCGAAGCTTTCACGGCCTAGCAACTTTTTATCGTCGGTTCATTAGGGGTTTTAGCACAATCATGGCTCCCATTACCGAGTGCATGAAAAAGGAGAGTTCGTGTGTGGTCTAAAGCCGCAGTCAAGGCTTTTAAAGAAATTAAGGGCAAGATGGTGGAAGCTCCTGTCATGCGTCTACCTGACCTTTCTAAAGTCTTTGAAGTAGCGTGTGATGCGTCTGGTGTCGGTATAGGTGGAGTGTTGAGTCAAGATGGACACCCAGTGGCCTATTTCAGTGAGAAACTGAATGAGGCAAAACAAAAATACTCCACTTATGACAAAGAATTTTATGCGGTAGTGCAATCCCTAAGACATTGGCGACACTATCTCCTACCGCAAGAATTCGTTTTGTTTTCTGACCATGAGGCTTTGAGATATTTGCATTCTCAGAAGAAACTCAACCCAAGGCATGCCAAGTGGGTAGCGTTTCTTCAGGAATATTCGTTTGTTTTGAAACACAAGGCCGGGGTTGAAAACAAACCAGCGGATGCCCTTAGTAGGAGAGTGGCGTTGCTCAACTCTTTGAGTGTAAAGGTAGTCGGATTTGAGCAACTGAAAGATGAATACCCCATATGTCCTGATTTTGGGGGTACTTAAGCGTCGCTCTCTAGTGACCAGCATATTATGGGTGAATATGTTCTTAAAGATGGTTTTCTTTTCAAGGGAGACAGACTTTGTATTCCCCGTATGTCCCTTCGTGAATTCCTCATCTGGGAGCTTCATTCAGGAGGGATAGCTGGCCATTTTGGTCGTGATAAGACCATTGCCCTCGTGGAAGATCGTTTCTATTGGCCAAGTCTCAAGCGAGACGTATCCAAAGTTTTAGGGCAGTGTCGAACATGTCAGCTGGCAAAGCAAAAAAAGCAAAATACCGGGCTGTACACGCCATTGCCAGTGCCACATGCTCCGTGGCAGGACATTAGTATGGACTTCGTGCTTGGGCTTCCCAAGACTATAAAAAAGCATGATTCCGTTTTTGTCGTTGTGGACCGTTTTTCTAAAATGGTGCATTTCCTCCCATGTTCGAAGACGTCGGATGCGTCTCATGTTGCTCGTCTCTTTTTTGATGGTGTGGTGCGTCTCCATGGGTTACCTAAAACCATAGTGTCTAATCGTGATGTTCAATTTACTAGCTATTTTTGGAAGACACTGTGGCACATTATGGGAACTCGTTTGCAATTTTCTACTGCTTACCACCCACAAACAGATGGTCAAACTGAAGTGGTAAACCATAACCTTGGAAATCTTCTACGTTGTCTAGTGGGTGAACATGTTAAGACTTGGGACCTAATTTTACCAACTGCTGAACTTGCTTATAATGGGTCAGTTAATAGATCTACAGGGTTGTTGAGTCCTTTTGAAATTGTAAGTGGTTATAAACCTAGAATGCCCATAGATCTCTTACCCATGTCTGTTACCCAAAGGTCTTCTGAGTCAGCCGATGCATTTGCACGCCATATTCATGATTTGCATACACATATTAGACAGCGGTTAAATAAGAGCAATGATGATTATAAAGTTTCAGCTGATTCTCATCGTAGAATGCAAGAATTTCAAGAAGGAGACTATGTAATGGTGCGAATAAGGCCAGAGCGATTCCCTCAAGGATCTGCTAAAAAATTACAAGCGCGTAGTGCTGGACCATTCAAGATATTACAAAAGGTTGGGTCCAACGTGTATCGGATTGACCTTCCACCTGAAATGAGCATTAATCCAACTTTTAATGTGGAAGATCTAGTCCGTACCCATACTCCCATTGTTGATACATCGTCCCTTTCATGGCCTTTTTCTGAGTTTGCTACTCAACCCCTTCCACCACTTCCTCCACCCATTATCCATAAAGAAGAAATTGAGGAAATCTTGGATGACGAGATAGTATCCACGAGAGATGGAGGTTTCCAAAGGTATCTTGTCAAGTGGAAGAACAAACCATCGTCTGAATCTACGTGGTTGTCGGGCGACGCATTGCAGGGTATTGATCCAGATCTGCTAGAGCGCTACAAAAGTTTCAACTCGTCGGAGTCGAGTTTTTCTCACCCGAGGGGAATTGATGCGGACACAAGCGCATTCAAGGTGTACCAACGAAAAAAGCGTCAACCACAAGTGTCGTCCTTGTGGATAGGCGACTATTGAGGAGCTGAAGACCTTTCACATGTGATTGGACATATAGAAGACCCCACTCAGGGAAGACACATGTGAAGGAAGATTAGAGAAAGAAGACCGAGCGCCCGAACTTTCCCGCATTATGTTATTTGCGCGTTTTGTTCTTAATTAGGGGTCTTTTAGTAATTTTATGTTTTATTAGGGGTCTTTTAGTAATGTTATGTCTTTACTGCTTATTCTAGGGGTATTTTAGTACTTTTATGTCTTTATTTGCTTATTTAAGTGGGTTAAAGCCCTAGATACGAATTTCAACTATTGATTAATGAAAAAAAAAAAAAAGCAAACCCTTTGGTTGCTTCCTTCCTCTCTTCTCTTTAATGGTGCTTCTTCTCATCCCTTGATCTTCCTCTTCTAATTTCTTCTTGTGCCCCTCCAACTTCTTCAAGGTAGTTATTTCCTTCTTTCTATTTTTCAATTTTGGTTATTCCTTCTTCGATCAAAATCTTGAGAACCGATCTAAACCCTAAACCCCCAAATTCTCAAATCCCTAATCCAAGAAACTTCTTGGTTCTTCGGACTAGTGATATTCATTAATCGATTGGGTGTGACCATGCAAGATCGGGAGGTCTCATCCCTCGCCGGATCCAACCTAAGTAATAATTGAATGCCATACTCCATGGTTGTGATGATGGCCCGCTCCATTGCATGTTTCCTTTATGATTTTCTCAATTATGATGATTACTACTAGAATTTTAGATCATTTATTCCTTTTATTTCCGCTGTTTAATTATGTTCATGAGCATGCATCATAATTAGGGCTGTCCTACGTCAAAGTTGTGCAAGGGCCCCTTCAAGTATCCATGCCGCCATGTATTCCGACCCAACCAGCTAGACAAAGGGACCGAGTGGTCTCCGAGTTCGTAAGGTCATCACTGACTCTAGCCCCAAAGTCATCGTTGATCGTGCAATCATCGATGAAGCGGCAGTGATGTTTTAGTGGAGATTGGTGATCAAATACTGGAAAGGAGCCTCTCTAGCCGACATCATGGTTTGGTTACATGTATGTTGCAATCTCAAGGAAGGAATCTTCGGTCTCAAGCCCTTGGGAGAGGACGAGCTTCTTCTCAACCTCAAGCTGGACCTGGACGAGGATCTCCATTGTACCATCATGGCAGAGGCCTTATTCAATGATGGCCCGATGACCTCCCTCTACAAATGGACAAACTCTTCCATTTTCAAGTTTGTTGACTCCTAGTTTCACCCAAGTGGCATTTCCTTATTGTGGAGCCAGAATTTCCTGTTGGCCATCAAATCCTCCATCAGAGAAGCCCTTTCTTTCAAATCGGCGACAAAATCCAAGTGGGAGCTCCGCTCTTTCCACAAGAGGTTGGTGGGGTACATGTGGCTTAGTTGTCTATACATGGCCATTTCTCGCGCGTTGTTACTTCAATCTCGTCGTTTCTTTCCAACCACATGGCCTCTTCTCTAGCCACGCAATGAAAGATGTTGATGCCCTATCTCCGGCCCTAGTAATCCACACATGTGGCATGATTGTCAACCATCCAACCCATGTTAAGATTGGCCCCTCCCCTGCTCTGGTGACACGTAACAAGTGCAGTACTCTCCTTGAGCTCAGTGTTGTCGTCGTCAGTGAGACTTTTCAAAGCAATAATGTCATCTCCTCTGCCTCAGTCAGGGAGTTGCTTCCCTGAGACACATGGTGATTCGAGATTCTCTTGATGGCCTCAGTGGTGTTCTTGCACCGACGCATGCCTCGCTGGCGTCATCTATATTGGCAACTGATGCAGGCCCTCTTAATAACGTTGACAAGACTGCCTATCCGTTCTTATCCAAGAGGATGTGTGGCCAATCTTCGTCGTCGCTTGAGCCTTCCAAAGCATTCTATAATTATGACTTTGACACTAGCATTAGCAATTATTATAGTAGGGATTCGATTGTGTCAACGCATGGCCTGTCCTCCCCGCCCTCTGAGGCAAATGTTGCCACCCGTCATCATTTCGCCGTCCACACCTCTTCCAGCGACTTAACAGCGTCAACTCACAAGAGAGAGAGAGAGAGAGAGACTCAATACTAACCTTCTCAATATTTTTTCGCTAGCAACACTGTTGGTCTAGGTCCTTTCAACCTCATAAAAGCGTGCCTGTCTGGGATGCATGGCACCATTAAGCTGCCCTTTCGGTCAAATGATGATGCACACTTTTATTACTCTCCCCCTTCTATCTCCCTCCTCTTAGCACCTAAGTTTGCCGATGTCAAAGTGAGCTCTTTTCTCCTCACTCATATCCCTTTTCCAGGCCCTTCCTTTTCCCATTTCCCCCTTTTTCTCCCTCCTCCTTCCTCGGTTTCATCCCTCAAGCAAAATGCCTTTGATCTCCTTGACCCTCCCTGCCTAGCCTTAGTCCATTCCCCTCAAGACCTCCCCTCCTCTCTTGACTTGCGCCTCCTATCATTCGATCTTGAACATCCCTCTCCATGATCCTCTCCCTTTTTGTTCAAGGCTCCCCTTTCCCCTTCTAGCAATCGCCCTACCTCTTCTTTGGAGTGGGCTCCAGTGAACATGAAGCCCCCACCCCACCACCTACCCCTTCTTCTCCAAGTTCAAGCTGAGGCCTCTTCAACGTTGGATCTCACCCCTTCCCTTCCTCAATTTGATGGCTCTTCTTCCCAAACCTACATCAATCCCATTTATCGAGGTGTAAGGATCTCCAATGGATAAAGGACACATTCATTGAGTTTGGTCCCTTTCGAAGATCGGGACATTGACTATGTAGCCCTCTCCAGTTTGTTGAGGCAAGAAGTGACATGGTTGCTCATGAAGTCAAAAAAGTCCTAAAAATTCCCCAAACACTGGAGAGAGCTTGTCAGCCTCAAGTCCTCTATCAACTATAGTGCTAGCTCTAACTCTATAAGCTCAAAGAAAGGCAGAAGGGATCATGCAAGTTTCCCAATGAAGATTATTTCATGGAATGTCCGCAGCCTTAGATGTGGCCAGAAAAAAGCTCATGTCTAGCAGTCCAGGACATTTGTCGTAAGTTGAAGGCGTAGATTATTGCCCTTCAGGAAACCAAGCTTCAGTCTATCAACTAGTTAGTGATTGACTCTATTTGGGTCTCCCCAACATGCACTGGGTGACACTAGACACAGATGGCTCTGTTGATGGCATTCTGGTGGCCTAGGACACTAAATCTTAGGTCAAAGAAGATGCTCTGGTTAGAGCATTCTCTATTTATGTGATTCTAAAAAGCCCTTCTTTTGGAATTAAGTGCGTTTTCACAGTGGTTTACGGACCTTACAAAGCCTCCTTGAGGCACCTCCTCTAGGACGACCCACATGCTATTATATTTAGATGGTCCTTGCCCTGGTGTCTCAAAGAGGACTTTAACGTCACCCGCTTCTGCTTTGAGAAGTCAAATTGCAACCATCTCTCTAAAAGCATGAAGCTATTCTCTTATTGGGCCGGAGATAATGATCTTGTGGATCTTCCTCTCTCGGATGTTAAATACACTAGGTCGAATGGTCAACATCTCCCTATCCTCTCTTGCCTCCCCGACTAGTTGGACGCCTTTCCTATGGTCTCGCAATGCGGTCTCACTACCCCATCTCTGATCATTATCTGAACCGTTAGAGTTGTCAATGAGAGTTGGGGCCCTAAGCCTTTCATATCCGAACTCTCATGGCTCAAATTGGAGGAATTCCCCTCCTTGATCAATAACTAGTGGTCCTCCATTTCGAGTGATCTGGGATTTGTCCTTAGCCAAAAGCTTAACCTCTTCAAAAATAAGTTAGATTGTTGGGGGAAGGACTCTCTAGACAGCCTTGAGGCCGAAGCGAATAAAATCCTTTTAGCCATTCAGCTTTTGGACACTAAACCAGAAGTTAGCCCGCTTTTTTATGAGGACTAACCTTCAAAAGCGGCGATTCTAGCTGGATTACTAGAGCAAAGTGAACTAAGAAGAGATCAAAAGGAGGCAAAGGTCGCATGCCCTGTGGCTCAATGAAGGAAACAAAAGCACTAACTTCCTCCACTACATCGCTAGCACAAGGGCTTGCAACAACAACATAACTAGCATTTCTATTAACAATTCCAAAGTGGAGGACAAGCAGCAAGTTTGCAATCATATTGTCTCCTTTTACAGCAACTTGTTGCCCTCTAAAGGTTGGACTCAACCTAAGTTCGATAATCTCAATTTTCCTCGAATCTCTACCCAGCAAGCTATGACTCTTGAATCTACTTTCTCCAAGGAGGAAACCAAGGATGCGGCGTTTTCCCTTAGCAAAGACAAAGCCCACAGCCAAGATGGGTTTTCTTTGGCCTTCCTTCAAGTCTTCTAGGATGAGATTTTTTATTTTTTATTTTTAGAGATCTAATTAGTTTCATTTCTGAGTTTTTCTCCTTCGGTAGGCTGCCTTGGACCAGGAGAGCCTCTTTCATCACTCTCATTCTGAAAATCGAAGGTGTGAGACCCATCTCAAGGATTCCTAGCCCATTAGCCTATCGGAGGGCCCTTATAAGATTCTAGCCCAAAGTCCTAGCCTTTAGGCTCCGCCCGGCTCTCTCCAAGGTTGTCTCTAAAGCTCAGGGAACCTTTGTGGCTAACTAGCAAAACCTTTTGTGGCCTCATTCCCCTCATGAAAGTATTGACTCCCATTATTGAGAAGGAAAAAAGTGGAATTGTTTGCAAGCTAGATATTGAGAAAGCTTTGGATTGTGTTGATTGGGATTATTTAGACTATATGTTGGGTTGTCTTCGCTTTGGGTCGAGATGGCACAACTAGATCAGGGTATGCATTTCTTTTGCTAAAGTCCTTGCACTTGGCGATGGTTGTCCTAAAGGTTTCTTGAACTCCTCCAGAGGTCGTGAACAAGGCAACCCGCCTTCCCCCTTTCTCTTTGTCATTGTTGTTGAAGGCCTAAGCAGAATGTTGGGGAAAGGTGAGTCAACTAGCCTCTTTAGTGGGTTTGAGGTGGTGTATTTGGGCCCTTCAATCTCCCACAAATAGTTCATAGACAATATCCTCCTCTTTTGTGATGTCGTGGAGGCTACTATCAAACAATGTTTCTTTGGCCAATTATCGATTAGAAGATTTAGCTTGTATGAATCACTATTGGTTTGATACCATTCAGAAAATCGTTATGCTACCCCTGGCCTCAAGGCTAATCTCTCTCAAAGTAAGATGTTTGTATCAATCTCCTTTCCTGGGCCCTTTCTCACTTAGCAACGGTTTTCAGTTGTTAGGTTGTCTCCTTTTCTTCTTTGTACCTTGGCCTTCCCCTCTACATTGAGGAGTCGACCAAGCGCATGTGGGATGTGATCATTAGGTAGGTCGAGCGGAGGTTGTCTCAGTGTAAGAGTTGTTACCTACCTGTCCCTCGAGGGTTGCCTAACCCTTATCAAAGTTTCCCTCTCTAATCTCCCCTCTTATTTTTTTCTCTCCCCGGTCCCTATCTTTGCCCGAAGTCTATTTTACTTGGGCTTAAAAGGCTTAGAGAGGACTTTCTATGGAATGGGACCTTTGAGGGGCACAAATGCCATCTCCTCGGTTGGTTTGAGGTCTGTAAACCTTTCCCGAAGGGGGGGTGCCAAAATCAAGGATTTAGTTGTCATTAACTTAACTCTCCTAGGTAAATGGATTTGGCATTTTACATCGAAGGCAGGCTCAACTAGTGGAGAGAGATCATCGCCAGAAAGTATAGCACTGAGATTGCGGGTTGGTTTTCCAAACCTTCTTCCCTCTATAGAGCCTCTACTATGTGGAAAGCCATTATTATTTTAAAGCCCCAAATACTGGAGGAGCATTCCTTTGCCTTTGGTAATGGGTTGGGCAACCGGTTCAAGATGGATTGTTGGATTTCTGGAAGGCCACTTCACTCACTCTTCCCCAACTTAGCCCGTGTCGCCATGAATCGGTCCATTTACATTGCTAATTGTTTCTCTGATGTGGGGTCTAGGGTTTTGTGCCCTCCTTAAGAACTCTTTTGGATTTGGAGCTAAAAAGAATTCCTCAGTCTTCTGGAGCTTCTATGGGGAGTACGCCCTTTCCTGAGAGTCCATGACTTGCTCAGTTGGTCCTTGAATTGCTCGTGCAGATTCTTGATCCGTTTGCTATTCGACCACCTCAGTGGCCTCCCCTCTGCTACTAGGAGCAGCTATCCCTCCTTTGCTTGGTCTTATAGAGCTCCTCCAAAAGTTGTTATGTTCGTCAGGCTTCTAGCTACGGGGAGAATACTTACATTGGACAATCTACCAAGAAAAGGAATAGTGATACCTAATATCTGCTTGCTTTGCCTAGAGGATGCGGAATCCATCAATCATCTTTTCGTCTACTACCCCTTTGCTCATGGGGTGTGGTCTTCCATCCTGGCTTGCTTTCATACCTCTTGGGTCATGCCTCTTGCTGCTCGTGATTTGTTGTTTGCTTGGCATGGAAGCACGGGCAAGGATCGAAAAGCTATTTGGCACCGGGCTATCATGCAGGTTCTTCGGGCCATTTAAAGAGAGGAACAGCCAAGGTATTCTATATCGATAATGGTGGTCATATCAATCATGACCGTGGTCATATCAATCATGACCGTGGTCATATTAGTCATGACCCTTACTGATACAGGTATCGGCCGTAACAACCATTAAACTCCCTTCTGTCAATTGATTTATTTTTATTTTTTTGCCCCAAAACAATCTAAATATTTCAAATATATATTCATTTTTTGTTTCGAACATGTTTATGGAAGCATAACAGTCCACTCTTTAGTGGGAGTGTTGTATCGGGTTGCCTGATGAATTTATGAACCTGACAAACTGGGATTGACTGCAAAACTAATTTTCTATCTAATATCAATGCTAATATATTAGAATGAATGTAGTACCAAAATATCTCCCATTGAAAATTTTTAAGAAAAAGTGAAATTAAATCCAGATTTAGCTGACCACTCAAATGCCCCCAAATAGTCTCAAAATTCATGTACTGCATGGCATTCATTTACTAATGCATATCCCTAAACATTTAACATCACTTCCCCCAAGTAATTATGAAAATAAAATAAAATAAAATTTGGATGAATAGTATCGCGGATTTGAGAGCCACTCAAATTCCCCCAAATTCATGCAAGCTATGACAACCATCCTACTAATGCATATCTTAAACCATCTTACACCCTTTTCCCAAATAAATTTTTAGAAAAAAATAGAAACTAAATTTGGATGAATAGTGTCACGGTCACCAATTTGGGGGAGCATTAAATTCCTCAAATCAGCGTCAAATTCATTCAAGCTATTGGCACTCATCCCACTAATGTAATTGGCCCCAAATCATGGGACATTTATTGGACAGTTAGGAATGAAAAATATCCAATGGTCGTATTTCAAAAACAATGTCCAAAAATTAGCAGTTAGGATCATTCAAACAATTTGATTTTGGGATTGCGACTTAGCAACAACGTGTCCTATAATTTAATAAATTAATGTTGAGTTACTATGTGTTGCAGGTAGAAATTTTTAGAGTGCAAGTGTTTGAATCGTCATATGCCACTAATGTAATTGGCTCAAATTGGTTAACATTTATTTGACTATGAAAAATGAAAAATGAAATGTATCTAATGGTCCTATTTCTTTTTTCTTTTTTATGGATGAAAATTTTATTAAGAAAAAGCAAAAACTATACAGGAAAACAAAAGGGGAAGAAGAAGATAACGCCCACAAAGCGAAAAAATGAAAAACCAAAAAAGCTACATCTCAGTCCAATTGGACAACAACGAAACAACCCCAATTAACACCGCCTGAAGAGACCTAGATTGATTTTGAAATCGCCGCCAATTCCTTTTTCCCCATAAAGCCCACCAAATTGCTAGCAGGGTAAGATGCCATTTAGAGCTAAAAAGCTTCCCGCCACCTCCCCTGTGCCAAGCCCAGAGGAGGTCCCAGACCGACCTCGGCATCACCCAAGCCACTTTGAATGCAACTAAGAAGTGGTCCCAAACCACTTGAGCAAACGAACAAAAAATAAAGAGGTGATTGATGCAGGACAATTAACCACTTGTTCTAAAAGCTCGAACTGTTAGAGTATGGCGAATTAATCCATTTATCTCATAGCCCAGGCCCCACATCTCATGGGTTTAGGACCTCGGCCGAACCCCCTTCGTGGGCCCCAAATCACATGGGCCGTCCACCCCGAGTGTGTCCCCGCATCCCACGGGGTACCCCACTCGAGCCCGGTGTGAAAATGCTCCTGCATTAATCACCCCCAGTGAGGAGTCTCGAACACAAGACCTCCTGCTCTGATACCAATTTGATGTAGGACAATTAACCACTTGCTCTAAAAGCTCGAACTGTTAGAGTATGGCGAATTAATCCATTTATCTCATAGCCCAGGCCCCACATCTCATGGGTTTAGGACCTCGCCGAACCCCCTTCATGGGCCCCAAATCACATGGGCCGCCCACCCCAAGTATGTCCCCGCATCCCACGGGCTACCCCACTCGAGCCTGGTGTGAAATGCGCATTAATCACCCCTGGTGAGGAGTCTCGAACACGAGGCCTCCTTCGTGGGCCGCACCCACCCCGAGTGTGCCCCTGCATCCCACAAGCGACCCCACTCGAACCCGGTGTGAAAATGCTCCTGCATTAGTGATCCACCAATTCGGAGTGTCGATTGCACATATAACACATATTAGGTATCATCATAGATCTCTTCTGCATGTTATCAATCATCAGAAGCTTCTTTCTCCCCACAAACCATGTGAAGGTAGTTACTTTGGTGGGTGCACCATAAAACCAAAAATGAAAGGCATGTCGCTCCTGATGTTCCATAACTTCAGGCTGAAACATTTTATACGACTTAGGGCCTGTTTGTTAACGCTAAATTTTTGCACTTAACGCGGAATTGGGAAAATGTTCCGTGTTCAGTGTTGTTTGTTAATGCGTCGTTAACGCAGAAGAAGGAAAGCGCTAAGAGGTTTTTCACTAAATTCTTTCCGTGATATGAGTCTAGCTTAATGGTGAACGTGGAATGTGCTTAGTGAATTTTTTTCATTAAACAAAAATTTTTGCTTCCAAAATTACCCCTATTCAAGTTACTACGGCAATTTTTTCTCTTTAAATTGTTTGTGCAATACAAAATCAACTTTTAACCTGTGAAACTTCATTATGCCCCACCATAATGTATGTGTTTCATCCATTCCATTCAACCATTTTTAAAGATCATTTTAGGGCTTGTTACCAAAAATGAGAGGAATATAAATCTCAGGTGGACCATACCACAGGAAAACAATAGTGATTGGATATCCACCATTAAAATTCTCCCAAGGCCCAATGAACTGTTTATTTGACATCCAATCTATTGATTAGGTCATATAGACCTAGATGAATGGAAAAAAACAAAGATCAGCTTGATCCAAAATTTTTATGGCCCCCAAAAAGTTTTTAATGGTCGACGTTCATTCAACATTGTTTTCCTGTAATGTGGTCCACTTGAGATTGGGATATACCTCATTTTTAGTCTCATACTATAAAATGATCTATAAACATAGATGGACGGCATGGATGAAACACACATCATGGTAGGGCCCACATAACACCGACCATTAGCCATTCGCTGGTGGCAGGGGAGTAGCCAATCTGTTTCCGCGGACGCGGATTGGATATTGACAAGTTGAGTAGCGATACTCGCTACTGAAGTTACATCACCAAGTTATGTGAGCCCCATCATGATGTAGGTTTTGTATCCATGTCGTCCATCCATTTGGAAATATAATTTTAGGTAAAGATCCAAAGAATGAGTCAAATCCAAACCTCCAGTGGACCTCACCACATAAAACAGTGGGGAGAGACCTCACCACATAAAACAGTGGGGATAGTGACGCCCACCATTAAAAACTTAAATAGGCCATAAAAGTTTTTGATCAAGCTGATTTGTTTTTTCCCTTCTTTCATGTCCGTCTTAACTTGTGAACAGGTTGGATTTGGATTTCAAATAAAAATCACGATGAGCCTTAGGAAGGTATCAACGGTAGGCATTAATCTCTCCACTGTTTTTTTTTTTTTTTTTTTTTTTTTGTTTTTTTTTGGGGGGGGGGGGGGGGGGGGGGGGGGGGGGTGGTCTCAACTACATATTTGGATCTGCCTCATTCTTTAACTCACGCTCTAAAATTAAATCTCTAAATAGATGGACGGTGTAAACAAAGCACATACATCATAGTGGGCCCATAGAACTTGACGACGTCACTTCGATAGCGAATCTCGCTATTCAACCTGTAAGTAGCTAATCCATGCCTAAGTAGGATGCAGATTGGTTGGTGTACCTCACACCAGCTATATAGTTGTTGTATTGACGTCAACAAGTTCTGTGGGTCCCATCATGAGGTATGTGCTATATCCAAACCATCCATCCATTTGGTGAGCTCGTATTAAAGCTTGAGACGAAAAATAAGCTGCAAAAAGCAACAAGGGATTGAACGTCTACCATTGAAACCCTTTTTGGGGTCACAGAAGTTTTAGATCAATATGATTTTATTTTTTTCCTCTTCGTACAAGTATTTGTGACCTTACGAACATATTGGATGGAAAATAAACTTAAATAGGCCACGGAAGTTTTGGATCAATATGTTTTCACTTCATCCAATTGGGAATGACCTTATAAACAGTTTGGATAGCATATAAATATAAGGTGGGCTTATTTGAAGGTTTTGTTGCTACTAGTGTTCAATCCTATACAACACATAGTGACAATCTTCCTGCTAAGAGGAATTGAGGGCCTTATGATGATATTTTAGTTTTTTATTAAGTATTTTAGTTTATTTAAATTAAATATAATGATTTTATTTTCATTTAATAAAAAATAATTTCTTTCTGATATAAAACATTTCCAAGTGAGAGATAGGGACAAATGTGTCAAATTAACATATTTCAAACATTTAAGATGTTTGTTAACAAACAATTTGTTTAAGATTCAGTACTTAATTTTTAGACTTCAGCCATAATTATCAAACAAGTTTTTTTACTTCAGATTTCAAATTCGGGCTTTAGATTTCAGATTCAGGCTTCAGATTTCAGATTCGGTCTTTAGACTTCGGATTTAACAAACGAGGCCTTAACCAAGAACCAGCCTAAACTGTGCATCTTCCACACCAAGGAGTCAGAACCTCCTTGCAGGTATGCAAACTGAAGATGGCCAAACAAAGCAATGAAATCAGCTACCTCGTCATCCGTTACGCTCCTCCAACAGGGAGGGCCCAAGCAACCGACGAGCCACTCTGAGAGAAGCAATCTGCCACCATCAAATCAGAACAAGGCGCAAGATCCGCAAGCGCAGGAAAAATTAGACCGCAATGGACCATCATGACACCGACTAAATTCTAACCCCATCCCCTACCGAGGACAACACACCTTATTTTTTTCTTTTTTTTTTTAGTAGTTGAGAACAACACACCTTGCCAAAAAATATCTTTAAGCTTCATGATTGACTTCCAAATATAAGAGGCCCTATAAAAAGAGGAACTATTTATTTCCCACCCCCCATGGAGAATGTCATACTTGTTTGAGATGATTTCACTCCACATGCGACCTTCTTTCATACCGAATCTCCATAGCCATTTACCAAGAAGAGTCGAGCTCATATGGTTAAGAGGTCGTAACCCTGCTCCACCTTGAGTGACTGGTTTACATACCTTCTCCCATTTCAAAACATGAAACAAGCCAATGTTGTCAAAGTCCTACGATTTATGATTTAAGATTTACGATTTGAGTCGAATCTTAAGCAAAACGATTTGAATCCCACATTTGAATCCCTTTTTATATGAATCCTACGATTTTATGATTTGAATCCTACAATTTACGATTCAAAGTATACTTGTTTTGTTCCATTTTAAGCTTCATTTGGCTTTCAGTTTACGTTTTCAAATTGGTGTGGGCTTTAAGAATCATTTAGAAAAAACCTTTCAAAAAAAGAAAAAGAAAAAGAAAAAAAAAATCATTTAGAGAAGGTATTATAGCCATAGGAGATTAAATGATATGTATTCTCTTCAATGTTAAATCATAGAGCTATTTTTTATGATTTCTTACTTCTTAATTGGTCAAAACACCAAACTGATGTATGACTTATCTGGAATGTTTTTATGGATGATTACGACCATGTTGACTTATATGTATTGTGGAATGATGGTTACTGGTTAGAAATCAAAATATCTTTTTTTCATCGGTTTACGGAATCAAATGTTGCTTTTTCAATGCGATTCTACATTAAGAAAGGCTACAAGAACATAAATTAGTAAAAGATCCTTATATGTTTTTTAAGGAAAAATTTTAGTTTTCATATTTTTAAGAAAAATCATTTTTTAAAAATCATACGATTTGCGATTCAATACATTTCAACCCCTGTTACGATTTGTGATACAACAACAATTTTGACAACATTGCTTGAAGCCTTCATTGAAACCACTCCATAGGAAGTCTCTTCTCATTTTTTTCCAACTTGACTAGCACGGCTTGCAGACATCTGAAGAGAGGCAAAAGTAGAGCGGCGTTGATGTGGACACCAAGCCATTTAAAGTATATCAATGCAGGAGACGTGCATTACCCATGTCAATGGGGTTGGATTAGGCCATCCTACATCAGGCGTGTTTGAAAAAGCTCCCTTAATCAAAGTAATGCAACCACCAAGAGATAAAACCCAACTTCTCAATTAGAAAGTTTGCTCTTAATTCTTTCTAACACCTTACCCCATAAATGGATCGCCGATCTCCCAATACATAGCGAAAGGCCTAAATAGGAGGTAAGAAAAGGGCCTTCCTTGTAGTCAAAGGATAGCGCCAACCGAGAAGACCCTCCTTTGACATGTAGATTCCAAATAATTCACTCTTCCTCACATTAATCTTCAAACCGAAAACTGCTTCAAAACAAATCACCACTTTCCTTATGTCTTCCACCTTAATTGGGTCTACCCGACAAAAGATTAGTGTTCCATCTACAAATTGAAGATGAGAAACCGGATCCATCATATTCCCCACCTTAAAGCCACTGAAGAGGCAAACTTCTTGACCTTTGGCTAGCATGTGACTGAGAGCCTCTGCAATAATTAGGAAGAGGTACGGTGACAAGGGATTCCCTAGCTTAAGACCCCTAGATGCTTTGAAAAAGCCTTTCGAAGATCCGTTGACAAGAACTGAGAAGGAAGGTGATCCCACGCAATTACGAATCCAACATCTCCAATTGCCTCCACAACCCAACCTATCAAACATGTAGTCCAAGAAATCCCACTCCACGTCATCATAAGTCTTCTCCACGTCCAATTGCACACCACCCTTGCCTTTTTGGCTTGAACCGAGAAACTTACATACAACCACCCTTGCCTTTTTGGCTTGAACTGATAATCAATACACTCATGAGCGATCAAAGCTGTGTCTAAAATATGCCTACCTTCAGAAGGCCCCTTGGTTAGCTTTGTTCTTTGTTTTCTGTTTGTTTTCGTTTCTCTTTTTCCTGTCTTGTTTTTCTTTCCTTCTTTGAATTTTAGTGATCTTTCAAAAAAAAAAAAAAAAAAAAGGCCACTTGGTTAGGAGAGATTACTCTTCCCACCACCTTACGCTAGGATTTTGGCGAGAATTTTATACAAACTTCTAATGAGGCTGATTGAGTAGAAGTCCTTGAGCTCTTCTGCACCCTCCACCTAAGGAATAAGCATGATAAAAGATATACCTAACTGCACCAACAAGTAACCACCCGTGAAAAACTCCAGGAAATCCAACATATCCTTTTTAACTATGTCCCAAAAGACCGGGAAAAAGGTAATAGGATACCTGTCGGGACCAGGGGACTTGTCCCTCCCCAAACTCTCAACATCTCACTTGACCTCTTTTTCTTATCGACTTTTCTAGGAGACCTGCATCTTCCTCAAAATTTATAAAAATGAAAATAATCCAGCCTCGGCCGGGACCAATGATCCAACAACAGAAGCCAGCAATAGAACCCAACAATTGCCACACCAATATCATCCTTCTCTAACGTATTGCCTTCAACCACTAGCGATGAGATTCAATTGCACCTTGCTCTCTCCGAGGCAATACTGTGGAAAATCACATATTTTTGTCACCTTCATTTCGCCACAAAGCCCGCGAGTTTTACATCCACTTAATTTCCTCCTCTTTCAGAACTTAATAGTAGTTTGCTTCCAACTCCCACGACTAACAATATCCTCTAAAGAGGCCTCTCCCATTCCTCCTTGATGTCTATCGAGTGGATTTGTTCGAGAACACTGGCAGCCATGTCTTCTCTAACCCCAAAACCCTCCCTATTCCACTCCTTCAGTTTCCCTTTGAGAAGCTTCAACTTCTTATGCAACTTGAAGCCCGCCGCGCCATCCACACTGAAGAAACTCCACCACTCGAGACTAGATCCTTGAACCCCTTAGCCTCCAGCCACATCAATTCAAACCAAAAGGGTTTAAGACCCTAGCTCTCAATTAAAGCTTGCAACACTATAGGTTTGTGATCGTTAAAATAAGTGTCAGAAAATCAGCGGTTATAATCATTAAAATAATTTGATTTTGGGATTGTGACTTACCAACAACAAGGCCTACGATTTAATTGATTTAATTTAAGCTAATACGTACCATGTGTACAATTTCCAAGGGAGCATATTAGTTGATTAAGTGTTAGTGTCTGCGTCTGTGTGTGTTGTATGTTCACATAGTCCATAAGTTTTTCCAGCTCATTTCAGGACATGGTCCAAAAAATGAAGCAACTCCAGATCTTAAGGGGACCACACAGTAAGGATTGAATGCCCACCACTAAAAACTTCTTGGTGTCAGATTTGCTCAATGACCCTCAATCGAGTGGTCCTTTTCTTATATAGAAATCATTTTCCCTACTTACAATATATCCCTTAATTACAGCATAACAGCAGCATCTATATCCCCTAATTACAGCCCTTAATTACAGCATAACACAGCATCTATATCCCCTAATTACAGCCCTTAATTACAGCATAACAGCAACATCTATATCCCCTAATATAGCATAATATCTCCTAATTACAGCAGCATCTATATTCCCTAATTACAGCATCTATATCCCCTAATTACGGCCCTTAATTACAGCATCTATATCCCCTAATTACAACGTAATATCTCCTAATTACAGCAACATCTATATCCCCTAATTACAGCATCTATATCCCCTAATTACAGCCCTTAATTACAACAATATATGGTAGGTTTGTTGTCTATCCTACTAACATCCCCCCTCAAATTGATGCTGGTCGATCAAGAAGCATCAATTTGCCAACAAGAAATTGATGACGTAGTCGTGTCATAGCTTTGGTGAAGACGTCCGCTATCTGAAGGTCGCTTGAGACATGTGGAAGAGAGATAACCCGAGTATCAACAGCTTCCCGAATAGAATGGCAATCCACCTCGATATGTTTGGTACGCTCGTGATAGACGGGATTGGTAGCAATCTGAATAGCACTCGTATTATTAGCATGAAGAGGAGTGGGAGTAGACTGAGGAAAACCTATTTCAGCAAGTAAGCCACGGAGCCACATAATCTCCGAGCAGGCTGCCGACATGGCACGGTACTCGGACTCAGTCGAAGATTTGGAAACACGATCATGTTTCTTACTCTTCCAAGAGATAAGTGAATCACCAAGAAACATACACCACCCAGTGATAGACCGGCAAGTATCAGGATATCCTGCCCAATCAGCATCACTAAAAGCCACAAGGCGAAGAGGAATACCAGTAGAGAAGAACAAGCCACGGTGAGAGGAACCCCGGAGATATCCAATAATTCGGCGGACTGCGGCAAGATGAAGGTGGCGAGGAGACTGCAGAAATTGACCGACTTGCTGGACAGCAAATGAGATGTCAGGCTGTGTAATAGTGAGATAACTGAGACTACCAACTAACTGTCGAAACACCATGGGATCAGGAAGGAGATCCCCCTCCTCACGTCGATACTTGACATTCACTTCCAAAGGGGTATCCACTGAAGAGGAGTCCTGCCAACCAGACAAGGAAATCAAGTCCTCTGTGTATTTATGCTGATGCAGGAAAACCCCAGAGGAATCGGACTGAACCTCCAAACCGAGGAAATACCGGATAGGACCAAGATCCTTCATATGGAATGAATCACGAAGATGTTGCTTGAGTTAATTAATGAGGGCAGAATCAGTCCCAGTGATGACAATGTCGTCGACATAAACTAGAAGAAGAACGATACCAACAAAAGTTGTTCGAAGAAACAACGAAGAATCATACTGGCTTTGGATGAAAGAAAATCGAAGTAACGTAGCCCGGAACTTATCAAACCAAGCCCGGGGACCCTGTTTCAAACCATACAGAGAGCGCTTCAGCTTACACACATTCGACGTTGATGACGAGCAGAGGCCAGGAGGAGGTGTCATGTAAACATCTTCTTGTAAATCACCGTGAAGAAATGCGTTCTTCACATCCGTCTGGCAAAGGGACCATCCCTGAGAGGCTGCGATGGCAATAATAGTACGCACAGTTGTCATTTTAGCGACAGGAGCAAAAGTCTCCTCATAGTCAACCCCATACTCCTTGCGGTTACCAAGGGCAACCAAACGAGCCTTATAACGGTCCACAGACCCATCAGGCCGAAGTTTCACAGAAAAAACCCACTTACACCCAATTAGCTTGACATGAGAAGGACAAGGGACCATGTCCCAAGTCTGATTTTCTTGAAGAGCTTGAAGTTCTTCCTGCATAGCCTTTCTCCAACACTCATGTTTATCAGCTTGTGAGTAGGAATTAGGAATCGACACAGTTGATAAGGTAGCTGTGAAGGAGGTATGAGGGAAACCATACCTATCCGGTTGATGAGAAGTACGGCCAGATCGTCGAGGGTGCAAAATGGGATCAGGTGGCAGATCAGACTCAGGAAGGGGTAGAGTTGGTCGACGGCGTTCATACACAAAACCAGGCTTGAAGCGTTCAGGAGGATACATCAAATCATTAAAGTGAGGAAGAAGAGAAACTGCAGGAGATGATGTAATAGAACTAGGAAAGAAATATTGATGCTCAAAGAAAACGACATTACGAGATATATGAAATTTATTGGAAGAAACATCATAACACACAAATCCTTTTTGAGATAAGTTATATCCCATAAAGACACATTTCACAGATTGCACAGAGAGTTTGTGACGTTGATGCGGAGGTAGATGCACAAAACAGACACAGCCAAAAGTGGAAAGCTAGGGTAATGTTTATGCAAACGATAGAATGGAGAGTCGAAATTTAGCACTTTAGAAGGCAACCTATTAATCAAGTATACTGCTGTAGCTAAAGCTTCAACCCAAAATTTAGGAGGAACAGAAGATGCAAGTAACAAGGTCCTAGCAACATCTAACAAATGTCGATTTTTGCGCTCAGCCACGCCATTCTATTAAGGCGTATAAGGACACGAGCGGTGAGAAACAATTCTTTTGTGAAGAAGAAACTCAAGAAATTCATGAGACATATATTCTCCACCAGAATCAGATCGTAAAGTCTTAATACTAGTGGTAAATTGATTCTCAACATATGCTAGAAACGATTTGAAAACAGCAAAGACTTCAGACTTACAGCGCAGAAAATATACCCAAGTATGCCGACTATGGTCATCTATGAATGTCACAAAATATTTATAATGAGCATGAGAAATGACAGGAGTAATGCCCCATACATCACTATGAACAAGGTCAAAGCAATTCTTTGCCCTACTCCCAGAAGAAGGGAAGGGAAGAATCTTACTTTTTCCGATTTTACACGTAGAACAATCAAAAGACAAAGCATGAGGCAAAGAAGAATCTTTTTTTCCTAACGAACCAGAATTCAGCAAATGAGATAAAACAACATTGTTTGGATGGCCTAAACGTTTGTGTCATACTTCACAATTATTGGAGACAATAGTACAAGCCAAAGAAATGATACTAGGAATGGAAAAGTATAATGGAAACAGTTTTCCAACTTTAGGCCCCTTCGCTATTGTCCTCCCCGACACCGGATCCTGCACATGACAACCATCACGAGAAAACTGAACATTGTAATTATCATCCACTAATTGTCCAACCGAGATAAGACTCGTAGAAAGCCCAGGTGATACAAAAATATTAGTAAGTATGGTGCGATATCACCAACCCCAGTAATCGGTAAACGATGGCCATTAGCAACTTGAATATTAGAAGAACCAGTGTACTTACGAACATTGCTAAGCATATCAGGAGAACTGGTCATGTGATTGGATGCAGCGGAGTCAACAAGCCAAGATTGAGAGGGTATAGTACGTATAGTACCCTTACCTTGCAGCCCTAAAGCGGAAAATGCCGATACAATCATTTGCTGCACCATTTCTGGTGTAAGGGCAGGTGTAGCAGCAGTGGAAGATGACACTGGAGCGAGATTTTGAGTGCTGGTTACCCCATCCAAAGTGTGGCCAGTAGCAGTAGCATGATAAGCATTCACGAGTCGGTTTTGAGGACGTGTTGGGCATTCTTTGATGATGTGCCCCTTCTGTTTACAGTAGTTGCAGAACTTTTTAGCACAATGGGCGGCAATATGCCCATAATCTTTGCAACTGTAGCACTGAACTGTACGCATGTCTCGAACCCTCCCTTTGCCTTGAGCAGCGTATGCGACAGCATTCTCTTGCGGAAGCGAAGATTGAGTAAGAAGGCGTTGTTCCTCTCGAAGAAGTGCTCCAAAACACACGTCAAAAGATGGTGAAGGATCCCTGTGCATCAGGTTGGAGCGAATAGACTCGAATTCTAGCCTTAGTTTCATTAAAAACTGGTCTCTTTCGATAACTTCATGGACTGCTTCAACAGCAGAGAGGGACTCGGCCAACACGTCGGCATACACAATGTCGGAAAACTCAACCCAAAGATTCTGAAAACCACAGAAATATTCCTGAACAGAGAGTGTACCTTGGGAATAGGCAGCAAGATCAGTTTCCAACTGAAATCGCTGGGCGGAATGATCATGATGATAGACCTTTTTCAAGTACTCCCACATCGATTTAGCCGTCTTGTGCGGTCTTAAATTGAGTATAAGCAGTGGATCAATAGACCCAAGAATCCAAGTCATCACGCGCAGCATCTTTCACCTTCCATTGAACCAACGTTGTAGGATCGGTAGGCATTGGATCACTCCCATCAACATGACCCCACAACTCCTTTCCCATGACAAAAAGTTGAAACTGAAACTCCCAGGCAGCATAATTCTTCCCTGTAAACCGAGTTTGAAAGACTTCTGAGTTGGTTTTGTTAGCCATAACTAGAATCTCTCGAAATGCACCAAAAAAAAAAAAAAAAAAAAAAAAAAAAAAAAAAAAAAAAAAAAAAACTGCAAACCAAACCGCACCCAAGAAACCAGAAAACCAGAGCCTAGAACCACGAAGATTGGACCAAAGACAAGGTTGCAGAGAGTGACTCTGATACCATGTCAGATTTGCTCAATGACCCTCAATCGAGTGGTCTTTTCTTATATAGAAATCATTTTCCCTACTTACAATATATCCCTTAATTACAGCATAACAGCAGCATCTATATCCCCTAATTACAGCATAATATCTCCTAATTACAGCAGCATCTATATCCCCTAATTACAGCCCTTAATTACAGCATCTATATCCCCTAATTACAGCATTATATCTCCTAATTACAGCAACATCTATATCCCCTAATTACAGCATCTATATCCCCTAATTACAGCCCTTAATTACAGCAATATATGGTACAACAATATATGGTAGGTTTGTTGTCTATCCTACTCACACTTGGGGGTCACAAAAGTTTTAAATTAAGTTGATATTTGTGTTTTCCCTTCATCCAGGTTTGTCTGTCCTTATGAACAAGTTGGATATCAAATAAACATTACAATGAGCCCTAAGAAGTTTTTAATGGTGGGAGTTAAATGATCACTATTTTGTGTGGTGTGGTCCACTTGAGATTTGGATCTGCTTCATTTTTTGTACCACGCCCAAAAATGAGCTGGAAAACCGATGGACAAAGTGGATATAAAATGCATGCATCAAGGTAGGCCCCACAGTCGTGGAAACGCCCATTAATGCTGCAAGTGCACTTACCACTGGAGTAAAAAATAAATAAATTCAAAACTTGGCTCAGAAAGGGTCGCATATGCAAGAATGCTCGTTAAAAAAAAAAGAAGAGAGAGCGACATCGAGGGGGCAGCACAACAATAGCAGAAGAAGAAGAGTTGCAACAGCGCCACGATAGCAGCAGAAGAAGATAATGTTAGTTTGTTTGTTTGTTTTTTTTTTTTTTTTTTCTTGGGGGGGGGGGCATGACAATAGTGGAAGAAGAAGAGTGACAACAACACCACAATAGCAGCAGAAGATGTTAGTATTTTTTTTCTCCTGTTACTGTTCATAATAGTCTAAGGCCATTACTCAGTTGTAACAGACAATTACGAGTTTATAGCAGCCATTATGGCCCCATAACGGCTCTTCTTTTTTTCAGCCAGGCCATTTTGACCCTGTATCACGTAACAATTTGGGTTGTTACAATATCAGCCAATACGTAATCGATTTGGCACACTATGGGAATAGTTGTTACTTTCTGAATTCCCCCTCTTCTTCATCTCGTGTGGTGCCCTTGATCTCTAGAGATGTTGCAAACTGGTCATGATGCCTCCCAATCTCCAATTGTTGTGTTCTTTCTTTCATTCTAGGCTTGTAATTGCCCGGGCTTCAAGGTGTCCCGTATCTATTATGATACGGCCTCTCTCTCTCTCTCTCTCTCTCTCTCTCTCTCTTCTCTCTCTCTCTCTCTCTCTCTCTCTCTTCTTTTCGGTTTCCCTCTCTCTTCTTTTTCATTTCGGTATCGAAAATGGAATGGACTGCCACGCACTTAAAAAATATATTTTATGTGTTCTGCAGTGCACGCTGAACAGTGCACTTGCACTGTTTTGTTACATGGGTCCGCTGTAATGTTTATTTTCTATCTAACCTGTTAATTGGGCACACTGACGTGGATGAAGGGAAAACACACATATCAGCTTGATCTAAAACTTTTGTAGCCCCCAATAAATTGTGAATGGTGGACGTTTAATTATTGTTGTTTCTTATGGTGCGGTCCACCTGAGCTTTGGATCTGCCTCATTTTTGGGCTCATGCCCTAAAATTATTTGGCAAAATGGATGGATGGTGTGAATATAACACATTCATCGCGGTGGGGCCCAAAAAACTTTGACACTCGTGTGCTACACTTCACAATCCGAGTCCTGCCTAATTCGGGCCCTTAAAAAATTGTACACGAGACATGTATTAACTTCAAATTTACCAATTAAATTATGAACTATAGTTGTTAACTCACAATGCTAAAATCAAATTGTTTGAATAGTTTTAATTGTTAATTTGTGGACGCTTATTTTTTTAAATAGGGCCTTTTGATTTTTTTTCATGATTCACTATTCAATAAATGTCCACCAATTCATAAGTGGGATAATGCCAATAAATTACATGAATTTGAGGCTGATTTGGGGCATGGATTGGTCCTCCAAGTCAACCCCAAATTGGCAACGCCATCTACCTGAATTTAATTTCATTTTTTTAAAGAACTATTGGGAGAAATGATATCAAATTGTTAAGTATATAAATTATATATTTAGAAAATTAAATATATGAATTTTGTAGTCAAATTCAGATTATCCGGTTCATAAATTCATCAGACAGTCCGATATAACTCACCCAAGAGTAGACCGTTACACCACCATAAACATGTTTCAATTTATAAATGAATACATATTTTGAATGCTTAGAATATTCCGGATTTAATCCATATTTTTTCATATTTTTTTAGTAAAAAAAAAAAAATGCACCGTTACGGGTCGTTACGCCCCCGTATCGCCGTTACACCCCTGTATCCGTATCGGTATCGGAGGGCACCGTTACGCTAACCGATACCGATATGGGATAGCTTGTCGGGCTTCCCTTGTTGCCCAACTTTGAGTTGTATAGGTCATTAACACTTTTGTTTCGTGCTGTTTTGTTTTGTTTTTGGTTTTTGGTTCTGCTTGTTTCCATTTCACCTTTGGCGTTCTTTTAATAATATTTTCTTCAATCTTAAAAAAAGGGGAAAGGTAAAGAAAAGAAAAGAAAATGTTCCATTAGCAAGAGAAAAGAAACATAATAGGCAAGTAGTTCCATTCTTTTATGTTTATGAAATCTCCAAGTTCATTCTAGATTGTTTTAGTGTAATATAATTTGAATTGTTGAGAAAAAAATAAAGGTAGGAGGTAATTATACTGTGCAATTTGGATTATTAGAAGTTATAAAAGAAAGGGGTAGAGTATTACTCTATATAGTGTAATTGCTCAAACAATAGTGGAAGAAGAAGAGTGGCAACAACACCACAATAACAGCAGCAACAGCAAAAGAAGATGTTAGTATTTTTTTTCTCCTGTTACTGTTCATAATAGCCCAAGGCAATTACTCTGAGTTGTAACGGACAATTACGGGTTTATAGCGGCCATAATGGCCCCATAATGGCTCTTCTATTTTTTTCAACCAAGCCATTTTGACCCCGTATCACATAACAATTTGGGTTGTTACCATATCAGCCAATACGTAACCGATTTGGCACACTATGGGAATAGCCGTTGCTTTCTGAATTCCTCCTCTTCTTCATCTCATGTGGCGGCCTTGATCTCTAGAGATGTTGCAAACCGGTCATGATGCCTCCCAATCCCATATCAGCCAATACGTAACCGATTTGGCACACTATGGGAAAAGTCGTTGCTTTCTGAATTCCTCCTCTTCTTCATCTCATGTGGTGGCCTTGATCTCTAGTGATGTTGCAAACTGGTCATGATGCCTCCCAATCTCCAATTGTTGTGTTCTTTCTTTCATTCTAGGCTTGTAATTGCCCGGGCTTCCCTCGTTGCCCAACTTTGAGTTGTATAGGTCATTTACGCTTTTGTTTCTTGCTGTTTTGTTTTGTTTTTGGTTTATGGTTCTGCTTGTTTCCTTTTCACCTTTGGCGTTCTTTTAATAATATTTTCTTCGATCTACAAAAAAAGGGGAAAGGGAAAGAAAAGAAAAAAAAAAAAAAAATTCCATTGGCAAGGGAAAAGAAACATAATAGGCAAGTAGTTCCATTCTTTTATGTTTATGGAATCTCCAAGTTCATTCTAGATTGTTTTAGTGAAGTATAATTTGAATTGTTAAGAAAAAATAATAATAATAATAAAGGTAAGAGGTATCATACTGTGCAATTTGGATTATTAAATGTTATAAAAGAAAGGGCTAGAGTATAACTCTATATAGTGTAATTGCTCAAATAGATCGCCTAATAAAATTTCCCTTAAGTTTCCATAGGCATATGGTAATCACACGACACTCTAGAGGCACATCCCCACTTCATCCATCCTAGAAACATCCGAATCAATCTCCCCATCCTTTTAAATAATAGAGTCAAGACAATGAAAAAAGTCGCTTTGAAGAATCTCCTCCTTTATTTCTTGAATGCAGCTAATAATTTATTAACAATTGACAATAACAAGGCTTGCACGACCACACAAAGATAGATGATGCAAAAACATCTAGAAGAAGTGGCCAAGCCCCCTAACCCAACCATTTATCAACAAACTTCCTATTACAACCAAAATGTTTTGAGCCCCAAAGCTTAACTTACAACCCTGTTTTTAGCCATTTGAAAAATCATCTCATGCATATCAGCACCATTACTAAACACTCATTTTACTTTCACGCCTCCCATATCGACAACAAACCAGTAAGCAATGAAAGAAGCCACAGAACCTTTTCTACTTTATTCCATTAAAAACCCTACTAGGCTTGAAATACATCTTGAATTTTCCTTGCCATCACCAAATTCATCCAAATGAGTCAAAGGATCCTCCGCTAAACCTCAACAGAAGTTGCAATGCAACAAGAGGTGATCCACCATCTCCTTGGCATGAATCTGGAGGCTAAAAATGCTGGTATTATCATATTTCTACTTCTAAGGTAGCCCATGATAAGATCTTCATCATCCCTCCCCATCAACTACTGAAACACTACTACTCACAACTGACCCAAATATCTCCATACATGCACTGTTAAGTCGTATTCTACTAATATCCACCGATATCATAGCATAAACAAGAATTGAAAAGAAAATCCCACCCCTTTCAAGGCTTCATCGCTATCCATCCCTATATCCATCAATGGGATTCTCATTATGCATCCAGTCCACCAGTCTGACAAATTCTCTTGATTGTCAATTTTAACTAAAGCCACACCTCTATAATTGTTCTCAATAAGTTTACATGCCAAATACATGGCCCTGGTTCTACTAATTTTAAGCCTCGTGATCTAAAGCCTTCCTCCAAACCTCCAATTAGAATTTGCCCTTGCCCTAGTTCTATTGACCAACACCATGTGATGCACAACCAACGTATGCCAAGGGACCTCGTTGTGGACAGTAGCAGTTAATTTAACTATAACAAGTGTAGAAAAGTAGAGGGATTTCGCTGCCCTCCAGTCCCTTCTCAATGCAGCCCCTTCTCCTTCTCATTCGGATGCGTTGGTTTGACGGAATCATCCTTCTAGCAAGTTTTCTGTTTGATCTTTCATTAAGCGTTTAGACGAAGATCGCTCCCACTCATCAGTTCCTCATCCTTTTCATTCTTGGTTTTATGGAGCCCCTCCCAGGGTAGCGGTGTTCGTTTGGCTAGTGGGTCAGAAGAGAATTCTTACCGTCGACGATCTTCAAAGGAGAGCGTTAATATTACCCAATATGTGCTTGATGTGTGAGGAGAACACAATCAATTGACCATTTATTCCTCCATTGCTCCTTTGCCTCCAAAATCTGGGCTCATTTCATTGCCTTGCTTCATGTGGATTGGGTCATGCCAAGTTCGGTAGATGATTTCATGTGGGCTTGGCATGGAGAAGGGGTGGGTAAAGTGGAGAAAGCTAAGCGGGGATTGATTCTCATGGGGGTTTTTTTGGGCTATTTGGGGGGGCGAGAAATGGTAGTTGCTTTCGGAATGAAAGACTAGGGGTAGAAGATGTAATTAGGCAAATTAAAGAGATGGTGTCGAGTTGGACGGTGCATGTAAAATGTGGTGGATCCGGTGATCATTGTTCTACAGTTGGGCAGTGTGGGCTTGTGTTCTTTCCCTGCTTTGTGGGTTGTATATAAAATTTTTGTTATCTTTCAAAAAAAAAAAAGGCAAAGAGCTTAATACGGACCCCTGATGAAGACCCTCTGCTACTTTGAAATCATCAGTCTCATGGCAAGCCATTGTCACTCTAACCCTCATGCATCTTTACTAATGATGTTGATATATCCTCCTAGAACCAATTACATCTTCATAACCACCATATAACCTCCCTAGGTATTCCATACTCCCTATATTGCTTTCTCCTTGTCTATAAGAACCATGCTTCGATTCCTCAAATAAGTATTGTATGATGCTCAATCCAAATCATTGTGTTTCCGACTTCCCATTTGAGCTAGCATTCTGGTAAGAACACTGTTCAGTGATGATGACTGATTATTTAGTGGGAACCACTGTGAATGGTCAATGAGCCAAAAGTCAGCACCGTCAAATGACCCAAGTCAACCAATAGGCAGACTTGTTGCCAAGGCTGCATATGGTCTGTTGGCTATTATTTTCATTTTGACCCTCCATCAAAGGCCCAACTATTAGACAGCCAGGATTGTCCAATGGAGGTCTCTCCTTGTAGCATCAACTACCCTAGTAGCGCCCTCCAACCAAATTATCTAGATCGTCGCAAGGCTGACCGCAAAACGGTATCCTATGGATGAATACCACCTCCAATATACAAACCCAACCATTCAAATCAGTAAAATTTTCCCATTTATGCACATACCTTCAGAAATATTTTCATTTCAACCAAGCATTTGTAGGCAAATGACCATGTCGGGTAGGATTAGCCCATTGGTGGTCTCTCATCGGAACAACGGCCATCCAGGTAGTGTGCACAAGATAAACACTCCGGATCACTCAAAGGTGAGCCCTGCCATGGACGAGCCATGGCCAAAAAATCTAATCCAGTGGGCAATCCATGCCATCCAACCTGAGCGCTTCTCCCTCCGCATACATACTGTTGACTATATTTTCACCCTGACCATCCATTTCCATACCAAGCATCAGATGCCCAGGATTTTCCAGCATGTGGGGATCACTTCACAACATGAGGAATTGTGTGGGGCCCATGAGATGAATAGTAAAGATCACCAAAAGTGCCGGGCCGCCTATACAGCACCATAACCCAAAAAAAATCGCATGGCAATTCAAGCCGATCCAACATTGTATAATATCTCAGAAAAAAATAAATGAGAGAGAAATCCGAAGCACCTGCCCACTTCAGGATTGGCCAGATGGGAATGTCCCGTCAAATCAATGGCCATCCATGTTGCATGCACGAGATGAACAGTTCAGATCACTCCAATGCGAGCCCCACCATGGACGAGCCATGGCCCAAAAATCTAATCCATGCAATCCAACCAAAGCACTTCTCCCACCACGCATGCACTGCTGGCTATATTCTATATTTCTATCCTGACCATATGTTTCCATACCTATCATCAGATCACCAGGATAGTCCAGAAGGGAGGAGGGAGATCACTTCAACACATTGACAATACACAGCAAGGCACAGGAGATGAATGGTAAAGATCGCCTAAAAATGCTGGGCCCCACCTATATATTGCCGTAGCCCAAATAAATCGCTGGCAATTCAAGCCCATCCAACATTGTATACTACCTCAAGAAAAAAAAAAAACAAGAGAGAAATCCAAAGCACCTGTCCGCGTAATTTCATGGACAGAACGCTGCCCTTCCGAACCCTCTCCCACGGGAACGCGAAAAGCATCCGCAGCTTAACGACGAAGCTCCTCCATCCAGTGATTTCTTCGAACTCGAACTCCCCACTCGGGTAATCTCCGTCCTTCGATCTTGGCCTATCTTCGATGACAGGCGGGGAGGAATTCGAAGAAAGTCCCTCGGCCTTGTTCGAATCCTCTTCGTCTTTAGAGGCGGTGGTGGAGAAGTTGGGTGGAATGGAGAAGGAGCGGAAGATGGACGGTTTGGATAGGAATTTGGAACGGAGTGGTAATGAAGATAATGAAGATTTTGAAGAGAGGAGGAATGAGTAGGTTTGGCGGTTTAGGGCATTGAAATGGGAAGGGAAGAGAAGCTTCGACATTCTCTATCTCTGTCTGTGAAGAGTGAGGAGAGAGGGGATGGAGTGTGTTTTGAAGAAGATGTCAGGTGGAGGACGGCTAGGTGGCCTTTCCTCCACGTCATCTTTGTTCTTGTAATACTCTGGTACAGTGATGACACACGAGCACTTGAAAATTTTACGCTAGCAAGCGGATTGGCTGGTGTACCTCACATCAGCTATATAGCTGCTGTATTGACGTCAGCAAGTTCTGTGGGTATGATCATGAGGTATGTGTTATATCCAAACCGTTCATCCATTTGGCGAGCTCATCTTAAGGCTTGAGAAGAAAAATAATATATATCTAACTATCAAGTGGACCACACTGAAAAAAGCAGTGGGGAATTGAACCTCTATCATTGAAACCCTTTTCGGGGTCACAGAAATTTTGGATAAATATGAATTTTTTTTTCCTCTTCATTAAGGTCTTTGTGACCTGATGAACAGATTGGATGGAAAATAAACGTTACAGAGGGCCCTGCGAATAGTTAACGGTGAAAATCATTATCTCCGCTGATATTTGTGGTGTGGTCCAATTGATATTTGGATATGATTCATTTTTTGTATAATTCTCTAAGATGATCTCTAAAAATATATGAACAGTATGGATATAATAAATACATCACTGTGGAGCCATGATCCATGTAACTTTGATCTATACAAACGGAGCTCGAGGAGCTGTCAGTGCTCGTCTTCGAGCGACACGTACATACAGCAGACCAGTGATGAGAGTGAGACACCGGCTGTAGGGCCACCTCGATGAATGCATCATATATCCAGCCATTCATCTGTTTTTTCAGCTTGTTTTAGGGCATGGTCTCAAAAATAAATTAGATATAAGTATCAGTTGAACCACATAACAGGAAATAGTGGTCATTGAATGCCCACCATTAAAAACTTCTTAAGGCCCACCGTAATTTTTATTGACCATACAACCGGTTGGTAAGCGCATACATATATGGATGGAAGGGCCCACCATTAAAAACTTCTTAAGGCCCACCGTAATTTTTATTGACCATACAACCGGTTGGTAAGCGCATACATACATGGATGGAAGGAAAAAAAAAAAAAAAAAAAACAAATACCAGCTTTATCCAAAACTTTTGTTGCCCACAAAAGATTTTTGATGGTTAATAATAACAGTTTCATGTAGTGTGGTTCAACTAAAATTTGCATCTACTTCATTTTTGGACATACACTAAAATAAACTGACAAAACAGATGGATGGCAGGGATCTACAAGACATACATCAAGGTGGGCCACGCACATTGCTAGTTCCAGGTGGAAGCCAAGCGGCTCTCTGCGAGGCCCATCATAATGTTTGTCTTATCCATGCCATCCATGAGCTTTGTAGGGAGCCGATTAGGTGCGGCCGACCTCACCCAACCAACCGCAGAGCCTATCTTGATGTGTATTGTATATTCACGTGGGCCATCCATTAGGGCATGAACCCAAAAATGAAGCAATTACAAATCTTAGGTGGACCACACTGACGGAAACGTGGTGATGCACCATTAAAAACTTCTGTGGGCCACAAAACTTTTGAATCAAGCTGATATTTATTTCCCCTTCATTTAGGTCATTGATCTTATCAACAAGTTGGATGGGAAATAAATATTGCAGCGTGCATTACAGTAGCCCTACAAAAATTTTAATAGTGGGCGTTCAATATTTACCACTATTTCCTGTAGTGTAGTCCACCTGAGATTTGCATTTGCTTTATTTTTGAGTTCATGCATAAAATAAGTTGGAAAAATGGATGGATGCCATTAATATGCAATATGTACATCAAGGTGGTCCACATGGTCAAGTCCACACCTTATTCGGTGAGGCCTGGCTGCACCTAATTGACCCACTTATCAGCCAAAAATGAAGTGAAATGGATTGTATATTGTGTAACTCAGCATTCTTTTATCACATCAAGTAAACTATATTGGGCCATGGTATGTGGTTTATTCATGCATGTGGTTTATCCACATTGTCCATCTATTTTTTTCAGTTCATTTAAGGGTTGGATCCTAAAATTGAAGCATATTCAAGACTCAAGTAACCACACCATAAGAAACAGGGGGAATAATGATTTCCACAGTTGAAACATTTCAAGCATATTTGTCATCCAACATATTTACGAGACACACGGACATGGATAAAAAGAAAACACGAATATCAACTTAATTCAAAACTTATGTGGTGCTTAGGATTTTTTTTAATGTGGTGTGGTCAACGTGAGATTTGGATATGCTTCATTTTCAAGCTAAAGCCTTAAAATTATTTGGTAGAATGGATGGATGGAGTGGATAAAATACATAAATCATGGTGGCCCCACAAGGTATACTCAATGTGCTAACTGAGTAACGGTATATAATCTGCTTCCATTTGAAGCATATCTAAGGCACAAGTGGACCACAAGGAATGGTGGGAGTTGAAAGCCCATGGATGAGAACTTCTTGGAATCTACCAAAGTTTTGGATCAAGCTGATATTTGTGTTTTCCTTCGTTTATTTTTCTGTGTGGGCCCTATTGCTGCCAATCAAACAAGCACCACATGTGTAAGTAAGGGCTTGGATTTGGTTGTTTGTGCGAGGGTAAGATATGCGGGCATGCTCGAGTCTATTGGACTTAAAGGTCTTGATTAAATCATTGGTGTACTCCGCTTCAAGATGGACAAATTAGAGATCGGACCAATATTTAGTTATCCTTTCAACCACTGATTTACACTTTATTCAGGCCCTTCCGAATGAGTTATTTTTACCTTGCGACAATAAATATAAGTTTACAGGCCTAAAGATTTTTTCTTTCAAATTGATTTGCTACTATATATGAACAATAAAAATATACAAATAATATATAAGCCGAAAATGCTCTTCTTATAATGGTTTTTATAATAATGACACTCACCGTCAGCTCTAGGGATAACAATCCATTCATTGTCAATCTGGACTGAATTTCATAACGGAACAGTCGTGATGTGCAAAATGGACGCTTGTTTGTTGCTTGATTGGAATCAGGCGCCACAGTGAGACGACCGATAAATGACAGATGTTCGACAATCTATTTATTATTCAATCGGAACCGAGCTTCGTGGCGAGATGGCTGATAAGCTGACAACATGTTCTTGGTCTTAGTCGAAACCATTGTTTGAATTATCTCCGATATTATCGTTATCTCTAGCTTGGTGATACCGATAACACCGGTAGTAATACCGATAACATCGGTGGTATTATAAATTTTAAACATCAGTAATGTATCGCTAAGTATCGGCAACGTATCGATATCGCCAATATTTTCAATTGTATCAATTTCAAGCGTCACTTGTATTGCCAATGTATCAATATCACCAATGTATCGCCAATATTTTCGACTTTGAAATGATGCTTGTATCACAAGTGCATGAACGATATTTCAATAATGTCATCAATATAGAGATATCACAAAAAGTTTGTTTATTAAAAAAATCTATTTCAAATTTTTTTTCATAAGCACATTGTTGTATGCAGTTCCCAATTTTTTGTTACTAATATTGATAATATCTTAATATTATCGTTATCGTAGCATGTTTGATATCAAGACCACAATCTTTCATTTTCTTTCCAGTTGTTGATGATTTATTGGCAACATGTTATGAGTTGTTGATATTCTGCAATATCGATGGATGTTTGGATTAAAGGTTGGATGGATGATTGGATGGATAGATGGGATTGATGGGATGGTTATACTATTTCTAACGACGACACATGCTTTTAAGCCTCCGTTAAATGAAAACTTATCGTGTATATATTCTTCTTCTTTTTTAATTTTTTATTTCTAAATATACAAATATGTGTATTTTAGCAATTTTCGAAGTTTCACTAAGATTCCTACCATTTTCCCATATTTTCCTGCATTTTCGGTTATCAGCGATATTATCAGTGACATCGATATTGTTTCCGTATCCCCGACTAGTGAAACTTGTAGCGATACCGATACTTCAAACACTGGTCGGAACTAATAACATGTCAAAACAATGGTGAATCAACTATCCATTTGTCGTATAGTGTGGACTAAACTTTTTAGCAAGATGGTTGACAAAATCACCTAGCACGTGGTAGGAAAGCCACACAGCTTTCCGATCGAAACTGAGTGATCTTTCTTATGATATAAATAAAAACATGAATGTCCATGGTGAACAAGATAAATAAAGTTAGGCTTGATTATAATAGCGTGAAGCCTAAAGCTCTTCAAGTAGTGTTGTTTATATAACTTTATGGGAAAGGATAGCCTTACATAATCTTCAACATCATGAAGAATTCTGATAATTGATTTTGAAGATCTCTTTGATTCTTCTAAATCAATGTGCCCTATTGCATACAGACACATTAGAAAATTATTATGATTCTTATGTCATTGGCTTTGACATCTATAGAAAGTTACTTTTAGCAAAGCTTTTTCATTTAACACTAGATATAAATATACTTCAATGAGATTCTAACATTTAATACTAAGCGAGAAACTTGAGTTTACGAAAAAATATTTTTTATAGAGTTTTATCATTTAATGCGCTCTCTCACGTGCACATCTCAACTTTCTCCTCTTAAAGTCATATACACCATATATGGCATGATTGCTATGTGACATCTTTTAGATCGTTTGATCTGAACATACCAAATCAAGTGGAAACAATAATAGAGAGTATGAGTAGGATATTGCTCATAATTTAACATATAATACTAACACAATGTTGCATCTCATTGGCTCACCTAAGTGTGCAAAAAACTATACACTAGAGCTTTGGATATGCATAAATTTTAAAGGGGAGAGAGGCCTTCCAAAGGTTTCAATGGTGGAGAACCCATTATTTACTGTAGTGTGGTATACTTAAGCTTTGAATAAGCATAAATTTTGGAGGGGATGGCAAGGTAGCCTTACATATACACCATCTTCTTTTTTATTATTTTTTCCTCTTTTTTTTTAAAAATACTCTGTCAGATTGTGATGATACACGAGCAATTAAAAATTGTACACTCGCAACTTGGGAGGTATCAAATATTGTAGAAATACTACGGCAGAGAGTGACGGATGATAGGCAGCCACTTAAAAATTGAACACGTGGTATAAAAGTAATCAAATTAATTTGGTATTGTTGGACATCTATTGGACCATTAAAAATAAAAACTATCCAACGGTTCTATTTCCACAAACAAGTGTCCGTAAATCAGAGGTAGAAATTATTCAACCAATCTCTCATGAATATGTGGGATCTGGTCTGTTTTATTTGAGTTAGTACACGCCAAACATAAAAATTTATGAGTGCCTGTGTATCAAGTGTTTGATGCAACCGGAGTAGCGTACAACCAGACCGTTGAAATTGCAGAGCCTATTGGAGGTCGGTCATTGTCGAATTTTCAAATTGATTGAGCTAGATTAAACAATAGGCTTGATTTGGGCCACTCTAGTTCGAGCCTGGCCCTTAAAACCAAAGGCATAAGTCCAGCATAGGCTTAGGGTGGGGCCCACTGTGATGTATGTGTCTTATATCCATGCCATCCATCTATTTTGAAAATTCATTTTCGGCATGATCCCAAACTAAAGTAGATCCAAAACTCAGGCGGACCATAATACAAGAAACAGTGGTAATTGACCATTAAAAACTTCTCGCGGGCTGCAAAAGGTTTAGATCAAGCTGATATTTGTGTGGTCTCTTCATCAAGGTCTTTATGACCTTATCAAGTTTTCAATGGTTAGGATTCAATCATGATTGTTTCCTTCCCTGCATGTCGTATGGTCCACCTAAGATTTGGATCTACTTCATTTTTTAGATCATGCCGTAAAATGAACTGTCTAAATGGATCGACAGTGCGGATGTATGGCACGAATATCACAGTGGGCCCCACAGTTAGGGATCCACCTAAATCGTGCCCATGAAAATTGGTTGAACCCAGACCCGACCAGTTCCAGTCTGGGATAAAAGTTGATACAATCCCTATCTCTGGCTTGAATGTTCTTATTATATCCATTGATTAAGTGGACCACACATGCACAAATAAATAAACATTTTAGACAAGTGAATCAAACATTCTACATTGAAGGTGGATGGATTGCTATAATGCTCTGAAATTCGAGGTTCAAGCAGGAGCCCAACTCTCGAGTCCCAGCACATCACTTATGAAACATAGATAATGATGATTAAATGTTGTCTGTATTAGTGCCTTAAACATGAATGAGATTATACCAAACAGCATATCATACTCCAGAGATAGTTAAATTTCGCAAGCGGAAGACTGTGATAGATATATAAAGTACATAGATGTGTTTCCCAACCTCCCGAGTATGATGGCATTACTGAGCTGAATAAATACATATTTGTTCCAAAAAAATACAAAATGACAAAATGCGAATGTCCAACTAATCATATATCCCTGTAAACCCGTCGATCAGAGCGGTCTACGTAAACCTGCCTAATAACTGCATGTATGAGAACTCCTCATCGTCGCAGAAGTCTGGCTCGGCCTCATATGTCGTGCCAGAATCTGCATCTAAGACAGAGTCTGGTTTGTGTTTAAAACACCGTCCCAGAACGTGGGAGTGAGTGATCAACTCAGTGGAGCTATAAGGAAAGGTTAATATTTATCAATTCAATCAAGCAGTAATGATAAAGCAATACAATTTAACATCCCTAAGTACTCTGGTTAATGCAAACATGATATGTATTAATGATGCATGCTCTTGCCTACACTCCCTCTGCAATCTTCCTCTTACGGTCGCGGCATGCACCCCTTCCTCTGTGCCCAACACCAACACCAAAGGCACATGTAATGCGGTACATGAGCGTGATTATCGAGTTCCTATTAGACTTTTTTTCATACAGCAGGATTGGGAAGTTAAGGTACCTCCCTTATATCATTTCCCAAACAATGATCCATTTTAAGGTCGTTAGTCCTAGCTAGTCTCATACAATGTTGCGGTTCCGGGTTGCTACAAAGGGCTCGTCACCTCAATGCAGGCCTAGCTTATACTCTTGTTGCTACGGAAAGGCTCGTCGCCTCTGCGCAGTCTTAGAGTATGCTCGAGGTCACTACGAATGGCTCGTTACCTAATTGTAGGCCGACAGCTCGAATACAGTGTCTCATACCACCGTATTCGGCTCACGAGCTTAGGTTGCTCACTGGTCACTACAGGTGGGCTTGTCACCCCGGTGTAGGCCGACAGCTCAACCACGGTGTCCCATTCCACCATATCCGGCTCATGAGTCTTAGCGGATCGAGATACCAAGGTTAACGAGTTTTGCACTGGTAAGTTGTACCTTAGATTCAAACAGTAGTGTCCATACATGGTGAATATACATCGGGTCAATCGCGTTGCTTAACAAGCTCGACTGGTACGAGCATATGTCGAGTCGATCGACATGGAGCGCGTAAGCACTCCGAGTGGCCTAACCACTGCCGACAAGCAGCGTACGACTCGGATTCATCGGGCGTGTCTGTCGTGGTTAAGCAGTTCAACCACCGTTCACAGACATTTACTGATTGCCTAGATTACATAGTAGCCCCAATCATATTCCAAACAACAACATTCACATTAAGTAATCTAAAACAGCATGTGACAACTGAAATCAGATATAAATTTTGCTTGAGCAATTTAACAAACACATATTATCATACATAGACATTTCATCCATACAGCACATAGTAGTAGGATAGGTTATTTAAAGGATACTATAACCATAGTTAAGGGAATTGAGAATCCTATCTCAATACCCTCATTTCATGCATTTAAACAAGCATTTTCACATTCAGGCATTTTATCAAACACTTAGGCTACACATATCATATACATGTAGTAAGGTAGTTATAATAGGTATTATAGCAAATCCCTTTACAAGGGTTCACCATACGTACAACAATCATGAATTCTCAGTCAATAAACATGGCAAGCATAAATCACAATTTTATACTCATTCACACATTTCAACAAACACATGGAATGCATTATAAATCAACATAGTTTATATATGTACATAATACACGGAAACCCTCGTATCTAAGCACACGTGATAGTAATCAAGCCAGTCATAAATCATTACTGACATTGAAAACCTTAAAAATCATAACCTAAACATTTATAGTCCGCATTTTGCCGATAAACAAGTATCGAACTCAGTTTGTATGTCAAGTCTTTGTCTACGGGATGACGGCCACCTATAACATGAAATATGTTAGCTATTTCATCACTTACACTATTTAAAACCCTAAAATAGATTAGGGTTAGGTTTTCTTACCTAAGAACGGAATCGGAAATGCCCGTATAGCGATACAGGAATGGTGGTAAGCACGTGGAGTGGCGGGATTGAATCCCAGGAACAAACGCCAACTCACTCTCTCACTTTCTCTCTCTTTCCTTTCTCTTTCCTTTCTCTTCTCTCACCTAGGGTTTCAAATTCGTATGGAATGAGAGAGGGGGGTTTAAGGCCTTTTTATAAGCCCAAGATTGATGGAAATGGCCCTAGGGCCAAGGTATACTTGGGTTATAGCCAAGAGGTGGCTGTTTCAATCCAACGGAGCACATCTGGTGGCCCCTTTTCTGCGTGCGGTCGGACTTAAGCTCTCTAACATTAGATCTAGGTCGAGTCAAGGTTTCAGTCCGCTTGAATTTACAGATTGACCGCGGGAGGACCGGTTTCAGTTCAACAGTCACCGGTGTTCGATCAGGGCTACAAGTACACTAACATGTGTTGGAAATTTTCCCTGATCCGAGAGTGTAATTGGGTCAGATTCTGACGGTCTGAAAGGTTAGATTTGGCCCGCAAGCGAAAGGCCCAAATCACTTAAATCTGAGTTCAATTTCTAAAGATATACGCATTCTCACACACTTCGCTTCAGGCTCAAGTTGTGCGTTCTGAATACTATCTGGATTTGATTCCCGAGATGGTTGTCAAGCCCAGTAAAGCGGTCATAAATGTATAGTTTCGCGGTAATCAGACTTTCGACGCGCCAGTCCAAGTCTGATACAGAGTTTCAAAACATGCTCCCGAGAGCAACTGGTTTTAAAGATTAATCCTAGATTTCAGGGTAAAGTAGCGTTAATGGTTTACTACTTGTTTTGGGTCTTGCAGTTCGTATTTAAAGTTGTTCAAGCTAATTTCACAGCTAATCTAGCTTAGCACTTAATTAATTTCATCTAATTTCTAAAGGATTTGGTCCTAAGTGATTTTGCCTGAGGTGGTACTCGGGTCTTTGTATGGATTTTTCCGAGACGTTACAATTGCCTTATTAGTAGAACTAGAAGCTAGACCCTATTTCATATGAACATGTGAAATAGGGTCCAACCCGACTGCGGCCTGAGTGTGTGTGCATGTGTGTTAAAAGAAAAAGGAAGAAAAAGGGTCCAACTCGACTAAGCCATGACTAGAAATGCATATGACCAGGGGTGTACACGAAAATGAGTTCGAGCCGAGTTCGAGCTAGCCCCAACTCGACTCGACTCGGATCGAATCCAGCTTGAATTGAACTCGGATCAAAGTAGTTCGGTGACTCAGTTACTTTGATATTGATGTTACTCACCAAGTGTTTGATGAAATGACTCAACGAAGTGTGGCTGGTGGCAAGGAAGGTATGTACATGAAAGAAATACCCTTTTTTCTTGGTTTTTATGTTGCTTAGAAGGTGTTTAATAAAATACTTGTAAGACCATTGTTGTTGTTTCCCATACAGTGGGATTTTAAAGGTATAGTCCAAGTGTTTGTAAAAATGCTGTACAGGCGAACTTGACTCGAACTGGCCCAAGCTGAGCTGGCCAGTCAGGCTCAAGGACCAAGCCGAGCCGAGTTTAAGCTGAGGTCAGCTAGTGGCCGAGCCGAGTCGAGCTGAGGCTAGCTCGACTCGGTTCGACACGATGTACACCCTACATGTGACGACCACCAAGCTAGTAAGTCCAAGTCCAGCCTCAATCCGGATCAGGCAAGCTATGGGTCCATTGCCACCCTTGTGTCTGATTAATGGGCATTTGTTTCTTAAGTTTCAACTATCATCTTCCAATCTTAACTATCCATTTATGTCTACTAATTAAATTATCTACTAGTCATTCAGGGCGAAAAAAACTATTCACCTGCTTATGCACTATTTTCATGTGTGGGACCCACGGTATTGTGGGTATGCCATTGAACAGGCATATGAAGTGAGCCAACCCTGATTATTAGAGGCTAAAAAATGTAGACTATCCAATCATCAGGTGAGCCGGACCATGGAGAATTCAACAAGCACCTAAAAACTCTAAATTCATGTGGTAGACGGCAAGCGGGCGTCCTATGACAGGGCAACCCTGCTGGATATTTGGATGCCATACACACACCTTGGTGGGCTAGTGTGCAACCCTCGTAGAATAGGATGCGGTTTGGCTAGTGACCCAACACCAGCTGGCTACCTGGTGTCAAAGCTCTATGGGCCCTCCATGATGCATGCGTCTTATCTACGTTGTCCATCCATTTTTCCATCTTGTTTTAGGTATAGCCTAAAAATGAGGCAGAGCCAAATCACAGGTGGACCACATCATAAGAAAATAATATTAATTGAATGTCCACAATTACAAACTCCATAAGACCCACTATAATGTTTATTTGTCATCTAAACTATTGATAAGGTTAGACAGACCTCGACCAAGGGAAAATAAGTTTTCACCAGTAAGTGTTCAATCCCCACTGTTTCCTATGGTGTGGCCCACCTAAGATTTGGATCTGCTTCATTTTGGAGCTTATACCATAAAATGAGCTGGAAAATAGATGGACGGCGTGGATAAAGCAAACACATCTTGGTGGGGTTAATAGAGCTATGACATCAACTAGTTGGCTGGTGTTGAGATCACTAGCCTAACCAAGTCCTGTAGAAAGGCTTATTTTATTCTACAAGGGCTTATGGACCAGCCTCTAAAGTCAGTGTAGTTTTTAAGTCTAAGAGTCATCTAATTTTTAGTTTAAGAGCTATCTTGACCATCCATCGTTCTAAAAATTTATCTCATTAAAGTTGGGTCAATGAGGTAGGCCACGTGATTTAATTATGGGTCTGAGCCCAACCGTCACTACACCAAAATCACGGAATTGGAACGCGTATGGTTTTGTTTTAAAAACGGTTTTAAGCCGTTTCTAATTTGAAACGGTTCTAAACCATTTTCAAATTTGTACCTGCTTTAACAACCAACATTGCTATTTTCATTGTTTTTCTGGTGTGTCCCACCGGAGTTTTGTATCTTCTTAATTTTAAGGAATTTATTATATTGTTATATTTTAAAATAGATGGACGAAGTGGATTTGATTAAGAGCTTTTTCGTAGATCCCACATGGCCACAACATCACAGTAATATCTATGTGCCCCAGCCCACCGAATCTTTTTTTTTTTAAAACACCAAAGACGCCCTAACCCTCATTCTATCTCTCACTCTCACTATTTTTGCTGCCTAACTTCTCGATTTCCCGCATTCACGGCGCAGATACTCCCTTTGGACGTTTTCGCTATCCAATATCTCAATCTCTCTCATTTAGACATTTCTCCCCCCCCAAAAACCCTAAAACCGTAAGATGCGACGAAGGAAGGATGCCTCTGAAGTTCGACCCATCTCAGGTGGTGGACGTGTACGTTCGCGTCATAGGAGGAGAAGTAGATGTTGTGAGCTCACTCGCCCCGAAGATTGCGTCATTGGGGTTGTCCCCTAAAAAGATCCGCAACAAGAGATCGTTGATGGGGATGTTGAGGTCCTGACAGAGTGAGGTGGCTTCTTTGATCTCCTCTCAATTTCTCTATCTTTTCTTTCTTTCTTTTTTCGTCGAGATTTTGTTTTTAGGTGTTTGGAGGGATTTTGGTATTTGATTTGGAATTCTGAAAATTGAGATCTTAATGCTTGTTATTATCATTTTTTTTTAAATGCATGTAATTTTAGGGCCATGAACACATTCTATGCAAGGAACTGCAAAAGCCTACTAACTGTGATATGCCAAAATGACAATTTGAATGCTATTTGAAATGCTTATAGATTCCTACCAACTGTCCATGCTCCGCATTGAATTCATGCTCTTACTATTATCATTATCAAATTCTTTTTTTACAAACATCATGTCAGACTTCTTTTTTACTCTATTCCAATTTTCTGTCTAGAGATACAGGTTTATCGGCGAAAGAATTCCATTGATGCATTGCCTACCAAATAGGTCGTCCTTGCACCCTAAATGACAACCAAGGTGAAAGGCCTGAAATATACTTCACAAATATTCGGTATGTGATTTGCAATTTTAAAAGGTCTTTTTTGTTGGGGATTTTGACCTGTGGAATCACACAGATCTAGATCTAGGATAGCAATCCAATGACACCAAGCACACACAAGAGAACACAGATTTAACGTAGAAAACCCTTGCGGGAAAAAACCATGGCACAAAGCGACATATCTCCACTATGAAAATAGAAATTACAAAGAGAGAGGACTTACCCGATTCGAACAACCTCGAATCCCACCCTTGCTACACCCTTTAGAAACCCTAAAAAAACCTTTTAGGAACCCTTGGAACTACTTTAGAAAGCCTTAGAATACATCCCAATCCTGCATACACCCTTTTATATAAGTTTAGAAAGAAGCAGACTCGGAATAGGAAACAAAATCCGCAAAATCTGCGTTTCCGCAATCGCATCTGCGGAACTCTTCGATGTCATCGAAGGTCTCTCGATGACAGCTTCGATATCATCGACGGTCCTTCGATGATATCGAAATAGGACCAAAACTGTCCAGCAACCATGGGTGAAAATTCAATAATTATCGATGTCATCGAAGGTCTCTCGATGACAGCCTCGATATCATCGACAGACCAACAGACAGATTTAAGACATCTGTCGATATTATCTAAAACCCTATCGATATCATCGACAGACCACCAGACAGATTTAAGACATCTGTCCATAACAATCTCCACCATGTCTTCAATCTTCATCCGTGTAACTTCTTGTCCCCTTCTCTTATTTCTACACCATATCATAGCTTCTCTTGCACACTCCGTCTTCCTTTTACGCCATCGCCAAGCCTAGAGAAGTTGCATAGAACTTGAACTTTTCTATAGGAATATTCTTGTTGATCATGTCTGCCGGATCGAAATCCACATGCTCAACCACCTTGGCTCCTGTCTTCCCAAAAGAAAAGACGTAGTCTTCTTACCATCTCACCGCTACCTAATATTATTTGTCGGGGTACTTGATCACAACATTGATAGCCTGTGAAATAACTGGTCTAATCCAGACCATTGCATACACTGCCAACCGCATTCGAAATAAGGCTCATGAGATATCCTGCTTTTCCTCATCTGTTTTGGGACATGTCCTGAGGAAAACTTGAGGAAAGACGAGGGGAACTCTCTCCGGCTTTACCTGGCCCATCACATCCTTGATCAATACCTACACACAAGGTATTCTACCTATGATTACCAAAGTCTACTCCTCCTTCAATCTCAACGCCGAGAACCGTCTTTGCAGCCCCCCGATCCTTCATCCTGAATGTCCCACTTAATCGAGTCTTCAATACATTGATTTCAGACATGTCATAATTGATGATCTACATGTCATCAATTCCTGACTCACCATGAAGGAATCAAACCACTGCCTAGACAACAGGTTGAACCACGACCTCCTGCAAAGTCTTTTCTCAGCCCCTTTAACTTCGAACTGCTCTGGTTGCTTCATGTAGATCTGCTCTTCACTTTCCCTTACAGAAGTACAGACGCCACATCCATCTTCCAGCTCAAGATCACATTGGCCAACCAGCGCCAATCATGAATCTAATAGACACCTGTTATACCGTCGGCACGAATATCTCTGAGAAGTCGATCCCTTCTCTCTGAGCATAACCCTTCGCTACCAACCTCACCCTATATCTATGTTGTGTTCTCCTGAAGATTCACCTGCATCCAACCACTTTTCGGCCCACTGGAAGCTCCACCCGCTCCCATATGTCGGTCTGGTACAATGAATCCATCACATCGCCCATAGTCACCTTTTACTTTTCAGCACCAGGCTCACCTATAGCCATCTGAATAGAAGATGAATCCCCTGCGATATTGGAGTTGTCCATGTACCTCGCCGATATCCTGTGATCATACCGTGTGTTCTTCTCACAGGTGGCTGCTCCACCTGCTCTGTATCCCTGTCCGCACGTCTCAGCCTTCCTGCCCTGCCAGCTCATGTGGCCATGCCCAACATGCCACACACGTGCAGATGTGGAATCCGCTATATCCACTGCAGCTCCACCTTTTGAAGTGCTCCTGATCAACCTGTACAAGTTACCGAGTCGTTGTGCTTTCATGATTACCTATGCCCCCTTAGATACCTTAAGAGCATTATCAATACATGTGTACTTGCATCCTTTTGCCTCAAGTACACCAAGAGAAATCAGATTCTGCTTCAAATCAGGAACGTGCCTGACATCAGTCAGGGTACGCTCCACCCCATCAAACATCCTGATGCGCACCGTATCAACAGTCACAACATTACAGGCAAAGCCATTACCCATAAACACTTGTCCACCATCGCACTCGCTATAGCTGGCGAACCAACTCCGATGAGGAGTCATATGAAAAGATGCCCCTGTGTCTAGCATCTACTCGTCCTTACGATCATCATATGGCCACCTAATAGTAGACACAGACAAAACATCACCATCACATCCACTCGATTCATCTGACGTGGCAACATTGGCCTCCCTGTACAAAGCCTCAGATCTTCTTCTCTCTTCATTTAGGATTTCCACAATCCTTCTTCACATGTCTTTCCTTCCCCAATTTCAGCACTTTACCTTTCCTTTGCCCTTGCCCTTGGATTTGGATCTAGAACCTGAAGAACCTGTACCTTGTTTAGAATTCCTACCCACTATAAACAGTGCATCAGAAGATGTCCCCATGTCGCTGTTTAGCTGTCTCATAGCCTTCCCTTGAAGGGCTGAGATAACGGTGTCGACACTCAGGGTTTTATTCATGTTGCACATAGTGTCCTTGAATGACTCATACGACGCCGAAAGAGAATTCAGCAACATACATGCTTGTTCTTCATCTTTCATCACTTCCTCCATATCTAGCAATTTGCAAACTAATTTATTAAAGTTGCTGATGTGAGCCTCCAGATCTCCACCCTCTGCCATCTTGAAGTTATACCACTGCCGCTTCAAGTGTAGGCGATTTTTCGAGGATTTTTTCACATAGACATCCTCTAACTTCGCCCATAACTTAGCCACAGTTTTCTCCCTCATGACGTTGTAGAGAACCTCATCCGTGAGATATAAACGGATCGATAATAAAACTTTCTTATCAAGAGTATTCCAATCATCATCAGTCATAGTAGTCTTTCGCTCCTCAAGAGTACCATTTTCGCCTTGCTTGATTAAGGAACTCATCATCTCGATCTTCCATAACTCAAAATTATTTTTTTCTGAGTACTTCTCAATCTCATACCTGGTACTCGCCATTATTACTAATCCTGCAGATTCAGATCCGTGCCCCAACCGATTGCTCTGATACCACTTGTTGGGGATTTTGACCTGCGGAATCACACAGATTTAGATCTAGGATAGCAATCCAATGACACCAAGCACACACAAGAGAACACAGATTTAAAGTGAAAAACCCTTGCGGGAAAAAGCCACGGCACAAAGCGACAGATCTCCACTATGAAAATAGAAATTACAAAGAGAGAGGACTTACCCGATTCAAACAAACCTCCAATCTCACCCTTGCTACACCCTTTAGAAACCTTAAAAAAACCTTTTAGGAACCCTTAGAAATACTTTAGAAAGCCTTAGAATACATCCCAATCCCGCATACACTCATTTATATAAGTTTAGAAAGAAGCAGACTCGGAATAGGAAACAAATTCCGCAAAATCTGCGTTTCCGCAATCGCATCTGCGGAACTCTTCGATGTCATCGAAGGTCTCTTGATGACAGTTTCGATATCATCGACGGTCCTTCGATGATATCGAAATAGGACCAAAACTGTCTAACAACCAGGGGTGAAAATTCAACAATTATCGATGTCATCGAAGGTCTCTTGATGACAGCCTCGATATCATCGACAGACTACCAGACAAATTTAAGACATCTGTCCATAACATTTTTTATTATTTTTTTCAGTGCTTCTTTTTGTAATTTTTGGGAATTTAATCTTTTAAGTATGCCTGGTTTTTTCCCCTCGAAATCAGTTTGGGTTTGTGGTTTTCTCTATTTTCTTTTGTTTTGGCTTTTCTTTTGGTATTGGATTTTTTCTTTTAATTTATCTAATTTCTTTTCTGTGTTTTTCAGGGTTGTAATTGACAATGATGCTTGTAAGAATGAAGCCGTTATTCAAGTAACTTGGAATATTGTTTGGTTTTTGTATTGGGAATTTGAATTAGAAGAGAGAAATATTCAGTGTTTCTGTTTTTTTTTTTTTTTCCAAAAAGTTGTTTATATATAGGGCGCATTTGGTTGCACCAAATATAATGAAATTTCTTGATGTTTTGCACTAAACTAGACTGATTAATAATGAAATATTATGAGATTTCATGATATTTACTGCACCCAAACACACCATTACTGATTTTTTGTTCTTCTATGTAGTAGAAACCTTCTTAAAATGATATTAAATGGGATGTTTTGTTTTTAGGTTGACAGTGTAAAGAAGCATGGGATTCTATTCGAAGTAGTTTAGTTTTTGATTGGTCTGAAACTCCATGAAGCGTGCACATTGTAGTAAAATCCCTCCAAATCATAAATATCAATTACGATTTCGAAGAAAAAAAAAAATAAAGAAGAAGAAGAGAAAGTAGGAAACATTTTCTTTTTTATAAAGGAGATAGTTTCATGGTTTTGACACTTAAATTAGGGATTGGTAGAGGATTATTGGACATTGGAAAGAAAAGCTACTGTTTTGATTCATTGGAGCATTGGTTTTTCAATTGTTCATAGCTGGATACATGCCAATTTGCTTTTTGTTTCAGCAGTCTACTACGAACACTGTGCCCAGGTGATCTTATACACTCTTTTAATGTCTAAAAGGTGTGTTTGACATGGTTACTTCTCATACAACATTTCTTAGGGTCTGTTTGGGCGGTGGGATTAGAAGGGATTAGGTGGTATGGAATTCAAAAAACATAATTATTACCCATGGCAGGGATTGTCCCCTGTTGCCATGGGATAAGATTAACGTCATGCTTTGTTGATAATACGGTGGTACATTGAATGGATATACCCACCATCATTTGAATTACTGAGAATAACACACGTGTTATATCTAAACCGTTCATTTGTTTTGTAACCTCATTTTATGGCATGGGCCTAAAAATGAGGTAGATCCAAAACTATGTGGCCCCAAAGATGTTTTCAATAAAGTATTCAATCCCCATTGCTTTCTATGGTGGGGTCCACTTGAGCTTTAGATTTACCTGATTTTTTGGCCCATGCTCTAAAATAATCTTGATAAATGACTGGACGGTGTGGATATAGCCCACACATCATGGTGGGACCTACACAACTTGCTAATATTGAGTGAAATTAGCACAGGACCCACTGCAATTCCATTTAATGTAATTCCAAGCTATTCCATTCTTCCCATTGAAATTGGCACAGACCAGATGAATCCCATCCCACCAAATCCTTCTAATCCCACCGTCCAAACAGACCCTTACTGTGGTGTTTCTTTCTAAAGTTAGTTTAGAGTGGTATTATTTTAGTTCATAATAGATATATTTGATTGAGATGCTTTTGTCTGTTGCATCTTCTATTGTAGAATCCAAACACGTGCAAAGGCTGTTTCCACCTCAATGTCTTCAAGCTGTTGCTGGACCTAACTTTATAGGGATGACTGTCTTTCTCGTCTCTAGTTAGTGGGTTTCTCGTCTCTGATCGTACATTGGATGAACTACTGCAGATAATCACATCAGCCGGACAATCATGACCAACCCCACGATTGGTTATTATGTGTTCTGTTAGATGCTTTAAAGTCTATTTTTTATTATCCCATTTATTTTTGCTTTTTTTTTTGTTTTTTTGTCGTTCTTGATATCAAGGTTTTGTATTATGTGGTTTGAACAGCTTGCAAAATTAATAGATATATCTGATTGAGATACTTTTGTTGGTTGGCAAGTAATCATATAATACAAGTAATCATTTAAAGGGTTTAAAATTGTTCTTAAAATTCCGTCTTAAAATCTGATCATTGGCAACATTAAAAAGGGTTTAAAACTATTTCTAAAATTTTGTTCCTAAAATTTGACTGTTAGCACTATAACAGTTTAAAACTGTTCCTAAAATTCCGTCTCTAAAATTTGAAATTTAAACCGTTCCTGAAGCATTTAGGAACGGTTTAAAAAACCGTTCCTAAATGACGATTTTGGTATTCCATTTTTGGACAATAAACTACAACCCACCCAAGATAATTTCCAACATGCCATGTTTGTACAACATCCAATCTAACCAATGAGTTAGATCCGCCGTGAGGGTTGCCTTGTGCAAAAATAAGCCCCATTTACTCATCAAGCCGGCAACAGCACTATATAAAATAATGCATATATAGTCATTGATAAATAATAAAATATGAGTATGGTGCACCTAATGAGTAGGTATGGTTGTTTTTATACAGTTTTAATGCTCATGGTGGGGCCAACCCATTGGTGCATTAGACTTTGTTGTATTTTAAATTATTTTAAAAATAATTAGTGTTTCAAAATCTCCGATGGAACATGTCATGGCCTTAGTCATGGGTGCATGCAAACATAATTATGTTTTCAAACATAAGTGTGAAGATTTGCACCACTTCACCTTTTGTTTTGAAAAGTTGTTTCTTTATGGAGTACTCAAGGATCTCTCTCTCTCTCTCTCTCTCTCTCTCTCTCTCTCACACACACACACACACATATATATATATGAGAAATGCTCACATACAACTAGTTGGATCATTCAAATTGGTCCAGCTACCCGTGCATTAAATTATTGAAATATTTTTCTTTATTTACATATAATGCCTACTTATGAAAGGCCACGTGACATCAAGTATTACATGAATATGTTGAGAACACATGTCAAAGATCTATCTCATTTATAGAACATGGCTCACTAGTTAAATTTTATTAAGCAAAAATTAGTAAATGGATTTTATATTTGAATCCACATATGTAAGTTGAAACTAGATTATTGGAATAGGTTCCTGACAACCCACTTTTCTTGTATAAAAATATTATGTATTATTGATATAAATTTTTTTATATTTTATACCTTTAATATACTTACAAGGAACTTTATTTGATTAACAGATTGAATTTCTTATACATCTGATACATTATTCAAACCCATTACATGTGCACACCTTCTACAGGTATATCACTTTCTTTTTTTTAGAAAAACAAACTTATTCCTCCTCTCTCCCTGGATGTAATGCTCTCTCCCTATCTACCGCTTGGAAACTGACGTCAATTGCCTCTTGCCCTTCAGCAACTTCTTGCCATAGGAAGCTAGTGGGGCCACTATAATGCTTGTGATAAATCTATCCGGTCTATCAATTTTTTTAGATTATGTTAGGACATGAGACCAAAAATAAGACAGATCCAGAACTCTAGCGGCCACATAATATGAAAAACTACAAATTGAACGTCCATTGTTGAAACATTGGTGGGCCACATAAGTTTTGTATCAGGCTAATATCTTTTTTTTAAAAAGAGGTTTCAACCATGACTACACTTTCCACAACCCATATTAGCCATGGATCTACCTTATTTTTTGCCCATCCTAACAATCACCACTATTTACAGTGGTGTGGTCCAAAACGTTTTGTGTATAATGCCAACATTACCGAGGATTAATTACCAACTTAAATTATGCTACCTGGTATCATTGGACGCGGATTAGCTACTAAAGTTATGTTACTACGTTCTGTGAGTCCAACCATGATGTATGTGTTTTATCCACACTCCATAAATTTGGAGAGAACATTTTATGGCCTGAGACAAAGAATGATTCAGATCCAAAGCTCAAGTGGATCCCACCATAGAAAAAGTGAGATTGAACGCCTACCCTTAAAAACATCTTAAGGTCACGGAAGCTTTCGATTAATTACCAACTTAAATTATATATGCTACCTGGTACCATTGGACGCGGATTAGCTACTAAAGTGATGTTACTACGTTCTGTGAGTCCAACCATGATGTATATGTTTTATCCACACTGTCCATAAATTTGGAGAGAGCATTTTATGGCACGGGACAAAGAACGATTCAGATCCAAAGCTCAAGTGGATCCCACCATAGCAAAAGTGAGATTGAACGCCTACCCTTAAAAACATCTTGAGGTCACGGAAGCTTTCGATCAAGTTGATATTTGTGCTTTTCCTTATTCCATGTTTTTGTTAACTTATAAATAGGTTAGATCTCAAATAGACATCATGGTGGGCCATGAAGGTTTCAACAGTGATCATCATTGTCCCCACTGTTTTCTGTGGTGTGGTTCACTTGAGCTTTGGATCTACCTCATCCTTTGGCTCATACCCTAAAAGGACCTCTCCAAATGGATGAATGATATAGATATAATACATACATCATGGTGGGGCCCACATAACGTGGTGATATCAATTCATTAGCATTACCTGCATTAACTACTGCTTTAAATTACGCCCGATAGTAGTGTTTTGGTGTTTTGGGCGCGGATTAGATACCGACAATGTCAGTACCCAAATTGCTACGGAAGTGATGTCACCAAGATCTGTGGACCCACCATTGATGCATGTGTTGTATCCATACCGCCCAACCATTTGTAGAGATAGTTTTATTACATGCAAAAAGAATGAGATGGATCTAAAGTTAAGTAGACCCACCATAGAAAACCGTGGGATCCGTCACACCCACCGTTGAAACATTTATAGGGCCCACCATGATGTATTTTTTAGATCCAACCTATTCATAAGTTAGCATAGATATAGATGAAGTGAAAACAAAAATATAAGCTTGATTGGAAACTTCTATGGCCCCTAAGAAGTTTTGAAAGGTGAATGTCACCGTCCCCACTGTTTTCTATGGTGAGGTCCACTTGAACTTTAGATATATCTCATTATTTTTCCCATGCTATAAAACGATATCTCCAAATGGATGGACAGTATGGATACAACACATGCATCATGGCCGGGTCCACAGAGCTTAGTGACGTCACTTCAGTAGCCATTGGGCTACTCACCTTGTCAGTATCTAATCCGTGTCCGGGTGTTTTGGAGACAGGTATAACATGGACTCCCACTCCTGTTTTTTTTATTATTTATTTTTTTTTGCCTACTTTGATATGTGTGTGAGATCCACTTTTATCATTGGATGTGTAATCAAGTAATAAGCCTACAACCAATAAATCAGGCTAACCCGTGATTCAAATGGGTCACAACAATGAGAATAATCAGGAGAGAGACATCCCCTCTTGATTTTTAAAGGGCCCATCATGATGAAACTGTGAAATCTATTCCAATCATTAGATGTCACATCAAAAGTAAGCATAGGTCCCAAAAATCAGGTTCATATGTGATTCATATGAGCCACTCTATGGGAAATTGTTTGGAGGGTGAACCTTTCCATGTATACTAATTCCAATCGTGTGGTCCTCTTGGATTACCAATGGGGATAAATTTTGAGACCTTGATCTAAGGTTGAGTGACATAAGTGATGGTCAGGATTGATTTTATAATACCATGATGGGACCCACTCAAGCCATATGGCCACTTTTACCTGCTAAAATGAAATTAGGGTGCAATGAAAACATTTAATTACATTAATTAAGAAGAAAATTTTCATTAAATGCATAGGTAGTTGGACGAAAACGTAAATGTCCAACTAGTTGTGTGTGAGCATTACTCATATATATATATATATATATATATATATTAGAGAGAGAGAGAGAGAGAGAGAGAGAGAGAGAGAGAGAGAGAGAGAGAGAGAGAGAGAGAGAGAGCTGTGTGGGCCCCACTGTGATGCTTGCTGAACATCAACACCGTGAATTTGATGGGTCCCCTTTAAATGATGGGATATCCCAAAAAATCAGCCATATAAGGAACTCAGCTGGGCCATACCATCTAAAATAATGTGAAGATATGTCTAAAACATATAAAAGCACTTGGTGGGGCCCACCTAAAATTTGGATGTGTCTAAAACTTGGTTTGACCCCTCGTCCAAGTGGGACACACATAATAGATGGGCTGAATTTGTGAACCACACCTCGGTGGGCCCAACAAATGATTATGAATGTTTTAATGGGAGGATAACCCCTCTCAACTTTTGTATATAGTGTGGCCCACACAAGTCATGGATTAACTTGATTTTTAAGCACAACTCGCACCATGAAATGTTGTATCTGAATGATGGGGTAGATGTTCGTCACACATCATGGTGGGCCCACACAGCTCGACCTCATGGGAGGTTCCCACGAGCCCGATCACATAGAACCATTCCCCCCCCCCCCCCCCCGCAAGACTCACAAAAGTTTCAAGACGTTATTGCAATAGCTGCACACGAGCTGAATTGAGTCAAGCTAGCTTAACATGGTTCAGAGATCGATTCGACTAGCAACCTATCTCAACTTGAGTTTAGCTCGGCTCAACTTTCAAGCATGATTGGCCAGCTCAGCTAAGTTCAATCAGCAGCTTGAGTATGCATGTATTGAGTTCAAGCTAAATTCGAGCTCGAAGGTTTGAGTTAAAGTTCTAACTTGAACTTAATCAAGTCGGGCTAAATTGATTCAACTTTAGGCCAAACTTCATGCCCAATCAAGCTAGCTCGAGCTCAGCCCCAAAACCTTTCGAGCTTAAAAAAATAAAATAAAATCAGTGTAGTTTTGCTTGAACCCAACTTCCAATCGAGCCCGGTCAAACTTATCTGTGCCAAACTGAGCGAGTTAAACAAGCTAAGCCCGGTTGGTGTTCAACTCTAGTCATGAGTTCTTAGAGTGGATTAAGTGAGACTCTGGGCCTCTGGCCTCACCAAGATGGTGCGACCCTTACCCTAGGGTTACTGTGGGCCCACCTTGCTGTATGTATTATGTATTCAGTCTATCTATTTTTCTTGATCATTTTAGGGATTTATTCTAAAAAATAAAGATCCCATTATCAGGTGGACCATACACTAAGAAATAGTGGTGATTGACCATTAATTGGCTACAAAAGTTTTGGATCAAGCTAATATTTGTTTTTCCCCATCATTAGGGCTTATGTGACCTTATTAATATATTGAATGGTAAATAGACACTACAAAAAGCATGTATTGAGTTCAAGCTACATTCGAGCTCAAACGTTTGAGTTCAAGTTCTAACTCGAACTTAATCAAGTCGGGCTAAATTGATTCAACTTTAGGCCAAACTTCATGCCCAATCAAGCTAGCTCGAGCTTGGCACCAAATCCTTTCGAACTTAAAAAAAATAATAAAATCAGTGTAGTTTTGCTTGAACCCAACTTCTAGTTGAGCCGGGTCAAGCTTATCTGTGCCAAACTAAGCGAGTTAAACAAGCTAAGCTTAGTTGGTGTTCAACTCTAGTCATGGGTTCCTAGAGCGGATTAGGTGAGACTCTAGCCTCACCAAGATGGTGCGGCCCTTACCCTAGGGTTACTGTGAGCCCACCTTGATGTATGTATTATGTCTTCAGTGTATCTATTTTTCCTGATCATTTTACGGATTTATTCTAAAAAATAAAGATCCCATTATCAGGTAGACCATACACTAAGAAATAGTGGTGATTGACCATTAATTGGCTACAAAAGTTTTGAATCAAGCTAATATTTGTTTTTCCCCATCATCAGGGCTTATGTGACCTTATTAACATATTGAATGGTAAATAGACACTACAAAAGTACCTGGGTGGGCTCTAAATTTTTTTTAATGGTAGGACAGTCAATCACCACTGTTTTTTATAGCATGGTCCACTTTATAATTGGATCTAGTTTATTTTTGATATAATGCTCTAAAATAATATGAAAAAAATGAATGTCCGGCATGGATACATAATACACCTGTGGGACCCACCGTTTCGGATTAAGCCAGGTCTCACCTAAACCGCTCTCCTGCTAGGACATGAGCTAAAAAATAAGACAGATGTAGCTCACAGCAGAAAACAGTGGAGATTGAACACTTACCGATAAAATATTAGTAGGGCCACATAATTTTTTATTGCAAACATCACAATGGACCATAAAAGGTTTCAACGGTAGGCAATTCCCTCCCTTCTTTTGTCTATCGTGTGGCTCACTTGAGTTTGGATCTTACTCATTTTCGAGTTCATGTCCTAACAGACTCTGGAAAAACAAGTGGACGGATGGATTTTTCACGGTGGGCCCCATCTACTATCTTCAGGCCGACGGTGTACAATTAGATACGGTGCACATGTTTTATTTTGGCATATACATGGGCGCTTCATGTCGACGCTCGGGACGCGCATCTGGTTATGATTCCTTGGAATCTTCCTATGGAGAAGTGCTGTAACATGCTCTGCCAGAGTATGGCGTTATGATTCTCTTGCAGAATCAATGGGTATGTGGTATGCATGGACCTCAATCCAAACCGTTCAAATTGTGGGATCCCTTATTTATATGGTGAAACTAAAATATTCCAACATGATATTTAATCCTAACCATCTAATTGATTTCTGCCAAATAAACGGTTGAAAGAAAAAATAGGCTTGGGATGATAAAGATTGTCCCGTCAATGGCTCTAGAGATCAGCTTGTATTGGAGTCTATTCAAAATTCATGGCGTGTTTGGCGGTGTATATTTGGAGTGTGCTCGGAATCCACAGTGTGCATTTATCTATACAGGAACATGCAGACTGAAATCCTCCGCAGCTGACGCAGATTCTGAGGGTGCATGCGGTTTGGGTCGGTTCCGGGGTGAAAACCATGAAATCGAACCGAACTATTCGTGACTGTTCCAAAAAAACCTGAACCCGAATTAGGCCATTTGCATCCTGGAACTGAATCGGTGACTGGAAAAACCGTTTGGTCCTACAGTTATGGTCTTTTTATAATTCAGCCTAACTGTATATTGTTTTCTAATATAGCCCACTAGGGCTAAAAGTTGGGCAGGCCCGTGACCGACCTGATATTGGGTTAAGCTTGGGCAAGATGTATCGAGTCCGATTTCAGGCTTGTGCTATACAAACACCAAGATAAATATTGGGTCTGTTGGACATAGACTAGTGGGGGCCCACTTGTGATCAATCACTAGTGGGTGGGTCCCATATGGTTAGACTTCTTCCGGCTTTTTCCTTAAGAATGTTGGTGTAAATAGACTGAAAATCAAAAGATTATAATCATGCACCGTTCCTTGTCTGAATCATAGGGATCTTTGGGATATGTTTTGCTATAAAAATTAGAAGATTATAGCCATGCACCGTTCCTTCTCTAGCCAACCTACGACCTTGGAGATCTTTAAGATATGTTTTGCTATCTACTCCGCATAGAGGTAAACTTAATAGTAAAATCATTGAATGCGTGTTTATAAGGTACCCTATGCATTCAAAGGGATACGTTCTAGTTTATGAGGACCATAGACGATGGATTGAGATAGAATCCCGAGATGTGATCTTCGTTGAAGATAGACCCAAGCCGAATGAAACAAAAGGTTCTTTTAGAATTTTTTGAAATATCCGATGTATCTCAGGAGAGTGGGAGTTCTGCTTTACAAGACGATGATACTCCTATAGTTCGTCAAGACAGTGAGAGGACATCTCAACAGGCCCTGAGTTACGTTGAAGCGAAAAATGATTGATTCCCCGAAGATACTTCGATATTGAGGGACAAACATTCTCTTGCGTTGTAATTGATGATGATGAACCTGATTCGTATCAGGATGCATTATTATCTTCTAACTCGGCCGATTGGGTGAATGCTATGGACGAAGAGATCGCTTCCATGAAAAAGAATAAAGTCTAGAAACTTGTTGATCTGCCTTCCAATCGCAAAACGATAGGAATAAATGAGTATTTAAGATCAAAAGAAAGGCAGATGGTACAATGGACAAGTATAAAACACGATTAGTTGCTAAAGGTTTTACACAACAAGAAGGCATTGATTACGAGGAGACCTTTTCACCTGTTGAAAAGTTCTCCTCAATCCGCATGATCTTGTCCATTGTCGCAAGTTTAAACTTAGAGTTATATCAGATGGATGTAAAGACTGCATTTTTGAATGGTGACTTGGATGAAGAGATATACATGCAACAGCCCATGGGATATGTGGACAAAAAACATCCAAAGAAAGTTTGCAAGTTATTAAAATCTATCTATGGGCTGAAGCAATCTTCAAGACAGTGGTACATGAGGTTTCACTTGACTATCACCATTTTTGGATTCACAATGAGTGAAAAAAATCATTGCGTATATATGAAACGGTTTGGAAGATCTTTTCTGATACTATCTCTATATGTAGACGATATCCTGTTAGCTGGTAATGACATGCAATTGTTGACATTGACTAAATATTGACTATTCTCGAACTTTGAGATGAAGGACCTCGGTGAAGCCAACTTTATCCCTGGGGTAAAAAACATCAGGGATCGCCCTAAGAAATTTTTAGGCTTGTCTCAAACAACCTATATACAAAAGATCTTAGAGCGGTTCAGGATGAAAAATTCAAAAGCTGTTGAAACCCCTATGGATAAAGCTACCAAGTTAGACAGGAAATCGTGTCCACAGACTTAAGCCGAGAAATTTGCTATGTCCTCAGTACCTTATGCAAGCGCAGTAGGGAGCTTAATGTATGTTATGCTTTGCACCAGACCGGATATTAGCTATGCAGTTGGCATATTCAGCCGTTATCAGAGTAACCCGGGACAGTCTCATTTGCAAGCCATCAAACATATATTCTGTTATCTCAGAGGAACAAAAGACCTAATGTTGTATTATGAAGGCACAAGCCTCGAGCTCAAAAGATATTCTGATGTTGCTTGGGGTAATGACGCCGACAAAGGAAAGTCTACTTTAGGCTATGTATTCTTACTCGGAGGAGCTATCTCATGGTCGAGTAAGAAACAAACATCTACAACTCTTTCATTTATGGAGGCCAAGTACATTGCATGTTGTGTTGCAGTTCAGGAGTGTGTATGGGTTCGCAGATTTCTATTGAGTCAAGGTGTTGTACCGAGTATTCGTCAGCCTATATCGCTGAAGATTGACAATACTTCTGCTATTGACTTGGCAAAGGACCCTAAATACCACCAGAAATCTAAGCACATTGAGATCAAGTATCATTACATCCGTGATCAAGTGAGAGATAAGAAGGTCGTCCTCAGCTACATTCCTACTAAGGAGATAATGACTGATCCCATGACGAAACCTATAGTTAGAGATCTATTTCAAGTTCACGTCAGGCAGATGAGATTGAGGAAAGTTTGACAGATATACTTTTTTTGTAATACATTCGATCTTTCATTAATGAATAACTCATTCCATTTATTAAGTATTGAACATTGATATAAACTAGGTAAGAAGATCATCAGCATTTACCTTGAGATTATGTATGATTTCTATTTTTGTCGGCAGGCCGGTCACCCACTCGCACGAGTTGACCAACCTTGAATGTACAAGAGAGGTACATTTGGAGCTATGTTTATACATTGAGGTATAAACTTCCCTTTATTGTGAATAATAAAGGATGATGATATGAGTGAGTCGTATCCGTTTACAATCTTATAAAGATTGAAGATGAGACTGATAAAGTCGAATAACATAATCGTACCATTGCATAAAATGCGATCAATGTTATGGCCTGAAATTAAAGCTAAGTTATGAGGTTATGAGATGAGTTGTACCTCATGTGGAATGACCTGCGTATTGTAGACCCGACATTCACCTAGTATTATCTACTTTACGACGTGGATTGTAGCCATGTGCTGGGACCTTTTACCTACAGATTGCTTTGATTCGATCTAATCATTGCAACGTGTGAGTAGCTGGTCCCGTAGGTGACTCTTTGTGTCCTTAGCTACCCTCATCTTGTGTATATGAGGATGAGATTGAGTGTCGCTACTTTAGTGTACTATGACGAAAGGTCCATGATTGGCCAGACTCAGTAACGCTAGGAAAACGGCTTGATTAATTCCAAATTACACATCTGCGTGAGGAAGATCCCGTGACAGCGACACCAAGTTTCTAGAACTATAAATACGTACTTGAAGACTTATCCGCCGGCAGTATCGAGTTATTTTTTATTAGACTTTTGCAAACAATATTTTTCGTAAAAAGCATATATATACAAGTATTGCTTTGAATTGGTTTTAGTCGAAGTTTGTGAAAAATCAAGTTTTCAGAATAACTCGATAAGTTGGATAAGTGCGTATGTTGGCCGAGTACTCCAGATCGGGAGTTAACTCCATCCGGTGTGGTCATGCAGACTAGGACATGCATTGCAAAGCTTGAGTTATTGAGTACTAATTAGGTGGTCACTTAGTACTTAAGCACCTGTGAGAAGATTATGGTGATCCAGCTGGTCCCACGCCTCTGATTCTTTTGATCTTAATGTTTGGTATTTGATTGTTATAAGGCAAGTTAGTTGGACAGATTTATGTGCCTATCCCACAATGTGATAGAGTGAGAGATGTTGGACGTAGACCAGTGGAGGCCCACTTTTGAGCAATCACTAGTAGGTGGGTCCCATATGGTTAGACTTCTTCCGGCTTTTTCCTTTCCGTTGGGATATCATATTCAATTTTGAATTTGATTTTGGATAGGAGATCGGATAATCCGTTTTCATCCTATCTCCTTCATTTCCTATAAAAGGGATGCGCTTTCTCTCGCATAAAAATATAAGAAACACCGAGGGTATACGGAGAGAGAGATAGTGTGCACTATAGTCTATCCATTTTAGCTTGTCCTTGGGACGATCTGATCCATAGATCGCAATCCGGGGCCACTATATACCGTAGGATCAGAGGTGTGAATAGTTCCATCTGCTCCAGTAGTAGATAGGCGGGCCGTTGGAGCACCGTTCTTCTGCTTTGCGAGGGTTCCAAAATCGTGTAGACCGTCAGATCTTGAGGGCTCACCTTCCGCATTTCCCTACAGGGTCGGCTCGGGTTGAGTTCTTGGGTTGCCCAGCCCAACTCGAACCCGATCAATATATAAGTTACTTATAAATTATAATTGCATGTGGATCATATGTGTTGAGGACATAGGAAATTCCGGTATTGTTGGGTCTTATTGGTCCACATCATTTCCGATGGCTCAAGCTAACAAGAAATGTTGGATTTCTATGTCTTAAATAGATTGTGTGCTATACAACATGACTTTTAAATGAGTAGTTGTCTTATATTTTAGCTTGTTTGTTTAGAATAAATGAAGTTCTTTACGATAAATAACTATATATATAATTAATAAAGTCATAAATATAAAAAATAAGATGTGTATTAAAATATAATAAACTAATACAATCATTAAAATATTAGCATATATCCACCCGACCAACCCGTCCAACTCGACCGAACCCGCTTGGGTTGAGAATTCCCAACTCGAGGTTGGGTTGGATTAGGGTTCAAGTAAAAGAACCTTGGGTTGGACTAGGGTTGAGCACCAACCCAACCCGACTATCAACCCTATATCCCATGTCCATTGGTGTTGTGATCCATTTGATGAATGGTCTAAATATGGTGTAAGGTGCGAAAAAACAAATATTTTTGGAAGCAATCAAAGGGCGCATTGTAAACCATAAATCAGAAGTCAAATGGGTAACTAAAATACATTGTAAACTTGGTTTCGGTTCCAGGTCCAATTCTACGGTCTGATTCGGTTTTACAAAACCCCAAACTGAGAACCGAATCGAACTAACCGATTCTTAGATTTTTGGAACCAAAACTTGAACCAGCGCACTTCAGAACCGGACCAAACCATATAGTTTGGTCAGTTCCAATCCGGTTTACTGATTCTACCAATTCCACGTGCACCCATATTGTGTAATAAAGAGCTCGCCACCCGAGTTAATCAGTACGCTCAACATATTGAGTAAACTCTATGGGGCCCACAATTATGTATTTATTTTATCCAATCCATCCATCCATTTTAACAGATAATTTTAGGGCATCAGGCCATACATGAAGCATATACAAAGCTCAAGTGGACAACCATAGGAAGAGTTGTGAATTGAATCTCTACCATTGAAAATTTCTTGGAGGCTACAAAAGTTTTGGATCAAGTTGATATTTGTGTTTTCTCTTCATCCATGTCTTTGTTATCTTATGAACATGTTGGATGATAAATAAACATCAATGAGGGCCCTATGAAGGTTTCAACGGTGGAAATCATTATTTCCACTAGTTCCTATGGTATGGTCCACTTGAGCTTTGGATATGCTTCAATTTTGGGCTAAAACCCTAAAAGTATAGGGAAAAAATGGATGGAAGGTGTGGATAAACCATATACATTCACATTGGGTACAACTAAGTTTACTTGGTATGATAAAACATACTAACTCTATACGCAATCTGATTTTCAACACGTTAGCCTAAGGGGGGTTTCAACTTGGTGCATTTGTTTTATCCATAACCTTTGTTTGTTTTTCCAGCTAATTTTAGTGCATGATCCTAAAATTCAAGGATATCTCAAAATTTAAAGATATTTAAAGTTTTAAGTGGACCACACCACATAAAAGAGTATAAGGGCCTGTTTGGGAGCATGGATCTAGAACTCTCTTAATTTGGAACCCCTTGGATTTGAAATCCTCCTATTGTGCTTGGCACCCTGAATTCAAAATCCCTCGTAATCCAAAAGTAGTGTACTTAGGATATTTACATAGGTTTTAATTTAATTACTATGTAATTTAATTTACATAGCCTGTTGAAATATATACTTTGTTCAAGAATGATGAAATTCTAAGTCTTGATGGGCCACAGGCACAAAATCACATCAGAGTGATTAACCAATAACTTTTAATCATTGATTTACACTCACAATGTTTGGACAATATAGATCATCATATTAAAGTAATTATAGTACTGATGCAATTGATAACCTAATTATTCTAGGATATCATCAGTGGGTAATGTGCCCAATAAATTTAGTAGTCCAGTGACACACATGTTACACTTGTAAATTTTAAAAGGATTTTAGATGTAATATAAGCTTTTACATTGGATTTCAAACCCTATTTGAGTAGATTTGAAATCCCCTTAACCTCTCTTAAAAATAAATAAAAAAATATAATAATAATCGTTGAAGCCAAACAATCTAGGTTAAAACCTTCCTCCGGCCGCAAGGTCACACAGATCTAGAGAGGAAAGATAAATATTAGCTTGATCCAAAACTTAGGTGCCCTTTAGAAGCTATAAACGGTGGTGTTCAATCGATACCATTATCTTATGGTGTGGTCCACTTGAGATTTGGATATACTTGAATTTTGGGCTTAAGCACTAGAATAATCTGAAAAAATGGACGGACAATGGCGATAGGACACCTACATCAAGGTGAGGTGCATAACGGAGGTCACGTCGCAACGGAGGGGGAGGCGGTTTGGCTAGTTACGCTGCCACCAGGCAGGTGGTTACTGGTAGGTGCTATGTGGACCCCACCATGATGTATGTGTTTTATCTACGCCGTTCATACATTTTGAAAGATAATTTTAGGGTTTGATCCCAAAAATTACGTAGATCTAAATCTGAGGTGGACCACACCATGGAAAAAATAGTGATTAAATGTCCACCATTAAAAACCTCCTCGGACTCACCGTAATAGTTATTTGACATCTAACCCGTTCATTAGGTCATACAGACTTGGATGAAGGTAAAAAATATATATCAGCTTGATCTAAAACTTTTGTGGCCCCAAGAAGTCTTTAATGGTGAGAGTTCAATTAAAACTATGTGATCCACTTGAGATTTATATCAACCTATGCCTAATAATATAAAATGATATGAAAGAATGACCGAACGGAATGGATGAAAACAATAAATTATGGTGGGGCCCACAGAGCACCGACCACTAGCTATTGGCTAGTGGCAGGGTGAGTAGCCAATTCGTTTCCCTAATAAGGTCTCCGTATCAATTCCCAGCTGGCTGAAGTAGGTGTACCGAGAATCCACGCCATGGAGGGGTGAGCTTCTAGATAACTAGTTAGTGTTAGGTGATGTAGGCCCAATGTGATAGCTGTGCTTCATCCACACGGTCCATTAATTTTTTTCAGTTCATTTTAAGGTACAAGTAAAAAAATGAAGCAAATCAAAAGATCAAGTGGACCACACCATAAGAAACAGTAGTGATTGAATTCCGACCATTAAAAACTTACAGGAACTATAAAAGTTCTGTATCAAGCTAATATTTATATTTTCCCTTCATTTAGGTCTGTGAGACATTATCAACATGTTGAATGGCTAATAAATATCGCGGTAGGCGTCATTATCTCTACCGTTTCCTGTAGTGTGGTCCACTTGAACTTTAGATATATCATAATTTTTGGCATCATTCCATAAAATGGACTTCTAAAACGGATGGACGGAGTTGATATAATTTTTCTGCATCACAGTGGGCCCCACAGCAGGAGGGTCACCACCCAACCCAATGTAAGGCCGAACACACGCAGTAGGAAGAAATGGGGATGGGAATCTTGGGATGCTGACCGTAGGTTTGTGTGTGGGCCACCATGATTTGTATCTTTCATCAAACCCTCTTAACAGGAAAGAAGTTTCTGCAGAATGGCAGCCGTGTGCAAGATCCTGGGCATCCACCAGGTGGGCCCCATGTTCACGTGTCATGTCATGGATGTCGAAAAAATTAGCAGTGTAGACTCTTCCCTTGTGTGGTTTTTGTTTTCCATACAGCGAAAGTTTATGTTACGAAAGTAGATTTGTAAGGGGTTGGTCAACATAGTCTAATTTGGTATGATAGAGTTTGGCCAGAACCAATTAGAAAAGGTGGCTAGTATGTCGGGTCTATATTGAAAAATTACCCCATGATGTCCAGTAATCAAGTGTGAGAAGGGAAACGGATTGGCTACTCCCCCTGACACCACCCCGGGGCTAGTGGTCGGTGCTCTGTGGGCCCCACCATGATGTATTTGTTTTATCCATTCCGTTCATCCATTTTTATAGATCAATTAATGGCTTGATACCAAAAATTAGAGGTATATATATCTCAGGTGGACCACACCACATGAAAAAATAGTGGTTGGATATCCATCATTAAAATCCTCCTAAGGCCCACTATACTGTTTATTTGATATCTAATATGTTGATTAGGTCATATAGGCCCAGATGAAGGGAAAAGACAAAAATCATCTTGATCCAAAACTTTTATGGCCACAAAATATTTTTTAATGGTCGACGCTCATTCAAAAACGTTTCATGTAATGTGGTCCATTTAAGATTGGGATATACCTCATTTTTGGTCTTATAACGTAAAATGATCCTTTAAAATAGATGGACGGAATAGATGAAACACATACATCATGGTGGGTCCCACGGAGCACCGACCATCAGCCATTGGCCGGTGTCAGGGGAAGTAGCCAATCCGCGTCCTGTGAGAAGGACGCGGATTTCCTGTCGCAGGAAGTTCCTGCGCAAGGATCTGGGTGGGGCTCACTACAATGTGAGAAATCCATTCTGTCCATCCGTTTTGAGATCTCATTTTAGGTGTGTGACAAAAACTGAGGTGGATAAAAAACTCAAGTGGGTCACACGAGAGGGAAAATTAGGAAAAGAAATTTCTACCGTTGAAATCTTCCCAGGCTCCACCTTGATGTTTATATGTTATCTAAACCGTTTATAAGGTCATTGTCAATGGGATGAAGTGAAAAAACCAAAAATATAGACTGATACAATAATTTTTTGGGCTTAAGAATGCTTCAACGGTGTTCACTGAATGATCACTGTTTCCTCTTGTGTGTCCCACTTTAGTTCTATATACACCTAATTTTTGATCTCAAGTCCTTAAATGATCTCGAAAAACGGATGGACGGATTGGATTTATCAAAAACATGTCGGTGGGCCCCACACAGCATCCGTGTGAGAATGGGTAACGTCATCAATTTTTAACCGTCCATTCGGCTGTTGACCTAACAGACGTCCAAAGCACGGAGTGGGGCGCACCTGATGAACAGCCCGGATCCTCCGCCCCAAATTTACAGTCCAAACATAGCGCGAGTAGAATTCCTTGTGCTACTTCCATAACTCAACCACCTTTCCATTTTTCAAAGCGAAAGTGCACTCGCGACGACGCGTATAGTGTGCTAGATCTGATCCGCTCATCAGGTGGGCCCCACCAGATAGATTCTCTACGCCAGAATTCAGACGAGTCTGCTCAGTGTCACATGGTACACATGGCGTGAGTAGTTATTCCTTCCTACTCCTTCAACAATCTTTCCATTTCTTAAACCCGAAGTGCATTCGAGACCACACGTGCCAGTGTACTAGATCCATTCCGTCCATCAGATGGGACCCACCGTTTATAGCCTCTGTTCCAGAAATCAGACTAGTCTGCTTATCCAGTAGGCCACATAACAATCTCGAACATAAACTATTGATCAATTTTCTTAGCCGTCCATTTCATTTGTACGCTCACAGCAACCCATTGAGTTAGCATAACCAACCAAAACTCTCTCAGAAAACCTAACCCGCGTGGTCCACCCAAAGAACGGTCTGGATCTCGAAATATGGCACGTGTGGCGGCAACTGCACTCGAAAGTAGCACGTACGGAGCACTTAAAAGAGCCTTTCTTCAAACAAAAGCAGAAGTGCAGAGGAAACGTTAGCGAAATCTCACCTACCCAAACAGCCTCTCTGCCTACTCTTTAAAACCGCATCCAATCTATCAGATTTCATTGAATTTTCGATCGTTCCAACCCCTCGAATCCGTCCGAATTTCTCTTTCCTACAAAACCCAGATCTTGGTTTTACTCAATTCGGCCAAATCTTCCAGAAATCACCCGTACTTTTGGGCTCTAAAATCACAGGTTTGGGTTGTCTTTTGCTTTGGATTTTGATGAACTGCAATACCATAGCTGTAATTATCAATCCGCTCTTGATTTCTGTTTGGGATCTCTTGATTTGGGTTTGCCTTCTTTTTCTGTATTTCTTTAATAAATGTATTGAATTCATTCATTCCTCTAGGAATTTCATAGCTGAATATCCCATCTTTTTTTTTAATCATTTTTGAGAATGTAAATTTATTGTTTTTTTTTTTTTGGATTTTTCCATACAAACACCTATATTTTAGTCCAATTACATAAAAACCCCTCTATTGGTTATCCCAAGTAGACATCTATCTTTTATAGATTTGGTAAAAACAAGGCCCTCAGTTTAACTGTAGCTGATGGAAAGGTGTAATACGAAAAGGATCAGTTATAGTGAGAAATGACTGTTTTGCCCACAAGGAAATGTTCGGTTGCGCACTTTTTCGTGTTGTTTAGGCCACTCGAGTCTTGGATCTGCCTCATTTTTGGACTCACATCCTAACATGTGGTGGCAAAAATGATGGACCGAGTGGATCTTACACGGACGGTGTGGTGGGCCCCAAAGAGCTTTTATTTGACGCCCACTGTTGAAGCCTTCTTGGGACCCACAGAATTTTTGAATCAGAATGATCTTTGTATTTTCCGTTGATCCGAACGGTTGGATCGGTGGGGCCTATGAAGGTTAGGTAAGGTAGAAACTAGGGGCATTTTGGTCATAACAAAATACAGTGTGTGATTCATATGCTGGTGGTATGGAAAATTGACAATAGGGGCTTTGTTGACTGACAGCCTAAAAGATGGGGTTTATTTGGGAATATAAAAAGGAGGGTTTTTATGGAATTGGACAAAAGTTAGGGGCATTTGGGAAAATCTCCCCTTCCCCCTCACTTTTTTAGGAATTTACCACTCTGGTATAATATGATGGACCATACACATGCACTATGGCATTTACATCAGTACATACCGTCCAAATGGTGGGCCCCTGAGTGGATGGGTTATGGCTGCAAAATTATAATGATTGGATGATGCTAGTGGTTGGATCGGTGGCCGTTGAATAGATGGTTGAAGATCAAACACTCAACTGTTGAAATAGGAAAAATTGAAGAGAAGTGCTAGGGAGGCTAGAGAAAAGAGAGATCTAAGAGGTGATTCTTACCACATTAGACAATGAGGCACTCATGTTCAAGATCCGGGCCAATCATTGGGTCGGTCCCACTGCATGCCCTAACATAGGAATCATGCTGACCCACTTGTTAGTTTGGTCTCACGTGTGTGAGAAAAACATTGGTTGGAAAATTCGAACAACAGTCTGACTTTAATTTACACATGTGGGCCCCTAGATTAGCATACCATCATTTTAGTGCCTGAGCATGCTCGCGATGGGACCCACCTTGTGTGGCCCGGATCACGTACATGTTCTGCAAACTGCCCTCTTCAATTTCTCGTTGTGCAAATTGCTCAGCATTCTCAAACTTTGATGGTTAGGGTCATTGTATAATTGCAATTTTGGGCCATGCCTTTTACATAATGCAACTCAATTTGGATGGCCTGAATTGATATAGATGCATGTTGCTTATGGCGGACGTGTGGATACGCATAATCCACCACACAAAGAGTATAATATAAGTACTCTTTTTCTTTAGATAAATTTTATAAGAAACCCATTATATTCTTCTTTAAAAATCAAAGTTTAATCTAAATTTCTTTATCTATGAGTGTTGCAGATTTCTAGGTTTTTCTGCCTTTGCAAAATCCAATTATAGATTTTTGGGTAAAAGAGGACCATGACATTCTCCCTTCTATTTTTGTTGTGTTAGAAAACAAAAATCATCTCCTCTTGAGGCTTAATGGGTTTCCCATATGGATGGGTTTAATGTTGATCTAGCCTTTCTTGAGGCTTAATCAGTTCTGCTATCTCAGCAGTTCCTTTCTCTTGTTTTTCTCCTTTTAATACAAGTTATCTTTCAAAATAAAAAATAAAAAATCATCTCCTCTTGTGAAATCAGAAAATTCTGAGCTCTCTCATTTGGATTTTTTGTTCAAGATCCTATCATACTCTTCTTTAAGCTTCAGAAGAACTCCCCCACCCCCGTGGTAGGTTTTGGGTGAGTTTTATTTGAAGATTCCTGTAGATTTTATCTTAATTTGTGTTTTCTTCACCTCGGTGAATTTTATTCATGAATTCCCTTAAAATTCATCATCATCATCTAAGCCTTATTCTAATCAACTTCTTCTAAGGAAAAAAGGAAGTTCTGGCTTTTTAATTTTTATCCCTGAAGTCCCAACTGTACATGTGTTAAATGTGTATGTTGATCAGAGCTGTATGATCTGGTGGGATTTTGTGTAGATGAGCTACGACCGAAAGTTGTGGAAATTGGTCAATCCTAAGCATCTAGTTGTTTTGATTTTTTCCGGATACTGGTCAGATGACCATCATAGTTTGATCGCCACAATTTCTGGGTCTTGGCTCATTCACATGATTGTGTTAACAAAATCAACAGTCCTGAATACATTATTCATGTGCCATGTGCATGGTGGAGATGTTCTTTGAACGGGCATTGAATCAGGGTGTGCGGAATCGGTTACGTATCGGCCGATACGTAACGGAAACGGTGACGGCCGATACGCGATTCGGGGTCGTATCGGCCGTTACCGTTTTTTGTATGCATATCGGCCGATACGGGCCGTAACGGTCACCCGTAACGGTCAGAAAACGGTTTTTTTTTTTTTTTAAATTTTTTTAAGGACTTTTTTTGCTGTTTTTTCCAAACTTCTTGCTTTCAAACTGTTTTTCATTCCTTCTAATAGTAATTTCGACCAACCTTGGCTGGTTATTTGGGACAAAAACACGTTATATTACGGATTTAGTTGAATCAAAGCTCGGTGGACCATTTTTCAGAAATTCGTCAAAAATAGGTATTTACTTTTTAAAAAAATATGTTTTGCTGTTTTAATCATGCCATATGATGTGTTAATCATAGTAGAACATGATAATGTGCATTTTACAGATTTGGGGTGCCATTTAATATTTTTTTCTATTTACGCATGAATTTTGACCATTTTTTTTTCAAATTCGAAAAATCAATTTTAATGGTTGTTTTGCTGTTTTAATCATGCCATATGATGTGTTAATCATAGTAGAACATATTAATGTGCATTTTACATATTTGGAGTGCCATTTAATATTTTTTTATATTTTTTTTCTATTTACGCATGAATTTTGACCCTTTTTTTTTAAAAAAAAAAATTCAAAAAATCAATTTTTAAGGGTTGTTTTGCTGTTTTAATCATTTCATATGATGTGTTAATCATAGTAGAACATGTTAATGTGCATTTTACAGATTTGGGGTGCCATTTAATATTTTTTTATATTTTTTTTTCTATTTACGCATGAATTTTGACCATTTTTTTTAAAATTCGAAAAATCAATTTTTAAGGGTTGTTTTGCTGTTTTAATCATGTCATATGATGTGTTAATCATAGTAGAACATATTAATGTGCATTTTACAGATTTGGAGTGTCATTTAATATTTTTTAATATATTTTTTTCTATTTACGCATGAATTTTGACCCTTTTTTTTTTTTAAAAAAATTCGAAAAATCAATTTTTAAGGGTTGTTTTGCTGTTTTAATTATGTCATGTGATGTGTTAATCATAGTAGAACATGTTAATGTACATTTTACAGATTTGGGGTGCCATTTTATATATATATTTTTATTTACGCATTTATTTTGACCTTTTTTTTTGAAAACTCGAAAGATCAATTTTTAATGGTTGTTTTGCTGTTTTAATCATGTCATATGATGTGTTAATCATAGTAGAACATGTTAATGTGCATTTTACAGATTTGGGGTGCCATTTTATATATATTTTTATATATTTTTTATTTACGCATTTATTTTGGCCCTTTTTTTGAAAATTCGAAAGATCAATTTTTAATGGTTGTTTTGCTGTTTTAATCATGTCATATGATGTGTTAATCATAGTAGAAGTGTAGAACATGTTAATGTGCATTTTACAGATTTGTGGTGTCATTTTATAATTTTTTTTTTTTTTGTATTTTCGAATTAGTGACTTTATATTTTTATTTGCTTATATTGGACATGTTTTGGAGCTTCTTAGGGTTTAGTTAGAACATAACATTATCTTTATTAACATAGGTCATACACTCATACTCATATCCTAAACCTAAAGAAATGTCTCGGTCTGGTCAACAACAAGTAAGTGAGGATATTGGATGGCAACATTGTGAGAGGGTTGGTGGTACTAGGCACCAAATGAAGTGCAAGTATTGTGATAGACTAGTGACTGGTGGAATTACCTGTCTCAAACAACATTTAGCACATCGAAAGGGTCAAGTTGCGCCATGTGTCAGAGTACCGAAAGAGATAATGCTTTTAATGCAAGCTAGTCTGGATGAGTCGAAGGGTAAACGTGCTGCTGTACAAAAGAAGAAAGATGATATTTTGGATGCAGCTCGACAGGAGGTGTTTGGTCCTGAATATATGGGCGTTCGTGATGAAGATATTATTGATTCTGACGAAGATTCAGATCGGGAATTAACTATAGCTAGGAGAGAGAGCGTGCGTCTAGCTCGTGAAGAGGAAGAATGTCGCCGCATGTTTGGCACGCATGGGTCAGTGCGTGATAGGGGGGGCAGTGGGAGTGGGAGTGGGTGCAGGTGCAGCTGAGTGGACTGAGTGGCAACTGCAGTGGCGGGGGGGGGGGGGGGGGGGGGGAGGGGTAGGTTTGGTGGGTTATGACGTATGTTTGAGAGCCGACGACAGACATCTTCACGTGATGCCCTTATACGTTTGGATGAAGAAGTAAATGAGCCTAGGAGACCCTCTATTGATTCAATCCTGTTTAGGAAAGAATCAACTAAACAAAAGAAGATAAAACAAATGTGGAGTAGAACTTCCGTTGAGAAATTAGGTAGAGCAGCAGCAAAATTATTTATACATGCCAACATACCTCCTAACGCGGCCAATTCTCCATATTGGCAGGTGGTAATCGATGCAGCAGCAACAGAAGCAGGTGAAAGAATAAAAGCTCCCACTGCTAAGGAGATTAGGGGGAAATGGACAGATGCAGAGTATGCGGATGTGAAAGCATACGTGGCTACCTTTAAACCTGTATGGCAAGCCAGAGGATGCACGATCATGTGTGATGGTTGGACTGGCCCAACCAGACGTAGCATGATCAACTTTATGGTGTACTGCCACTTAGGAACTATATACCACAAGTCAATTGATGCATCAGAAGCAACAAAAGATTCTCAATATATTATGGGCCTAATGGATAAAGTTGTGGATGAGATTGGAGAGGAGAATGTAGTGCAGATTGTGACAGATAATGAAGCATCATATAAGTTTGCAGGACATATGTTGATGGATGAGAGAAAACATCTTTTTTGGTCACCATGTGCTGCCCATTGTATTGATCTTATATTGGAAGATATTGGGAAGAAGAAGAATGTTAAGGAAATGGTCGAAAGGGCAAAGGAAGTGACGATGTTTATTTACAACCATAATCAAGTAGTCGCAGTAATGAGAAAGTTCACGAAAGGACGAGAGTTGTTGCGGCCTGCGGCGACTAGATTCGCAACAAACTTTATAGCATTAGAGTGTTTATTCCAGCATAGGGGAGAGTTGAGTGAGATGTTCGCTTCCCGAGAATGGCTTAACACAAAACATGGGAAGAAGACATCAGACACACCGGTCGACGTTGCGAACACCATATGGGATAACAAATATTGGAAGAAGGTCAATGCGATCCTAAAGGTGATGGAGCCACTAATGAGGGTACTTCGTCTTGTTGAAACCGATGAAGCACCTATCATGGGCTTTCTATATGATGCCATGGATAAGGCAAAGCTTGTAATTCAACGTGATTGTAGAAGCTGGGAGACTTATTGGAAGATGATCGATAGGAGATGGACAAAACAACTCCATCACGATCTTCATGTAGCAGGTTACTACCTAAATCCTAGGTATAGATATGCCCAATCATTTGTTGAGGATGATGAAGTTCGTGTCGGGCTTAAAAATGTGATAAAGAGATTAAAGCCTGACTTAGATATGCAAATAAAAGGTTGAATGAATTAGATACATTTGGAAATCGCCTTGGTAGCTTTGGAGATGCTCTTGCACAACATGCAGTGTCTAGGTTGCAACCGGCCGAATGGTGGATTAATTTCGGAGAGAGTACGAAGGCTCTCCAAAAAATTGCAGTAAAAGTTTTGATCCAGACAACATCTTCCTCTAGCTGTGAAAGGAATTGGAGTTGTTTTGCGCTCATTCATTAAAAAAATAGGAATAGATTGCAGACTAGAACATTAGATAGACTTGCCTTCATGCACAGCAATATAAAACTAAGAATGCGACGACATCATAGGAGCATTACAGCTGCCGATGACGGAGACTACTGTCCAATAAACTTGGACAATATTTATGATGAGGATGACTCACTTCTACCTTGGTTGGAAACAAGGGAAAAGCAAATTGAAGAGGATAGTGAAGAATTGAAAATTGATGACCCAGAAATACGCAGAGCGCAACAAGAGAGTCGTGCAGATGTGTTGGACCCAGTAAGAGGGGCAACGTTTATGCCACGTACGGATACGGCTCAAGATCAACAAAAGAGTACAAGCAGTGGTAGTGTGACAGTGTCAGATGATGACGACCCCCTGCCCCTGGTGCTGGCACTTCTGGTGTTGCTTACCCCCCTATACAGCCGTCTACAGATTGCGATGGCGATGAAGATCGACGACGTGGTACACGAGGTCAGACTTACGAGTGTACCGAGTCACGATACAGCCAACCGGAGGAGGGTACATTTAGTGGTGCACGGGGACCGGGAGGTCCGGAACATCAGTAGGCTCATGGTCTTGGTTATTATGATGGATATTCTTATGGTCAATTGGATTATAATTATGATGGTTATACGGAGCCTATTCCATCACATTCATGTTGGAGTAGCCCTCCCGATCAATATCCATATGATTATAGATATCCAGATTCAAATCCAAGTTACTCATCACAGCAGACGCACTCTCAATCTCAAGATTCTCAACAGCTTGAGTATGGGCACCAATATGGCTATTCGACGGGCACTGGTGGATATCCTTACTCGGGGTCAGAGTCGTTGCCTAGTCAGGATCAGTCATCCTCTGGTTTCGTCGATCTAGTATTTCCTTCTGGCACTGGATATTATGGATATGCAGCACCTACACCTATTGGACAACCTCAGCCTGATGATGACGATGACGATGATGTGGAGGTCGAGCAACCACAAAAAAAAACAGATTTTCATTTTGGTGGTGACTTGTGATTGTGAGTATATATTTGTATTAAGGTAAGTATTTGCAGCAGACAGCTCACAGCAGTATTATTGCAAGAAGCCATGCAGTCATACACACACTTGACATTGACACTGCCAAACTTGTATTTAAAATAACTCCCCTGACAACCAATAAGTAATCCTTAATCAAGTTGCAGGGGAGTATATCAGACACTACTAATTTATTTTTTTAAATATTCTTGACTTGAGGATGACAGGTTATAGATAGGAATCACAGTCACGTGCACAAGTATGTTCGAGAAATTCCTCAAAAATAATTGCAAACACCTAATGTAAGATATATTTATATTATATTCATTCTAATATATTTATCATTGATAGTAGATAGTTAGAAAATTAAATATATGAATTTTGTAGTCAAATTTAGGTTAACTGATTCATAAATTCATCAGACAGTCCGATACAACTTCTCACCAAAGAGTGGACCGTTACACCACCATAACTATGTTCCAATTTATAAATGAATGCATATTTGGAATGCTTAGAATATTTCTGATTTAATCCATATTTTTTCATATTTTTTTGGCAAATTTTTTTTTTTTTTTTTTTTGCGCCGTTACGCCCCCGTATCGCCGTTACGCCCCTGTATCCGTATCGGTTTTGGAGGTCACCGTTACGCCAACCGATACCGATACGGGACACCTTGCATTGAATAACATTCAGGTTTTCGATCTGGTGAAGAATACCCTCAAATTCTCATCTGCATTCCTCATGTTTGTAGGCTTATGTTTTTATTTAAGAGAATTCAGGAAGCCCATCAGCTGCTTCTCTAAGAAGTGCTTCTTGTTTATTTATTTTTGTTTAATTTCTTATTTTCAGTGGATTCTTAATTTTAATACATTGATACCTCTGTGATTCTCATATTTTTATCAGATAAAAAATGGTTACTCCCTCATCGAACCTATCTAGAATAGGCCTTGCTGGCCTTGCTGTCATGGGCCAAAACCTCGCCCTCAACATTGCCGACAAAGGCTTCCCCATCTCTGTCTACAACCGAACCACGTCCAAAGTTGATGAGACTGTCGAACGAGCCAAACAGGAAGGGAACCTCCCCCTATTTGGTTTCCATGACCCCGAATCCTTTGTGCACTCAATCCAAAAACCTCGTGTAATAATCATGCTTGTGAAGGCCGGGGCCCCTGTTGACCAAACCATCAAGACGCTCTCTGTTTACATGGAGAAAGGTGACTGCATAATTGATGGTGGTAATGAGTGGTACGAGAACACGGAGAGGAGAGAGAAAGCCATGGCTGAATTGGGTCTGCTCTATCTAGGAATGGGAGTGTCGGGTGGTGAAGAGGGTGCCCGTCGGGGGCCGTCTTTGATGCCCGGCGGGTCCTTTGAGGCCTTTAAGAACATCGAAGATATCCTTTTGAAGGTGGCGGCCCAGGTCCCAGATAGCGGCCCTTGTGTTACATACATTGGCAAAGGGGGATCAGGTAATTTTGTTAAGATGATCCACAATGGGATCGAATATGGTGATATGCAGTTAATTGCAGAAGCGTATGATGTACTGAAGTCGGTAGGGAAGCTCTCGAATGAGGAATTGCACCAAGTCTTCACGGAGTGGAATAAGGGGGAGCTTCTAAGCTTCTTGATTGAGATCACAGCTGACATTTTCGGGATTAAAGATGACAAGGCCGACGGGTATTTGGTAGACAAGGTTTTGGACAAGACTGGCATGAAGGGTACTGGTAAGTGGACCGTCCAACAAGCCGCCGATCTATCAGTTGCGGCTCCGACGATTGCTTCATCTTTGGACGCGAGGTTCCTTAGTGGGTTGAAGGAGGAAAGGGTGCAAGCTGCGAAAGTTTTCGAAGAAGGCGGATTCGGCGACATCTTGTGTGAGCAGGCCGTGGACAAGGAGAAGCTGATTGACGACGTCAGGCAAGCTCTGTATGCCTCGAAGATTTGCAGCTATGCACAGGGAATGAATCTGATCCGTGCAAAGAGTGTTGAAAAAGGATGGGACTTGAAATTGGGGGAGCTGGCGAGGATTTGGAAGGGGGGTTGCATCATTCGTGCTGTATTCTTGGATCGGATCAAAAAGGCGTACGACAGGAACCCCGAGCTTTCGAACCTTCTAGTGGATCCGGAGTTTGCTAAGGAGATCATCGATCGGCAGTCTGCTTGGCGGAGAGTCGTCTGCCTTGCTATCAATTCAGGTATCAGCACTCCTGGCATGTCGGCGAGCTTGGCATATTTTGATACTTATAGGCGGGCGAGGCTGCCTGCTAATTTAGTCCAAGCTCAAAGGGATTACTTCGGAGCTCATACATATGAGAGGATTGATATTCCTGGATCCTTCCACACGGAGTGGTTCAAGATCGCCAAACAGTCGAAGATCTGAACTTCTTCCTGGGTGAGCCTTTTACTTTATATTTTCTGCTGGGTACTGAACGGTAGACCTTACATTGCTGTTGTTCGCTAAGTTGTTGTCTTAAATAAGATTCTCAAAAATCTGTTAACTTGTCGGCTTATTTTGTGTTATTTCAGAAATTTGTGCTTCTGCAATCCATACCAACTTTAGGATGGAGCCCACACACGTCTCTAGTAAAGCTCATTTAAATGCCACACGTGCCGGCATGGCACGATAGGACCAAGATCCGATACATCCATCAGAATGACACCACTATATTGATGCCCTAGCCTCAGAATCAGGTTGATCCACTGGTCAGGTTGTCCACAGTTTACAAAACAAATATACAGCTCTGAAAAACTTGGCTGAAGTTTTCTAACCCATCCACCTGTTTTCAATTTTGGGGCCTACATGCTGAGTGGACCAGATGCATTTTTTTGGAAAACATATAGAAAGTCAGACCAACCTGACAGATTAAATGGATCTTACACTTATGTGCGATGCTGGTGCATGTGTGGCGGGTACAGATTTATTGCAAATGCATGTGCGCTTAGCAAAGCTCCTTTGGATTCTGTTCAAGGATCCATACCTTCCTCTTTTAAGATGGCTGTATTATTATGTGGGCTTTGCACCCTTTTTTTTTTTTTACATACACACACACACCCCCACACACTCACCCTGTAGTGGGCTTTCACCACCTATGGATACTCGAACCCTTGACCGGGTGTTGAAACTCCTGAGAGTCTACCACCCGAGCAAGAGCAAGTATCCAGGCTTTGCACCCTTTCTTAAATGATAGCAACTCACTCTATATGGGGTGTCCATGTAAGTCAATCCAGACAATCCAAACTTGGGGCCCCATTTCGGATGTATAACCATCTGGCTTCTGCTGTTGAATTAGGACCAGTGAGTGACCATTTTCTTTTAACCATCCATTCGATGTCAACCATGCCTTTTGGTATGCAATGGAAATTTAATTAGAATAGAGAAGAAAAATGTCAATACAAAATCCATCAAACCAATGTATATAGGGGTAGAAAGCCCTTCTTTGAAACGGAAATCGTCCTACTCATTTGCCTCTCCAGAGACTAGTGAAAAGGAAATAGTAATAAGCGACACCCAGAGATCTACTGTCATTGACGGTGAATGAGAAACACCATGGTCCTAGAACGAATCCTGAATGCCCATGAGATGGCATTCCTAGAATCGCTTCCCACTGGTACCAGCTTGGTGAGAGGTTCTTTAAAAACTTCTTCACTTGTCTAGCAAACTAAGGTTGTCCTGAATGCCCATGAGATGGCATTCCCAGAATCGCTTCCTACTGGTACCAGCTTGGTGAGAGGTTCTTTAAAAGCTTCTTCACTTGTCTAGTGAACTCAGGATGCCCTGAATGCCCATGAGCTTTCGTTTGTATCCAATTTCCACAGCCCCATCAGTGAATTGGACCATGTGGTGAACTGCGATGGTTACGGTCATCTGGTGAGTGTGATATTTGGCATATGTTCCATCAAGAATGGGGCCCATGATTTGGATGGTCTAGATTGACTTGCATGGTAGTCTAGTCCCTTCCCAGAAACTTGGATGTTTCATGATTGTTTTAGAGGCCATGAATATTTTTATAGAATGTTTTGTAGAAACTATATGATGAATGGATTGATGCTCATCACCATATTATGTTGTTAATTAAAATGGAATTTAGCCCGTTGAAATGTTTTTTCCATTATCATTTGTCATCTAAAAACGATATTGGATTGGTGAATCTCCAGCCATGCAATGCTTTATACAGCTATCATGTTTGAAAGAGTATGGTTTAGCATTTTGCCAACATGATTGCTACGATGCACACACTAACCTTGTTTTCTTTTTCCCTTTTTCTTTTTCTGAAACACGACATAAAGAAGGGATATGCTGGCAGCATAAGACGCTTTGACTCACAGGCAATTAGAAATGGTACACATGGCATATATTAAGTCCAATTAAACCGACTAAATTGTGGAACACACTGCCGCTAAGTTACAGTACAAAGATCTGATTGGTTGAACAATCCTATCCTCTGATTAATGAACAGTTGTTTTTTGAAATGAGACCATTGGATAGTTTTTCATTTTTAGCCATGCAATAAATGTCCAGCAATCTACTATTTAGATAACCAAATAAGAGTAATATTTGGTTGATGATACATCTAAACGGGTTCACATAAGGTGGATGGCATGGTTTGATTGTGCAACATGTAGAAGTTCTCAATATTTCCAAGCGCCTGTTTATCTGGCACACTTTGCCAGAGTATCAATGTATTTCTCTTAATTATGCACTGATTGCATTACACTTATCAGACTCGTATAATGATTGGCTTGCGCAGGTGAAGTGTCATTTTCTAGTGGTGCAATTGCACTAGGTTTTTTTTGTTTTTGTTTTTGTTTTTTTTTGTTTTTTGTTTTGTTTTTTGTTTTTTAATTTTTTAATTTTGTTTTTTGTTTTTTGTGCTTGTAAAAACATTTGTTTGAGCAACGGGTCATGTTCCAGATGTTGCCATGTCCAATAATAACACCTTCGGAGCTATTACACAAATGGGCAGAACTGTTCTGCTGCCTTGTACAAGATGAGTTTTTGCCCACAATCGCTAGTACACTATTGTAATGTCTATTAAGAACTTTCTACCTTTGGTATTTCGTATTGCGACTTACCTTATCTAGAATCTGCAAGCTCTCCTTCCTGATTGGGGATTGTGATTTCTCCATGTGCTGCTGTCCTTTCCATTGTTATCATTGGGATGTCCATGTCTCTCTTATCCTCTTGGTCTGAGGGCAAACTTGCCACTAACTTTTAAGCCAACACAAGCATTGCATTGCATTCAAAATGTCTATAAGATCGTCCACATTCTTTAACATCAATCACCTTCATTTTGTCCTTTTTATAATACCTTCTTGCAAAGGAATTTTTGATGTGTACTTGTCATGTTGGAAGTACTACATGCTGTGATTCGATTTTGTTTTTTGGTAGCAGTCATTGGAACGGTAGTAGTAACTCAATGCAACTCGGGTGGGGTGGGTTGGGCTGGGTTGAGGGCCAACCTGAGCCCGACCCGACCACAAGAAGACCCAACCTGCAACCTAATCCTACTGTTGGGTCTTCTTGTCGAAATATCTCCGATATTATCGAAATATCTCCGATATTATCGTTATCTCCAGCTTGGCGATACCGATAACGCTGGTAGTATTGGAAATCCAGGCATCAGCATTGTATCGCTAAGTATCGCCAACGTATCGATATGGCCAATATTTTCAATTGTGTAAATTTCAGGCATCGCTTGTATTGCCAATGTATTGATATCGCCAATGTATTGCCAATATTTTTGACTGTGTAAATTCTAGGCGACGCTTGTATCACAAGTGTATTGGCAATAATTCAATAATATAGCCAACGTAGAGATATCACAAAAAGTTTGTTTATTAAAAAAAATTCCATTTCAATTTTTTTACGAGCACATTGTTCCATGCAATTTTCAATTTGTCGTTGCTAATATTGATAATATCTCAATATTATCGTTATCGCAACATGTGCGATATCAAGACCACAATCTTTCATTTCCTTTCTAGTTGTTGATGATTTCTTGGCAAAATATCGTGAGTTGTTGATATTTTGCAATATCGATGGACGTTTAGATGGAAGGTTGGATGGATGATTTGATGGTTAGATTGTTTCTTACAACGTCACATGCTTTTAAGCCCCCATTAAATGGAAACTTATTGCGTATACATTCTTTTTACAAATTTTTTATTCCTAAATATGCAAATATGTGTATTTTAGCATCTCCTGAAGTTTCACTGAAAATTCTATCGTTTTCCCCAATTTTTTTCCCGCATTTCCGGTTATCGGCGATATTATCGACGATATCGATATTGTTTCTATATCCCCGTCTAGTGAAACTTGTAGCAATACCGATACTTCGAATTCCTACACTAATTCCAAGCCGAGGTGCCCAACCTGAACCTCACCCGAATTCTTCTATACTCAACCCAACCCAGCCCAACCTGTAACCCGATTTCAATTAGCTCAAACCCAGCCTAATTTCAAATTGGGTTGGTTTTTTCCAACACCAACCTGACCTGAGGACCTTGACAACTTGACCTGAACTCAGGTTTGTTCAAATGGGTTTGGGTTGACCCGTACCCAAGTTACATCCCTAATAATTCTGTGTTATGTAATGATTGAACAACACCTACTTAAGTAATGATCATTACTTAGAAATTAGGGCACGCTATGTTGAATATGATGGCAGTTACAAGGGCTGTTATATTATATAACTGCATCAAGGCTGTTATTTTCGCAGGACGTTCTTAATGATTGAGAAAAAAGAAAAGAAAAGAAACAATCCGTTGAGAATGGATGACAAGGGCCAATAGACAAACTATAATGAGTAGCATATTTGTGATAGTGTAGCATCCCTTGGTACATGGCTAAATTCAACCCTCTATGAAGACAATTTTTTGTTCTTGTTTTTGTTTTGTTTTAAGATATCATTTACCAGGACACAGCTTGTTTGAAAGTAAGTTCTTTAACATGAGGTGTTACATGACCAAATACAATGGTGTCTTTTGCCAGTATTTTTAGAAAACGGCCGTTGTTTAAATAAAAACATGTCTCTAAAGCTAGTGGACTCCACCTTTTCTTTTTCCTTTTTCTTTTCCTTTCAGGTTTCTTTTTTCCAATTTCCTGCTTTCCCACTACACAATAGATGCCGACTCTATATAATGGTAATGCCTGTTGCCTGTGATAAAGATGATAGATCTGTTTTTATTTTATTTTAATCTTGGTAAAAGCTTATAAATATCATAATAAATTATGAATTTGTAAACAATAATAGCCACACGTGGTCAAACATGCAATTTTGCTAGCTTGACCTCAACGAGTTACCCCCTCTTCCCTTCCAACTCAGCTGAACTCCGAGTCAAACCGGAGTTTTAAAACCTTGGTTTTGGTCATCACAAGCAACAATAATTTCTTAGAAAGATGATAGGACTTTCCAATACAGAAAATTCTCTCCCTCGTTAATAGAAAAAAGAGAAGTCCTGTCAGCAACTGACTAGAATCTCAAAAGAATTCGCGAACTATAGAAGGGACGATTCCTATAGGAACAGGGAGGACAACTCAACATAATGAAGGTCTGAAGGCTTGTGGGTCCTCTCGTGGATTGTATTTTCAGCTTTTTGGCTTCTCTTCTAATAAATTATCTTTACTGGTCAAGAGTTCCATGGAAAGATGAATATACCATACATAGAAACTTATGTGTTTGGTGGTTTTATTTTTCTCTTCTTACAGCATGGAATTTGCTTTCTGCCAGGTGAAACTAAGATGGGAATAGTCTAAATTTGCTCACTTTTCTCGATTCTATTTCCAATATCTGGGCGCAGTCACATATCGGGTCACAATGACATTTTCAAACTGAAAGAATAAGGTCATATGACTATGGCATTATGCTGGGATGTGTAAGATTTTACTTGGTGTCAATTAGGCAGTCTGTGGAGTTTTGTTGATCTCTATGGTGTTTTCATGGTTGATATGTTAAGGACTCATGCCGGGATTGCTTGTGATCTGAAAATTGTTGCTCGTTCTCTATGTTCATTAGCATTTGGATGCAGTGCCAAATAGCGGTTATCTGGACTTTTCAGCCAACTAGGTGGCATTCAAGGTATTTGGTAACGGTTGGCTGTATGACCATTAAATTTTTTTAAAGGAAAAGAAAGCATCGGCCCCAGTTGGCCTGTTATGGCCTTGTATCGTCTCGTTACGGGCCATTTCTTTTCTTCTTCTTCTTCTTCTTCTTCTTCTTCTTCTTTTCTTCTAGATTGGGTGTGACAACCTTATATGTCACCATTACCGTTATGTGACTACCGTTAACCATTTTGAATACCTTGGTGGGATTTGCATTTTTGGTGGCGCAGAAGATGGAACCTGCACTAAATGGGCTTCCATTTTCCTCCTTTCCTGGCCCAAATCACAAGTGAGATGTGTACGGGGAAGGTCAGGATCCTTCTTATTTTTTGGCACCTATATAATGCTTACCGAGTGTATTTCTATGTTGAGTTTTAGTTTACGCATTGGATTCTACGAATTCCTGATCATGCTGTGTTCTTTTGGTAGGTACGATGCACAAAGGCCAGGTTCCTGAAGACTCCATTCAATAGGATGAAGTTTGTGTTTTTACTTGATGATGATTTCATTAAAAATCCGTCTTCCTGCACTGCTCCTGAATATGGAACATGTGAACAGCTTGATTTGCTTTGTATTAACTTAATTATGCTACATTCTATATCTAATTAGCAGGGTTTTTAGCTATATAATTCATCTTATTTTCAATGCATTATGATTTGAGGTGGCTTTACATTCATGCCTGATAGTAGCTATTGGTTCTTGATGCATCAGGAATCAGGATGTACGTGAGTGTCCTGATACGCCCAGATGGGGCCCATTGTTTGGTGATACAGATTGTTCTGATGGGCCATGCTGTTGACTGGGGGGTCCCAAAATCTCCCAGATCAGAAGATTGTATTGTTAACCCTTTGATCAGTGGTCAGCAATTAGACTTTTAAGAAAGTGCAGCAACGGTCTGAAAAAAAAGTGCAATGACTGACCGTGTGGGATCTTTTAATTTAGAAAAAAAGATGTTTGGGGGCCTATAAAATGAACGGTCTGGATTGCCAAATAGTAGGCACCACTTCTATGGATTGGGGGCACCGGCACATTCTTCACGCCTCCTGATGCATGAAGGTATGAAATTCACATGGAATGATTGAAAAATCCGAAGATCTTCAAAGATCAGGATGTCTGATGCACTTTTCACATTGAGGGACAAATTATACAGTTTTTGGGTATGAATACGGATATATTTTAATTCTTTTGCATCCATCTTACAACAGCCTTCCAAAAAAAAACAGCATCCATCTGACAATAGAATAGATAGAGAACTAATCACCTACAGCTGGTTGTATACTTAGTATGCAGCCCTATCTTTCCTACCAAAGTTAGCATGCAATTATCTGTGGTGACCAGTTCTCTTGATATGAATTTATGTTCAAGTGTCTATTTCTCCATAGATGGGTTCTCTTCATTTGGCATATAAATACATGGTTAGATGGCATGAATGATGAGAACATGGGATGTAAACATTCAAAAACCAGTAAAACAGCTAGTCATCTGCAATCCAAATCTCTGCATAGTTCACATAAACCTCAGGAAATGATGAAATTCTTGAACTATAGACCTCATTGCATCAGCGATGGCGCTTTCGCCACCTCGTATATGGGTAGACATGCATGCATTTCTACATTGATTTCCCACTTCAGCTACAATTACATAGTTACACTTCATCACAAAGATGTACGTAGACACTTCTATGAATGCATGGATACATAGTTTTACTTATCATATACCTGTAAACCTGGATCCAACAACTCAGATTGTCTAGCTGCAGTTTTCTGTTAAAGGCTCTTCCGGGCTCGCCGGAGATTTTCCTTACAAACCCATTTGCATACTATACATGCTTGCAGACATTCGTAACTTACATACGAAAACACCCATTTGCATCTGGTGCACCTTGGTAGTTCTTAAGAGAGACTTTCAGCTATTCCTGGGCCTCACCATGCATCTCTCACTCTTTGAGAAGTTAAAAGAGAGGAAGAGGAGATTAATCATATGCAAGAACAAACAGTTAAAAAAGAAACTCAAACTCATGGATGAGAAAGACATTTATAGAAAGATAAAAATGCCCACCTTACTGTTTTCCTCTTTTTACCAAGTTGATTTTCCTTACCTTGGAACTGCATACAAGAGAAGAATTCCTGTCCACATGAAGTGGGCCTTCTTTCTCTCTTTCATTCCTTTTTCCTTCATCTTTCCTTTTTTCCTTTTGTTTGGAAACTTTCTTGTATGAATATCCATAATCCTCCTCCCCATCATCACCACCATCATCATGCTGCTTGGAATGACCCATGCAATGACCCGGGTCAGTATTCTTATATGAACGTTCACGACGGCATGGACCGGAAGAAGCGTCCGAAGCCATCGAATCATCGCTATCATCATCACCATATCCGCCGCCGCCAACACCATCATGCTCACTACTATCACCACCATCATCATCATGCATGGGTGAGGCAAGATACATGGTCCAGCCAGATTCACTACTATTACATTCTTCTTCTGTAACTCCAATGATTTGGGAAGAAGACTCCATTGCTGTAGAATGAAAGGAGAGAGAAACTGAAGAAAGTGATAGGAAGAGAAACAAAACTCCCCAACTAAAACAGCTATTCCTAAACACCTCAATCTATACTTCTCTGACCCTTTATCAAATATATAAGAAAAAGAAACGGCTCACCTTCTTAAATAACAACAATCAATTCCCACCACCTGAAAACTCCAATCCCTTTAATTCTCTGACTGCTCCCATCACCCCAAAAGAAAGAAAAAGAAAGCCTTTTTCATGAAATGAAAAACTCTATCCTACTCACAAAAGGAACAAAAGTACCCAAATCCTTATATTTGAAAAAGAAATAAAATGAGGTGGCTCTCTCCTTATTACTCTACACACCTCAGACTCCTAATATCTTTAAAACTCTGCGTTGCCATCAATACCATCTTTTTTTTTTTATTTCTTTTATTTTTTTGAATGCTTGAGAACAAAGGAGAGTGTAAGACCCACCTCCTTAAATAAGGCAAAAGACTCTCTCTCTCTTTCTCTCTCTCTCTCTCTCTCTATTTTGTCTTTCACCACCTTTACTTCCTCTGTCTTGTCATCAACCAAAAAAGCAGCTTTATTTTTATGAAGAATTCAGAGAACCCATCTGTTTTTTTTTCTTCTTCTTCTGTTTTTGGGTCTCTCACAGATGAGGTTTTGCAAGAGTATTAAGTAGCTTTCCTTGCTACTGTCCTCTCCTGCTGTCTGGGTTTTGCTCTCTTGTCTCTCTCTACCCCCCATAAAGCAGGGCAGTGTCTTGTGTTATAGGGGGAGGAATTTGAATTATTATAGTTAATAATACAAGATATCAATGGCAGTCATGATTTTAGAATTTAAGGTACAAATCCCATGTTTTCCTACAGTAGGAACTCCATCATCCTCAGCCTGAGGATATCTGCAGTGTACTCAGTCTCTTGTCTGTAGTAATCTGACCATTGGTTTTGTTGGGACCTGCTGCTGATGGGACATGCGCCTAAAAATCTTGTTTCCTGTCAGCTTGTGGTTGTTTAATCAGGGAAATGCATCAACGGTCGGCGTTTAACTGATCAGTGGGATGTTTTGGTCATGGTCCATCCACTGTGGGTCCCAACAGATCAATGGTTTGGATCACTTATTCATAGCCCCCAGTTGTAGAAATTGAAAAGCTGAGGATATAGTTTGTGGGCATTCTGGGCTGAAGGACCCTACAATTCCTCTTTCAGGTGGGACGCAAAATGACAATGAACCTCCTTTCTGTCTTTTCTATTTTATCCACACCAATCTCCTTTTTCACATGGGAGCTGTTGAATGAGGAAGCGGATTGACTGTGACCCTGGGCACAGAGGTATTCATGTGCTAGGGTTGTGTGGGTCCCACATAGATGTCCATGACAAATCCACTCCGTCCATCTGTTTTGAAAGATCACAATAGGACAGCAGTCTAAAAATCATGCAGATCCAAAACTCATGTGGGCCATACCACACGAAACAGTGGGGATTGAATGCCTGGGGTGACAGAAGTTGTGTCAGGATGATATTTGTTCCTATAGTTTATCTGAGTGGTAATATGCCTATGGACGGTTTGGATGGCATATAAACATCTTTGGTAATAGTAATTTGCCTATAAACGGTTTGGATGGCATATAAACGTTTTGGTCAGCTAATGAACCGTTTCTGTGACCATTGTTTCATTGGTGTGGCCCACATGAGTTTTGGATCTGCTTGATTTTTAGGGGAGCGGATTAAGTGAGACCCCCTTCCACCGAGGTGGGTGGGACCCCTGACTGTGGGGCTCACAGTGATCTATGTGCATAAATCCACACCGTTCCAACGTTTTGAAAGCTCATTTTAGTGCATGATTCCAAAAATGAAGTAGATCCAAATCTTATGTGGACCATATCCTAGGAAACAGTAGTGATTGAATCCCCACAATTAAAAGCTTAATGGTGGCCACCAGAATGTTTATTTTCCATCCCTGTTGGTAAGGTCACAAAGATGTGGACGAAGAAACCACACAAATATCAGCTTGATTCAAAACTTTTGTGGCTCATGAGAAGTTTTTAATGGTCAATTACTACTGTTTCCTCTATTAAGGTCTACCTATGATTCGCATTTGTTTCATTTTTTGATCAGGCCTAAAATGAACTTTCAATACAGACGGATGGTGTGGATAGTCACATACATCACAGTGAGCCCCATGGGTTCCCACCCACCTCAGTGGATCCTGGAGACGGTCTCCCATATACCGCTACCGATTTTTAGAATCGGTCGTTGAATGATATTTGGAGTATGGTTGATTTTACTCATGCATAGACCTAATCATACAATCTACACCACCCAATATTCAATTTCCATGTTGATCTTTCGTAGTTCGATTTCAATTTATTGGATTATTTAAATCATCTAATCAATGAACATTTGCCTATTGGACTTGGATGGTTAATCATCCTTTAGATGAATGATCGCTTTTCTAATTAGGGCCGTCCAATCGTTGTGATTCTAGCAACACAATGCATGATTTTGGATGGCCTGATCTGAGATAAACATATGCACATGGTAGCATGACCATATTCACCGACATTAACGTGCATTTCCTTTTACTAGCTTTGGAATATTGTTTGGATTCATGTACCAGTATCTAACTTGATTACAATCAAGTACTAGAAGGGGTGGGTAACATGAGGACATTAGTACACCCAGGACCTTTCAAAAGCCCTTTTATTCTAGCATTGCTCTCCCCAAAGCATGATTAACTATTAGTGGCATCCTGTGGACTAGTGCCGGTGAAATTTCGGTTTATGGACCACTATACCTTTAAGTGCGGAAGCTTGGCGGAGCTAGAGAATGAAGACTATATTCCAGAGGGGGTGATTAGCACTTATTTAAAAATGTGTCTATTTAAAAATAATAATTGTCTAACTTAAACTAATTAACCATTAAACTAATCAAGACAATATAACTCTAAGGCTTTCAAGCCAATAGAAGGTCCAATCACATAGGCTACAAATGATATGCAAATAATCAACTAATTTATATCAAGATAGTGTATATGTGTGTGTGGGATGCGCTCCCTATCAACGGGGGCGGCTCAAAGAGTAAGCAAGTGAGACAATCGACTAAGGCCCCCTAATTATGAAGGCCCTATATTATAGCAAAATTAAAATTTCTTAATTATGAAGGTCTTATATTATAGAAAAATTAAAATTAAGAAGAAGAAAAAAAGCCTAAATTTTTTGAAATAAAACTTATTGAAAAGCCTATAAAATAGGAACATCTAAAAATTAGTTTACAAATTTGAAATTGAAAATAAAAAACAAATCCTAGAAACTAACACTATCAATAATAACAGTCTAACTCTATCATCTATTTTCAAAATAATAGCAAATTTATTGTTTAATTTTGAATTTATTATTATTATTATTATTTTTTAAACTAACACTATCAATAATAGCTCATTTTTAAACTAGCCCGATTCGACCATTTATATAAATCCTTACCCTAACCATTTGAGACAGAGAAGTGATCACTCTGCCCAACTCGTGAATTTGCTGTAAGGTCCGAATTGGCCCGAACTCGCCCGATTGCTGACCGGGCCGAGTTCGGGCTGGACATGTTGGCCCGGTAACCGGCCGGACCGGGTTCAGGCTGGGTTTGGCTGGTGACCGGGCCGGGCCGGGTTGAGGCCAGTTCGACTCGGTTCAGCCCGATGTACACCCCCATGCACATGGTGGATTGACCATACTCATTAAAATTATCATGCACTTCCATTTACTAGCTTTGTTGTATTCTTTGGATTCATGATCAATATCTAACTTGATTAAAATCAAGCACTAACTACTAGAAAGGGTGTGCATGAGGACTTTATTACACCTAGGAATTCCCAAAAGTTCACCCATTTTAGCATTGCTCTCCCCAAAGCATGCTTAACTATCTATAGCATCTTGTTCACTAGTCCCAGCATGGCGACAAACCCTAATTAGTGGGGAGCGGATTGCTTATGACCTCCGGTGTAAAGATATCTTTGTGCCTGGGGCTATGTGGGGCGCATAGAGATATCCGTGACAAATTCACTTCGTCCATCTGTTTTCAAAGGCCGCAATAGGACCGGATTCTAAAAATCAGGTAGATCGAGAACTTATGTGGGCCATACTACACGAAAAAGTGGGGATTGAACACCTGGAGCGACAGAAGTTGTGTCAGGATATTTGTTCCTATAGTTTATCTAAGTAGTAATAACCCTATAAATGGTTTGGATGACATATAAACATTATGGTCAGCTCCACGAAGGTTTTAATGGTAGATGTTTTTGTTCTTACTATTTTGTTAGCGCGGTCCACATGAGCTTTGGATCTGCCTAATTTTTTGAATCTTGTCCTATTGTGGTCTTTCAATAAAGATGGATGGAGTGATTTTTTCACAGACATCTCTATGGGCCCACAGAGCCCCGGGCACAGGTATATCTCTGTCCCCAGGTCACAGACAATCCGCTTCCGTTGAATGATATTTGGAGTATGGTTGATTTTATTCATGTGTAGCCCTAACACACAATCTACACCATCCAATATTCATTACCATTACCTAACTTGATTAAAATCAAGTACTAAGTACTAGAAGGGGTGTAACATGAGGACATTGGTACACCCAAGACTTCTCCAAAAGTTCTCCCATTCTAACATTCCAGTCGCTAAAGCATGCTTAATTACCGATGGATTGCATGTGACCCCATGCATAGAGATATCTCTATCCCTGGGGCTATGTGGGGCCCACAGAGATGTCCATGAAAAATCCACTCCGTACATCTTTTTTGAAATACCCCAATAGGATAAGATTCTAAAAATCAGGTAGATTCAAAACTCATGTGAGCCATACTGCACAAAACAGGGGGGATTGATTGCTCGAGGGTGATAGAAGTTTTGTGTCGGAATGATATTTGTCCCTACAGTTTATCCAAGTGTTAATAACAATATGAATGGTTTGGATGGCATATAAACATCATGGTTAGCTCTATGGGAATTTCTGTTCCTACTATTTTGTTGGTGTGGCCCACATGAGTTTTGGATCCACCTGATTTTTAAAATCCTATCTTACTGTGGTATTTCAAAACACATGGACGGAGTGGATTTTCCATTGACATCTCTATGGGTCCACATAACCCAGGCACAAGTATATCTTTGTCCCAAGGGTCACAAGCAATCTGCTTTAGTTGAATGATATTTGGAGGAGTATGGTTGATTGTACTCATGCGTAAACCTAACACACAATCTACACCATCCAATATTCAATCTCCATGTTGATCTTTCATACCATCCAATCGATGGACATTTACCTATTGAACTTGGATGGTTAATCATCCATTATATGGAAGATCACATTTCTAATTAGGATCGTCCGATCATTGTGATTGCAGCAACACTATGCATGATTTTGAATGGCCTGATATGAGATAAACATGTGCACACGGTGGATTGACCATACTCATTGAAATTATCACACACTTCCTTTTACTAGCTTTGCTGTATTGCTTGGATTCATGCCCATTACTTAAGTTGATTACAATCATGCAATAACCACTAGAAGGGGTGTAGCATGAGGACTTTGGTACGCACGACTTTTCTAAAGTTTACCTATTCTAGTATTACTCTCTCCAAAGCATGCTTAACTACCTGTAGATATCATAGTACCTGAGACTAGGTGGGGCCCACATGGATGTCCGTGACAAATCTACTCTATCCATCTGTTTTGAAAAGGTCATGATAGACAAAATTCTAAAAATTCGGCGGATCTAGAATTCATGTGGGCTGTACCGCAAGAATTAGTGGGGATGACAGAAGTTGTGTCAGAATATTTGTTCCTACAATTTATCTCTGAGTGGTAATAACCCTATGAATGGTTTGGATGGCATATAAACATCATGGTCAGCTCCGGGAAGGTTTCAATAGTGGACCTTTTTGTTCGTACTATTTTGTTAGTGTGGCCCACATAGGTCATGGATTTGCCTTATTTTTTGAATCCTGTGGTCTTTAAAAATAGATGGATGGGGTGAATTTTTCACAGACATCTTTGTCGGCCCACACAGCTCCGGGCACAGGTATATCTCTGTCCCCACAGTCACAGGCAATTGAGAAATTTAGGACTGTAGACCCCACCTTTTATCCAGCTGTTTTTATGAAAGAAGACAAACCATGTTTTGCAACTTAGACCTCCACGTGTGGAGACTGAATTTCAGGATGAAAATACCCCTCCTTTCACGTAAATGGATTGGGTACTCCGCCTGCCACCAGCCAATGGCAGATGGTCGGTGGTCTGTGGGCCCCACCATGATGTATGCTTTTCATCTATGCTGTCCATATATTTTTCTAGATCATTTTATGGTATAAGACCAAAAATGAGGTATATCCACATCTCAAATGTACGACCTTACGGAAACAGTGTTGAATGAGCGTTGACCATTAAAACTTTTAGGGGGCCCACTGTGATGTTTGTGAGAAATCCTCCCCGTCTAAGTTCATTAATAGGGTCACAAAGACCTGGATGAAGAGGAAAAATAAATTTCGTAATGATCCAAAACTTCTATAACCCCTAAAAGGGTTTCAATGGTAGACGTTCAATTCCCCTCTGCCTTTTACAGTGTGGTCCACTTGATAGTTAAATCTATCTTATTTTTCATCTCAAGCCTTACTATGAGCTCGCCAAATAGATGGACGGTTTGGATATAACACAGACCTCATGATGAGACCCACAAAAGCAACACAACAATATATATATATATATTATATATATATATATATATATTATATATATATATATATATATATATAACAACATAGATGGACAGTTTGCTACGGTTATAATCCGTAGCCATAGTGTACGAAAATTGCAGGATTTTTTAGGCAAACTCGCTGGAGGACAGTTCTGGACTTTTTCAATATTATAGAATGACTTATAGAGCTTTGATATGTATAGCTACGGATTATAACCGTAGCTACAACTGTGGTCTCTACCAGTCTATGCAATTTTTTAAAAAAGTTTTTTATTATTTATTATTTTTATTTTTTTTCACATGGAGAACTTTATTCTACCTACAGTATTCTCTAACACATATTTATATAAATATGTATATATAAGCATATAATTTTTTTTCTCTCTTTGTTTCATTTCTTTTTTTGTTCATTTAACAAGAATATCTTCTAAACCAAAATTAGTTACTTGACGTACCCTATATGATTTTGGGGTAGGAGAAGCTACTTTAGCCAACCAACCTAGTTATTTTTCAAGATTCCATCAGGTCGATGGTCGATGGTTGAAAATCCATTTCATTCACTTCGAGGTCAATTTCATTCATTTCATTTACTTAGCGATCAATTCCATGCATTTTACTGTCAATCCCGGCGATTCCCCTTCACTTCACGGTCAATTCCATGCATTTCACGGTTAATTCCCTTCACTTCACGGTCAATTTGTGCATTTCACGGTCAAACAGAAATTGAGCGGTGCAAACTAGAAATTGAACGGGGCAAACATGAAATTGAGCGGGGCAAACATGAAATTGAGTAGGGCAAACTGAAAAGTGAACGGGGCAAACTAGAAATTGAGTGGGGCAAACATGAAATTGAGCGAGGCAAACTATAAATTGAGCGGGACAAACATGAAATTGAGCGGGACAAATATGAAATTGAGCGGGGCAAACTAGAAATTGAGCGGGGCAAATATGAAATTGAGCGAGACAAACTAGAAATTGAGCGGGGCGAGTTGAAAATTGAGCGGGGCAAACTAAAAATTATTTTAGTGTATAAGCCAAAAAACCAGTCAATCCAAAACTCAATTGGAACACACCAAGAAAAGCAGCCGTGACAATGACCCCACTGTTAAAATCTTCATAGGATTGACCATGATGTTTATTTGCCATCTTACCAGTTCATAAGGTCACATAGCCATGACGAAGGGGAAACACAAATATCAATTTGATCAAGAACTTCCAACTCTCAAGAAGTTTTTAACGTTGGACATTTAATCCTCGTTGTGTGATCTACTTAAGCCTTGGATTTGCCTCAATTTTAGGTTCATGCTCTAAAATGATTGAACAAAATGGATGCTCAGTGTAGATAAAACCCATACATCATGGCGGGCCTCACAAAGCCCTCTCTAAGTTGAAGAGTCTATTAATTTCCATTCTTGCAGTGGGGAGAGAGAACATTAAACAAGAGAGAAGCATTTAATAGAGAGAGAAGAGAGGAAAATGATTCTTCCCAAAGAAAATGGGATGATTAAAAAATTGTATACATGTGATGTATTTGGATGAAGTGCCATGTATGTAAAAAAATCTGATATGTTAATTAGGTAAGGTCTATTGTAAGCAAGTGAATACAATTATTTTATTTTATTTTTGCTATAAAAAATATGATATTCTTCTAAAATCATTTAGGCCATTAGAAATCCATTCCAATGGTCCATATTTAACTTACATGTATGGCTGCAGATACGAGAATCATTTACTAATTTTTAGTAGATAAAATTTAATCAATGGACTCGATTTGATAAATGGATTGGATCTTTAACACACAATTTCCATCACACTTATATAAGACTTGAGGTCACACATCCTCACGTGATACATTCTATCAATTTCATGTTTGCCCCGCTTAATTTCTAGTTTGCCCCACTCAATTTCCAGTTTGCCCGCTCAATTTCATGCTTGCCCCGCCCATTTCATAGTTTGCCCCGCTCAATTTCATATTTACCTCGTTTAATTTCATGCTTGCCCCACTGAATTCCTAGTTTGCCCCGCTGAATTTCATGCTTGCCCCACTAATTTCCTAGTTTGCCCCGCTCAATTTCATGCTTGCCCCGCTCATTTCATAGTTTGCCCCACTCAATTTCATAGTTTGCCCGCTCAATTTCATGCTTGCCCCGCTCTTAAGAGCAAAAATGTAGTTAATTTAGGATGAGCATTGAGTTTGAATGATGTTTATGCCTTCTTAAGATATTTCCCTCTCTTTTCGATGTCTAGGAGTTCAGTTCAGGGGATCCTATGATGCCAGGTGGTGTTGAGGGTCAAATATTGCATATTAGACCCCATTTATTACCTGGATTTACGAGCATGATACTGTTTAACGCCCGGTTTTAATCGTCTTTGTGATGCAGGGTGTATTTGAGAGCATGAACGGCGAAAAGTTGCTAAAAGCATGGATTTAATGATCTGAAGACACCAAGGCAAGGGACGGACTCTAGGGGACCAAGATTGAAGAGTTTACATGCCAGGGATCCAAGAAAGTCAAGCCATTCACGTTAAAGAGGACCAAATTTGGCCTAAAATGCAAGATCACAGGGTTACCGCCATCCGATTGGTTCAAAGCTTCATACATAGCCTGGGGGCCATAAATTAACCGTACATGTAAAATTTCATCCATTGGATATCTCGGGAAGTGGCTCAACGGCCAGATCAGCCCCTTAATTCATTAAGTGGGGCCCACATGCTGTCCGGATACGCTTCATATTTGGTCCCCACAGTTAAAATGAGATGAAAAAATGAATGGATAGAGAGGATTATGTAAAAAGATCAGAGTGGACTCCACATGTACAAAGCGTGTACATAATACACTTTTACCGGTTGTGCATCGGACCAAGACCTGGTCAACCATTGTGCTGACCCGATACTTTCTAAAAACCAAAACAGGAATTCCGTTTTCCTCCAGAGAGACGGACGTGCGTCCGCTGAACCATGAAGTGGGCCCACATCGTCCATTATATGGATGATCTGGGCCATCCATTAGTTCTAGAAGGTAGATCCGACCGTACAAAAGGGTTATTTTCAAACCCGTTCATACACACGCAGAAGAATACAGATCAAACGCCGTTCGGATGGTAGAACGACATTCTTGAGGGACTCACCAAATGCGATTCGAACAGCACCAATCCCAACCGGTTTTGCGAGACCAATCTAATGGTCGGAATGGATTTCCTATCCAACGTCGATCGTGGGCCCCACCAACACCACAGCGAAAGAAATTCGCATCCCTGTTTAGCTGGACCGTCCATCAAATAGGACATCCGGACACAACCTGATTTTTGTGGGCTATGGTGTGTGCTCAGTGATGATCAAACGACTGATCTGGACCGTCCATCAAATAGGACATCCCAAAATGTCCTAGGTGGCGTTAAAGGATTGGAAAGGAAGCAAGGAAAGAGGAGTTTGTTTCATAGTTTTTCTGTTGCGTAAGAGGTTGCGGACGCTGCAGCTACGTAAACAGCTGTCCATCTCTTGTGCGGAAGAGTCCAACCGACTTCAGCCACGACTGCCTTATTACTGGCTATAAAAGAAGAGAAAGAGAGAAGCACAAAAAAACATCGACGGCTGGGGAGAATTCCATCCTTGGGACGGTTTTGGAGAGAGAGAGAGAGAGAGAGAGAGAGAGAGAGAGAGAGAGAGAGAGAGAGAGAGAGAGAGTAGTTTATTTTTATTTTTTGTTTTTTTATTTGCTGTTTATTTTTTCCACAATGAGATTAACCCGTTCATGACGGGCTGAACCTCTTAGCTAGGGCTAAGAGGTGAAGCTCGTAGTGTGATGGGAGGGGTTTTATGGCTTTGATTTATATTATTTGAAATACTTTGATTATAGTTTGATTAAGGGAATGTTTTTAGTCTTTAATGGTCTGTTGTGACTGAAATTACAGTGGGTCTGCAATGGCTTTAAGCATGTTCCTTTCCTTTTTATGTTTATGACATCAGGAAGCCCTATTGTTCACCATCGTCTCCTGGGCATGGTTGGATGACGGTACCCTTTCTAACCTTCATATCATGTTGATTGGTTGGTAATTAATTTAATTATGTTGTTTAATTTGTCTCCTGGGCATTGTTTGGTGATGGAATCCATTCTGATTCATATACCTTTCATCTTTTAAAAACTATATCAAGGGAAGTTCAGTATAATTTTCATGGTTACACCCTTCAACTGGATGAAGATGGGACTCTAAGTCCAGTTGAGTTCTTGACGTAGGCATAAAATCTCCCTGATCTTTACAAGTGGATCCTTGGCACCCTAGTTTCCTTTCCTCTGAATTCCTAAGTTTTAGATAATTATTTCACCATTATTCCTCAAATTACAAGTGATTTAGATTTCATCTTAGTCTAATTTTAGTTCTACTTAATTTCAGATAACGTACAAGTATCAGTCCTTGTGGATTCGACCTCGGTCTCACTGAGTTTATTATTACATCACAACCCTATACTTGGGGAGTGAACAAGTTTTTGACGCCGTTGCCAGGGATTAACGGCTACGTTTTCTGAGATTAACTAGTTCGAGGATTAGTTTAAGATTAGGAGTTTAACGACTACGTTTTCTGAGATTAACACAGACTACAGTTATGGCTACGGTTATAATCCGTAGCTAGAGGTAAAAATCACCTTCAATATTATCGAAAACATCCGGAACTGTCCAATGAGTTAGCCTAAAAAGTCCTGCAACTTTCGATATACTATAGCTACGGATTATAACCGTAGCCATAGCCGTAGCAGACTACCTGTCTTTTTTTTTTTTTTTTTTTTTGCTGTGTTGCTTTTGTTGGTCCCATCATGAGGTTTGTATTATATCCAAACCGTCCATCTATTTGGTGAGATCATATTAAGGCTTGAGAAGAAAAATAAGATAGATCTAACTATCAAATGGACCACACTGTAAAAGGCAGTGGGGAATTGAATGTCTACCATTGAAACCCTTTTAGGGGTTACAGAAGTTTTAGATCATTACGAAATTTGTTTTCCCTCTTCATCCAGGTCTTTGTGACCCTGTTAATGAACTTAGACGGGGAGGATTTCTCACAAACATCACAGTGGGCCCCCTAAAAGTTTTTAATGGTCAACGCTCATTTAACACGGTTTCCTGTAATGTGGTACATTTGAGATGTGGATATACCTCATTTTTGGTCTCATGCCATAAAATGATCTGGAAAAATATATGGACAACATGGATGAAAATCATACATCATGGTGGGGCCCACAGACCACCACCATCCGCCATTGGCTGGTGGCAGGCGGAGTACCCAATCCGTTTCTGTGAAAGGAGGGGTATTTTCGTCCTGAAATTCAGTCTCCGCACGTGGAGGTCTAAGTTGCAAAACAAGGTTTATCTTCTTTTATAAAAACAGCTGGATAAAAGGTGGGGTCCACGGTCCTAAATTTCTCCAGGCAATTTGCTTCCATTGAATGATATTTAGAGCATGGTTGATTGTATTCATGCGTAGACCTATCGTGGGTCGTTACTCTTACCCGGGTGGTAGACTCCCAGGAGTTTCAACACCGGGTGAAGGGTTCGAGTACCCACCAGTGGTGAAATCCCATGGCATGCGTGTGTGGGGTGTGTGTGCATGTGTGTGGGGTGTGTGTGTTAAAAAAAAAAAAAAAAAAAAGAAGCGTAGACCTATCGTACAATTCACACCATCCGATATTCAATCTCCTTGTTGATCTTTCATACCATCTAATCGATTGGCATTAACCTATTATACTTGAATGGTTAATAAAAAATTAGAAGGAAGATCACTTTTCTAATTAGGGCAGTCTGATCATTATGATTCCAGCATCACAATGCATGATTTTGGATGGCCTAATATGAGATAAACATATGCACACGTGGATTGACCATAATCATTGAAATTATTATGCACTTCCTTTTACTAGCTTTGCCGTATTGTTTGGATTCGTGACCATTACCTAACTTGATTAGGATCAAGCACTAATCACTAGAATGGGTATAATATGAGAACTTTGGTACACTCAGAACTTTTCAAAAGTTCATCTATTCTCGCGTTGCTCTTGCCAAAGAAGAATTCCTATGACCCCGGGCACCAAGGGCGAAGAGATATATCTCTATGCCCGGGGTTGTGTGGGGCTTATAGAGATGTCTCTGTTCATCTGTTTCTGTTCATCTGTTTCGAAAGACCGCAATGGGACATAATTTTACAAATCAGGCATATCCAAAATTCATGTTGGCCATATCACACCAAAAAGTAGGGATTAAAAGCTTGGTGGTGACATAAGTTTTGCACCAGGATGATATTTGTTTTTACAGTTTATTTGGGTGGTAATAATTTTATGAATAGTTTGGATGGCATATAAACATCATAGTCAGATCCGGGAAGGTTTCAATTGTGGACGTTGTTGTTTTCGCTGTTTTGTTAGTGTGGCCCACCTAAGTTTATGATCTTTTTGCCTTTTAGAATCCGACCTTATTGTGGTATTTCAAAATAGATGGAAAGAGTGGATTTATCACAGACATCTTTATGGACCTGACAGAGCCCTCGGGCACCGGGTCACAGGCAATCTGCAATTGCCTTCCCAATTAGTGAACAAGTGATGTATGTGGAAATCCCAATTTGTCAAGATAGTTGCTGGGGGGTTGCTTAGGCCTGTACATCGAGCCGAGTCGAATTGAGGTGGGCCAAGCTTGGCTTAACTTGTCCGTGCTCTCCTTGAGCTCAAGCTCGCCTTTGTGCTTACCATTGGAGATTGACTTATTTGCCAAATCTTTCGAGGTGAGCTAGTGGATTAAGTCGATGCGAGCTTACCTCAAATCGAGTCGAGCTTCCTCCCAGTGCCCAACCCGACCCAACCTAACCCAACACCCAATCCAACCCTAACCCAGCTCAACCTAACACCCAACCCGACCCAACACCCACACCCGACCCAACCCAACTCGACCCACACCCCACCCGACACAACCAGCCACCCGACCCAACTGACCCAATCCCTAATAAAGTACCCAATCCCTAAATAAAGTATTCATATATATATATATATATATATATATATATATTATATATATATATATATATATCTATATATATATATATATATATATATATATATATAAAATTAGATAGATGTATCTTGTTGTGGTGCAGAGAGAGAGAGAGAGAGAGAGAGAGAGAGAGAGAGAGAGAGAGAGAGGAGAGAGAGAGAAGAGAGAGAGAGAGCAGAGAGAGAGGCTTGGGCGCGACGGTCCGGTAAAGAAAGGAAAAAGGATAAGAAATGAACGAACGAGTAGGGTAAGGTTTTAAGTTTTAAGTTTTATTATTTTAAAAATATATGGGAAATGGTTCTGTGTGGTCGACCTCATGGAACTTCCCATGAGGTCGAGTTGTGTGGGCCCCACTGTGATGCGTGTTGAACATTTACCCCATCAGTCAGATGCACCATTCCATGGTGGGCCTCGGGAATCCATGACTTGTGTGGGCCACACCACATACAAAAGTTGAGAGGGGTTACCCTCCCATTAAAACATTCATAATCATTTGTTAGGCCCACTGAGATGTGGTTCACAAATCCAACCCATCCATTATGTATGTCCCACTTGGATGAGGGGTCAGACCAAGTTTCAGACGCATCCAAATTTCAAGTGGGCCCCACCAAGTGCTTTGATATGTTTTAGGCATGTCTTCACATGATTTTAGATGGTATTGCTCACCTGAGTTCTGTATACGACTGATTTTTGAGATATCCCATAATTTAAAGGGAGCCCATCAAATGCTGATGTTGATGTTCGACACACATCATGGTGGGGCCCACATAGCTTGACCTCATGCGAAGTTCCCATAAGGTCAACTGCATAGAACTATTTCCATATATATATATATATATATATATATATATATATATCTATTATAAAATATTTGAGTCGAGCCAAGTTTCGGTTTTTATCCGAGCCGAGTTCAAGTTGAGCTGAGTCAAGAAGTTTCAGTTTTTATCCGAGCCGAGTTTGAGTTGAGCTGAGTTAAGCTCCATTATATTCGACCTCAGCTCGTTTTCAAAACGACCTGGGTCATATGAAGCTTGGCTCACCTCGAGTCATCATTAAAGCTGGGTCAAGCTGAGCTACATTGAGTGAGCTTTTTGAGCTACCTTGGCTCATGTAGTTCTAGTGGGATTTGGTGCACTAGTGTTGGTATGATTCAACCTTAAGGCCTAGATGATGATGATGATGATTCTGTTACCTTCTTCCTATTCTTTTGAGCCTATTATCATACATGGTTGAGCAGCGAGACTGCTATTGAAGTTGTTTGAAGATATGATTGCGAACCCCACCATGATGTATGCTTTGTATCTATGCCGTCCATCTATCTGGAGAGATCATTTTAGGGTAAGATCCAAAGAATGAGTCACATCCAAAGCTCCAGTGAACCCCACCACAGAAAACAGTGGGGAGAGTGACACCACCGTTAAAAACTTCTAAAGTTTTCGATCAAGCTGATATTTGTGTTTTTCCTTCTTTCTTTAATGTCTTTGTTAACTTTTGAACAGGTTGAATTTCGAAAAAACATCATGATGGGCCTTAGGAAGGTTTCAACGGTGGGCATCAATCTTCCAGCTGTTTTATGTGGTGGGATCCACTAAAGCTTTGGATATACCTCATTCTGTGGCTCATGCCTTAAAATAATATCTCCAAACGGATGGACGTTGGGGATACAACACATACATCATAGTGGGGTCCACATAACTTAGTGACGTCACTTCAGTAGCGAGTCTCGCTACTCAACCTGTGAGTATCTAATCCGCCTCCCCCACTGTGTGTGTGCCATCTAAACTGCCCATTAGATGACAAGAGTCCTACGTCAAAGGGAACAATGGAGGACTTTTGGAGAGAGTGGTGCCAACTGTAGAAATGGGGTCCACCATGTTGTGCACATGCCATCCAACCCAGCCATATGATTTTATATTGCTAAGTGATTTGTCCAACCCGAACTTTGAATCATGACGATTCTTTGGATGAACGGTCAAAATGAGGAGATGCACCACATGCACGGTTTGGATTGCACACACACACACATCTAATCATTCTCTTCTAGATATTGTTAGGCAGTCCTTGTGTGATAATGTTATTATTAAGAGGGTGTGTGGAACAGGAGAACACAGGAATTTAAATTCCAATGGGCTGGTGTGTCCTGGCCTATCTTTTAGTGGGCATGGCTTTTCGCTGTTCCCCACTTCATTCCTGCTCTTGCATGCCCTTGTATTATAAGACAAGATCATTTGCTTTGGTGGGCCTTTCTTGCCTCTTCTCTTGGACACTAGCCCTTGACTTGCTCTTGTTCTGGGGCCTCTTCATATGCCAGTGGCATGCTTTGGAAGCTTGCTTTGATTTTCAAACAACATTCTCAAGACTTTAGGGATTTGATTCCCCCCCACTCTCTTCTTCTGTGGGTGAGATTCAGATAAACAAAAGCAAGATTTCCATCATGTTCCTTTTTTTTTTAAATTCTTGTCGTTAGTTCACCACCATTTTAAAATATTGTAGTGTCTCATCTGGTGATCTGAACTGTGTAAAATGTGGGCTATTATGGATTGGGTGTACCCTGAAACTTGTTCATATTGGAGAGGGTCGGTTGGACACACTTTGGTTTTTGTTTGGTTTTTATTGATTTATTTCTAGCCACTCATTTTGTGGGCAATGATATTTGATTGGTGTGATTTTTAGGTGATCCTCTGTCCGCTGTAGAGCCCTACTATTTCGACGGTCTGGATTGATTTGCTTGTATGCCATCCCATCTATGGTCTCACCATGACCTTACAACTCTCGTAAGTGTATGGTGACCTAGATCATGTGGGCCCTATTATGGATAGGGCATAGCCAGGAACTTGCACCGAGTTGTGGACATCTGGCAAGTTTCTTGCTACCCATTCATTTTGGGTACAGCCTAATTGGATGGCTATGATCGGTTGATCAATGTGAAATTCGGGCCTTACTATCAGATGGTGTGGATAGACTGCTTTGTGTGCCATGTGTGTGATGGATGAGACACCATAGCTTAAAAATGACATCAAACTATCACTGTGAATCTTTTTTTGTGGACGTTCCGAGCTTAAGCTTCCGTGGAATTCCAGAATTTCTTAGTTTAGGTTCGATGCTGTTGAACTTACATAAGAGCTAGTTTCGTTTAAATTATATTTGAGCCAAATTTCAGTTCACAATGTATATTTTTAATTTTTTATAATTATAAATAAAATAAATACTAAAAAATTGATTCTCCGATTTTTTTTTTTTTTTTTTTTTAATAAAAAAAGTAAATTTAAAAATTCCTTTTACATCAACTCTCTTTTGTAGAAATGGATCCTAGTAGCTCCAGGCTCTATCAAACTCACTTCTAAGAAAAATGATTTCTTCCAAAGAGTGAAGATGTATCTTCCATGAAACTCGCTCCCATGGATTTATCCATTTCAAGTTCCATATATGAATGAACCCTAGTGGTGTTTTTGTTGAGTTCTACTTGGGTCACTCCATGGCTTTTTAAATGGGAGGAATTGGAAATAAATGGAATTGATTACTTGATAGTTCTCGTAATACACCTGCTTGTAGCTAATGGTGTGTGGGACCCATGTAAGAACTCTATGTGGTGGGCCTTATTGACTAATGGCCTGGATTGTGATATCAGTGGACTATGTGATTAAGTAAACCAGTGAGCCCCACTTCAAGTGATATACTATGCAGCAGTACGTATTAGGGCTGAATGCTATAGGGATGCGCAAGGTTTCTGAGTTGAGCTAGGACACAACAATGTGGAGCAGGGGAGAGAGAGTTCTGATGAGATTCAAACTCTCATCTCCCAGTTTCTATATAAGAGAAGAGCTGGGTCCCCAATCCTATACAACGACATAACCTAAGTCTCATCTACTATTTGCTTTGGTATTCTATTATTCTCAGGTAAGCCATCCGAACCCTTGATCCCCATGTTCTATGCACAGATAAGATAGATCCGTGGGCCTATTCCGCATATATGTTAAGTCCCACAACCCATTCTCAGGTGGGATACATCATAGAAAGCTATACAACTACTAAAAAACACAACAACCGCCACATTCATGTGGGTGCATTCCATCTTTATGGTTGGATTGACTTGATTTTTAGGTTATACCGTTTTTATAGTAGAATAACCTTGTTGAATGAGGGAATGTCATACAAATACCATGGTGGGTCCTACATGAGCTATGCCTATATACATACATAGGGGGAAAAGGTACCATGAGTTTGATCTCATGAGAGCTTCCCATGAGGTCGAGCTCCGTCGGCCCTACCATGATATTTTTAGACATTCACCCCATCAATCACATGCACCCATCTGTGGTAGGTCACGGGCCTAAAATTTAGGCTAATCTATAACTTTGGTGGGCCTCATTACGAACAACCATTGAGAGTGGATATACACTCATTGAAATGTTCCTGATTATTTATACGCCCACTAAGATTTGGTTCAAACATCCAACCCATCTACTATGTGTGTCTCACTTGGATGCACGGGTACACCAAATTTCAACCCATTCCAAAACTTAAGCCGGCACCACCAAGTGCATTTAGATGTTTTAGGCATGATTTCTCATGATTTTAGATGGTGTAGCTCACTTGAGTTTTGGATACAGTTGATTTCTGGGACCTCCTTTAACCTAGAGGGGACCCATCAAATGCACGGCAAGGATGTCTGACACACGAAGGCGGGCTCCAAAGAGTTAGACCTCGTGAGAAGCTCCCCTAAGGTCGACCTCATATTAACTTTTCGCATACACATACACTTGATTTTCAAGACCATAACAGGCGCATGTTAAAGCTTCACATTGATCATTTAGTAAATTTAATACGGTTTCTAGGGCTCCACATTTCAATATTTCATTAACTACACTATGGTACTAACCGTTGTCATGGTTCCATACTTGAACAATATCACGGACTAGCATTAAGACCAAGAGCTAGAGATTTAGGGGTCGCTTGGATGCTTTTAAGTTTTAAGGCTTATAAGTAGGAAGTGACTTATGAGTAAGTCACCGGTGGTGTTTGGGGGAGAAAATTCACTTATAATTTTTCTTTTTTTACGCACACTTTTAAGTTTTCTGTGACTTTACTTAAAAGAAAAATGATAAAAAAAATTCACGGATCTAGGTTGAAAAGTTACTTCCTTGTGATTTAAAAGATCTGAGTCACTTTTAGATGAAAGTCACAACTCAGGTTCTATCACCTTAAAAGTTCTCTTGCTCCTCCTCCTCTGGAACTTTCCCCCTCCACCCCCAATGCATTCAATTTACCTCAGCCCACTTGGGTTAGATAATTTTTTGCTATTGTGGATTGGCTTTGTTTGACTTAGTTCCGCTCGGCACCGCCGAATAATCCACTCAACTTGTCATTCATCCAACTGATCAGCTGGCACATGTTACTCGAGGTCCGAGTCACAGGCACAAAAGTACACATGATCTTTTTAGGGAGTTCATTTGATACTCTAGCTAAGTGCGAGACGTCATATGCAGACCCTCATAAATTGTAGATGTTGCATCAATTAACTAACTCTCCCTAAGTAAAATTCCCATAATGAAATTCTTTGAACAATCTTGGCCTTTAATCTTGACCACTTGTTTGTTGAAATAGGACTATAAAATATTATTTTTCATATTTTTTAACATTGGGATTTTAACTCATGGCTCAATAATAGACAAAGTATCTTTCAATCCTGAGATCATGAGTTCAAGTGCCTATGTTATTAGCATATGTATGTCAGAAAAAAGAAGAAGAAAATTTTCATTTTTAACCGTCTAATAACTAGCCACAAATCAGATAGCTAGACAACAAAATATGGTAGGTTGTAGTACTTAAATGGACCAATAATTTGGATAGTTTAATTTGAATTACTTGTATTCTAGGTATAAGTAATTCCATTTCTCATCCTTTTAATGATTTGTTATTGATGAAAATGTTTGGGTTGTTTGCGAGTACCAGGGAATTTAGATGGCAGAATTTGGCCCTCCACGTCCTCATTTAAGGGAAGTGGGGCTCACAATTGCCACCTCCATAAAAGCAACCAAGATTAAAATGGTCAGGAAGTCTTATCATTGCATTTTCATTTTGGGTCACCTTGGCACTTTAGGTTACAGCCAAACGGGATGTTGATTAAAAATGAAAATTTAGAGAAACTAAATTAAGGTTAGGAAATTCAATGAGGGGCTCCTCATTATAACAATTGTAAGAGATCTGAGCCATTCATCAGGTAGTGCGCACAGTCAACTGGCCGCATACAAAAAATCAAGGTAGTACCTTGTTTACACCTTATCTAACATTGTCATATCAGACAGCTAGAAAGTTAACACAAAGCAACACCATCGTACGGGAGATTAGGATGAGATCTGTGTTGGGAGCCGTTGCACAAAACCTTAGGATCTATCCTCCAAAAAACACCAGAATTATGGGATAATAAAGCAATGAAATAAATCAAAGTACAAACCACACGACATAAGAGATTTTTTACATGAAAAACCCTCAAAGAGGTAAAAACCATGGGACCTCGTCCAGAGCAACAATTCACTGTGAAGTAGAATATTACAACCGATCACAAGCACACACCGCTTGGATCAACCTTCTTCACTCACGCAGAAGTGGATGAACAATAAGAGAATAATGAAAAACGGAGAGATCTTACCGATTACGAGGACGTAAAAGCGCTGAGACGTCAACCGCGAAGTAGATCACCTATACGAGCAGAATCTCCCTTCCATAAGCTTCCTCTCTCTCTCTCTCTCTCTCTCTCTCTCTTTCTCTTTTTCTCTCTCTCTCTCTCACCCACACCTTTGATAACCCTAAACCTTTTAGTAAACCCTTGCGAAGCTTTAGGAAACTCTCTTGCATTCCCCTGTAACAACCCTAGGACCCCTATTTATAGTTTAAGCAACTTCATTTCGCACCTCTTGCGAAACGCCGCCTCAAATTTACACAGTCTGCACAAAATTCAGACATGAATTTGCGTAACCTCGACTGGTCAAGCAGAGTCCTCGACCGGTCGAGCGGCCCACTCGACCGGTCGAGCACCCCACTCGATTGGTCGAGCACCACGGAGTTCCAAAACCAATTGCTTGTTAGACTTTGAGTCGAGCGCCACTCAACTGGTCGAGTGGCCCACTCGACTGCTTGAACACGCGGTACGCACATGTTTGATACTCGGAGCATGTCGTTTAGTTATACTCTCGAGATGTGACATTTATGGCTATTGTTGTTTGCCTTATCTGATAATAAAGCCAGTGTACTTTATTACATCATGATACATGCCCACGCGCATCATATGTATGCTTGTTATGAGGAGTAGCATATGCCATTGGGCTAGTTGATTATGGGGCTCCTTGTGAGACGGAGTTGCCATACATGAGCGCGCAGTACGAGTAGGTTTGATGCATGATTGGATAGTATGGCTCATGCATCTTGCAGTTTATGTTATATGTGCGCCCTAGCGACATCAAGCTGTGGCTTCCACAGGCATATTGTGGATAGCCAACTAAGACACTGAAAATGTTTGGTTTGAGCATATGCTCATGTTCGATGTCTATAGGTGAAATCCCTAAACCCCTGACATTCGCGGCTTGACCCAATTCTCAATCCTGGGCGACTACCAATGGACTCATTGCTTTGACTGAGCAGAAGACCAGGATCCACCAGGACGAAGAAGGGATACAATGAGCCTTCTACCTTGGTCAGGTAGATGATCGACCTATCCAGTTCAAGCCCACTACAACCGTCTCTACGTGTTGGTCGAACATTGAAAACAAATATTTTTACTCTACATAAAGGGAAATAGTCGTCATGAATCCAAATCCTATAAAAAAATAATAAATAGATAAATACATAGATTGTAGTAAACCATCAGGGTGAAAAAGTTTTAAGGGGGTAGACTAAAATGATCCAAACTAACATAGATAGTATACACCCTACCACGTATATAAACTTGAAATCAATAAAACTTAGGCAAATGAAATAATGAAATCTTTACTTATTACCCTTAGGCAATTTCGGAGACGAAATTGTTTTTAAGGGGGGTAGATTGTAACGTCCTAGATTTTCACTGTTTGGATTTTCAAAAATCTTTGAATTTTTTTAAAAAAATGTAATTAATTTATATTATCACTTACTGACCATTAACACTCAATGTTAGTTTATACACGAGTGGTAGCAATAAAGAACCGCACAAGTCCGATTAATCAACCGTAGGAAGCCAACGAATCCGCCCGATCACTTAAACACCGAATTTAGCCACATGATTTACTCACACAGAGCCTAAATCTAACCGACTTACCACTGATTAGTCAAGACAATCGTAGCTAAATTAAAAGATCTACTCGAAACTGAGTTACATAAGGCCCGGATCATGACTAATAGACCAAATCAATCCCGTTACTCTTTTAGCCTAAAATCGACAGTTTAGAGTAATCATGACCAAATCTCCACTTTCACTAGTTATAAATAAGCCAAATTATGAACATAGTTAATCTAAACCCTAATCATTACCCACGAGAAATCTCAATACCTAATTCATTCCAGAAATATCCCGATTTTTCAAATAAGCTCTAGACCGCTCGTTAGTGGGCTACTGATGAGGGTCAAATATTGCATATCAGACCCCGATCATTACCAGATTTTACGTATATGATAATGCGTAATAGAGTATTTTAACGGTATTTTTATTACAGGATGAAATCAGGAGCATTGATTGAAAAATGATGTTAAAAGCGTGGATTTTACGCTCCGAAGACACCAGAGCAAGAGACGGACTCCAGAAAACCAAGATCAACGGAGTTACACGACGGGAATCCGAGAAAATCAAGCCGTTCACGTTAAAGAGGCCCGAAATTGGTCCAGAATGCAAGATCACATGTTTTCCGCCATCCGATCAGTTCGAAACTCCGTACATGGGATGAGGGCTATAAATTAACCGTACATATTAAATTTCAACCTCTGGATATTTCGGGAAGTGCCCCAACGGACAAATCAGCCCACAAACCATCTATTCTGGGCCCACCTGATGTCTGGAACTTCTTCAAAAGTTACCTAGACAGTTTGAAATTATATGAGAAACAGGATGGACGGCTTGGATTTCTCGAAAACATCACTGTGGAACCCACATGTACAGAGTGTGTACAGTATACAATCTGTACCGCTGTGCACCGGACGGGCTCAAGCGGTCAGCGAGCCGCTGACCCGCGCTCGAGCTCTCCTTCTCAAAACCGCAGTCGCGTTACAGCGTTAACGCTGTCCGATCGGACGTCGCATTGTGGGTTCACACACACGTCCATCAAAACACATCAATCCGGGCCGTTCATCAAGTCTAAATGAAGACCATTAACATTGCCTAGGTGGCCGAATTGCAAACGGTCATACGGAGTAAAATCTAGCCGTTCAAATGTCGGTTGGACGGTGGAAACGAAAATCTGGTGGGCCACACCGAAAACAGTGAACCGGACATCCCTGGACGGTTTTCAGTTGGGAGAGTCGAATGGACGGAGTGGATTTTTGTTTTGATTGAAGGAGTGGGCCCCACCAGCAGAAAGCGGAAGTACAAAATCGCGTCTCTGTTTTCGCGGAAGACAGTGGGCCCCGTACGTCACCTTTCCGGACGATCCAAGCCGTCCATCTTGTAGAGGGCCGCGAGCACTACAAACCATGCTGATATTCCTCCCATGCGTACACACGTGCATGATACAGAGGCCACAAAAGGGCTGCCCTGCAACGTTCAAAACTGATCTCTTCGTGTTTTTCTTCTCTGGGCCGCGTTAATGGACGTTCAAAACCACCCTTTCTTGACTGAAATTTCATCCTGAATCCAATGGACGGGGTGGATTTTCCAGAAAACACTTCGGTGGGGCCCACCGATCATGGCTGCAAAAATTTCCATTCCATGTCCTGCTACAACTCTGCCACTGATCCAGCCTTCCAGCAACTATAAAAGGAGTCTTGGACATGGGAAAAACATTCAGAACCAGGGAGGAGCTCCAGATCTACAGCAAGGGAGAGAAGAAAGAGAAGAGAGAGAAGAAAGAAAGAGAGAGAAATTGGTTTGATTTTCCTTTTATGACTTTTTATCTTTTTTTTTCCATTTGTTTAATGGATTTTATGGGTAATTAATCTCTCAGCTAGGGCTGAGATGAAACCCCTAATTTGAACACCCTTTGTTCTATGTTGATTTTACTTTAATTAGATTGGTTTGTTTCTTTCCCCTTAGTGTGCTTGATTGCTTTAAATTCTATACTTCTCCATCTATGAACTTGATCAGAGTCTATGGATGGATGTGGTTTGGATGCTTATTCTAGGTGCTTGTATCTGATCATGAACAAGTTCCTGTAGAGGAAGAAACAGGGTGCTTTAATGAACTGCATATTCCATATGCCCGATTTGGAGATGGGATATGTTCTTCATGGCATTGCTTAAAGGAATTAGACAATCTGTATGCCCGATTAAGGACACAGATTGTGCTTTCTCTAGATAAGTTAGATCAATCTAATTAAGGTGAATTAACAGACAAAACAAAGGTTAGGATAATTAGGGGTGGATTCGAAAGTCCTAGTGCTCTCTCTGATTGAATTTTCTTCCTTATTCTCAATTGTTTTTCATAGATTTTGGTAGTAAATTGCTCCATTATTTGTTAAATTAGTTAAGGAGAATCACAGATTTGAATTGTGACGATCAGTCCTCGTGGGATTCGACCTCGATCTTACCGAGTTTATTACTACATCACAACCCTATACTTGGGGAGTGAACAAGTTTTTGGCGCCGTTGCCGGGGATTGTTTCGGTCCAAATTAAATTTAGGATTCTCTTTTATCATAATTCATAGCTTAGGATTTTACTAACTTAGAGTTCTTTTTCTTTATTTTAGAAATTAACCTATTTCCTGTTTTGTAGGGTCCTGAGATAAACTTCTAATTTGGTAATCCCTTTCTAAATTCTTTACTTTTTCTAATTTTTTATTCTTTATTTTTAGAATTAGGTTTTTACTTTTTAGAAATTTTCTAATTCTAGAATTTCTTTTGAATTTTTTATTTTTTGGATTTAGATTGTTCTCTTAAGTAACTTTCTAGTTGTAGAAATTTCTTTTTCCTTTTTAGAAACTTACTTAGTTTTTTATTTTTAGAAACTTTTTTTTTTTTTTTTTATAGAAATTAACCGTTGCTTAGGATTTTTCTATCATTATTTTAGGAAACTTGATTTGTTTTTGTTTCTATTTTCAGGAATTGAGGAAGGAAGCTACTAAGTGAGGAGGAGCTTCTTAAATCTTCTGACATCATATCTCCTTTTTCCGGGTTCTTTCTTCCCATTCTTATTACACATAGTTTTAACTTGTTTCTAGTTCTAGTTTTCTTTCTCTTAGGTTGTTACTTAGTTTATGCTAGCTAGGACGTAGATCTCTAGATATAGAACTAGCATCTTGTGACCCTGAAATAGAAAGAACATTCCATGGAAGATTGAAAGACATCCCAGTTGAAATGGCAGAAGAGAATGGAACTAAAACTCTTAGAGATTATTCAGCTCCTGTCCAATTCAATGCGCCTTCATGCATAGTGTTGCCCACCACCACGGCAGCACACTTTGAACTCAAGACTGGGGTCATACAGTTGTTGCCTTCCTTTTATGGGTTAGACAAGGAGGACCCATATCATCATGTGAAAGAATTCCTAGACATTTGCTCCACCTTTAAATTCCAAAACTTCTCAGACGATTCGATCCGCCTACGCCTGTTTCCTTTTTCTTTGAAGGATAAGGCGAAAGCATGGTTGGATTCTCTAGAAGTTGGGTCTATCACTACCTGGGACCAATTGTCTAGGAAGTTCTTAAACAAGTTCTTCCCTGTTCACAAAACTAATGCTCTCCGTAGAGAAATCACTAATTTCACACAAAAAGAGGGAGAGAACTTTCATGAATGTTGGGAAAGATGGAAGGACTTGCTTCTTAAATGTCCACACTACGGTTTTGAGAAGTGGCAACAAGTGCAATACTTTTATGACGGTCTGACACCCCAGAACCGTCGCATGGTTGATGCCACCAGTGGAGGGTCCTTCATGACCAAAAGCGATACCGAAGCGTGGAAATTCTTTGAAACCTTGTGTGAAAACTCCCAGCAATGGGACTATTCAGATAGAGGTGAAAGAAGTTCCGAACCACAAAAGAGAGGTGGCATATATGAGATAGGAGTCACACCAGATCTCCATGCCAAGATTGATGGCCTGACAAAGAAGGTTGATGCTCTGATGTTGCATAATGGACCTCCACAAACAACTCAAGTCGAGGCTTGTGCCATATGTTCTAGTCCTACCCATCCTATGCAATCTTGCCCATCTGGTACAATATTTCCAGAATTCCTCTCTGAACAAGTTCATGCTTTGAACACCTTTCAGAAACCTGGGAATGATCCTTACTCGAACACGTACAACCCAGGGCGGGCCAGGCATCCAAATTTTTCTTGGGCAAAAGGACCGCAACAAGGAGGACCAACTGGAAATCCTCCTATACAACCTCAGCAGTTTCCGCAATATCAACAACTGCCTGCACAATCAAGGAAACCATCTCTTGAGGATACACTCCATCTTTTTATGCAGAGTTCTCTCCAATTCCAAAAAGACACCCAACAAACCTTACTAGCCAACCAGCAAAGCTTACATGCAAATGCACAATCCATTGCCAAGCTGGAAGTACAAATGGGTCAACTAGCTGCCACATTGAGTGAGAGAGAGAAGGGTAAGTTCCCTGGCCAACCTGTGGCTAATCCAAAGGGACAATATGAGATTGGCTCTAATTCCAACCAAGGGCAATATCACGAGCAAGCCAAATCAATCACTACCCTTAGGTCAGGCAAACAAATTGATAACAAAATAGAGATACCTAGGGATGAATCAAATCAAAGTGAAGTAGAGAGACACACCAATGCATCCAAAGTCCAAAAACTCTCTGACTCTCCAAGAGCCGCTGACGTGCCACCTTACGTGCCCAAAGCACCTTTTCCTCAACGTCTGGCACCAATGAAGAAAAGAAACAACTTTGATGAAATCCTGGACGTGTTTAAAAAAATGCAAATCAACATCCCGTTGCTTGACGCTATTAAGCAAGTCCCTGCTTATGCTAAGTTTCTTAAAGATTTATGCACTCAAAAGCGTAAGCAGAATGTTCATAAGAAAGTCTTCCTTGCAGAGCAGCTCAGCTCCATGATTCAACATAACACCCCTCCTAAATTTAGGGATCCAGGAGCTCCCACCATTTCTTGCGGCATAGGAGATCATAAAATCGGGAAGGCATTACTTGATTTAGGGGCGAGCGTCAATTTGTTACCATATTCGGTTTATGAGCAGCTAGGACTTGGTGAATTGATACCGACTAAAATGACATTACAACTAGCTGATAGATCTGTCAAGGTGCCCCGGGGTGTTATTGAAGATGTACTAATCCAGGTTGATAAATTTTATTTTCCAGTGGATTTCATAGTTATAGATACTCAGCCTGTTCAGAATCCTCATAGTCAGATCACAGTCATTTTGGGTCGTCCATTTTGGCCACATCTAATGCTATTATAAATTGCAGGAATGGAGTTATGAAGTTGTCATTTGGTAACATGAATATTAAACTCAATGTTTTAATGCAGGACAACAACCCGCAGATTTGGACGACATATTTGAAGTGGACATGATCGAGAGTCTAGTGCAGGACTCCTTCCGTAAATCTTTTGAAGATCCACTTGAGACCTGCTTAGCACAACATGGCATGGATTTTGACATTGATAGTCCCATCCACGAAGTCAATGCAATGCTCGACTCTACTCCTATATTGGAGGCTGAAGAATGGAGAGCAAAAGTGGAACCTCTTCATCCCTCTGAGACTCTTCCTGACAGCACAGTTTCTAACTCTGAGAAGGCAAAAGAGAACAGGTTGCTTAATGTTCTTCGAACATATAAGGCAGCAATTGAACGGAAGATAGCAGAAATACAAGGAGTGTGCCCTACTGTATGTAAGGATCATGCTGTGGAAATGTCACGTAAAATACAAAGGAAGCATGATCCTAACATGGAAGAAGTTGTTCGAGCAGAAGTCCTTAAATTGTTTGATGATAGTGTCAATTACCTCATTTCAGATAGCACAGTTTATGGGAACTCGCATCACTTGTCTGGGATTGGTTAATCACAGTATTGAGGTAAGTTCTTTGGCGGACCCTGGTCTTAAAGATTAATGAATTCATGGTCCGTTTTTGTCTGGCTGAAGACGTTAGACTTAGCGCTCCTGGGAGGCAACTCAACATTTCATTCTATTTTTTTTTTTTAGTAGTTCAATGTTTGTGGGTAACATTACTGCAAACCCTCACGAGACTACAACTCGTCCACTAGGGGTAACCTAGGGGTTTAAAGGCTTGTTGCATACGCTAAATGCAATCGCGAGCACCTGCGAAAGTGGTATAGGTAGGGTTTTTCGTTTTGTGATTTTATTTTATTTTACTGATTTCTCTCTTGTGCTGACCTACTTTTACGTTGATATTTTTGGGAAAGTCTCTTGATTCTTCATCCAGGTACTATCTTTCTCTCACTTCTCTTTCCTTTTTTCTCATCTACATCGCATGCTTATTTCTTTTACATTGAGGACAATGTAGATTTTAGGTTGGGGGTGGGAGATTAGGTTACGTAATCAATATTTTCTTGGTCTTGAGCAAAAATTGTGAAAATTTTTAAAATTTTTCTGGAATTTCTATTTGAATTCAAAGTGATTTTGAAGGATAGTTGTGATTTTGAAATTACAAGATTCAGAATGTGAGAAACTTTTGACTCTTGGATTCGGTTGTCTGGCAGATTTCACACTTAAGTTTGAATTGTTAATCCACGATTAGAAGTTGTAAACATTGATTGAGCCATGATTTCACATATCCGATCTCGTTTACACGTTAAGTTTTCAGTTCGATATTAATTGATAACATGGTAATCACTAAGCATGAAAGGAACCAGCCTGAAAAATAAAATTTTTTTAGCATCAGTGTATAAAGAAGAATTGAAAGAATAAGTCGCATAATCGTCATCATAGGTTTGCTCCCTATAGATGAAGATTCGATTCCTCATAGTTGACATGAGAAAAGATTTAGGCAACAAGTTTTCATCATAGGTTTGCTCCCTATAGGTGCAGATTTGATTCTCCTCCTTGGCGTACTATTCATAAAGAAAAAAAAAAAAATGGTAGAATGAAAGGTTAATCTGTAAGGCAAGTGTTGGTTCCAGTTTTAGGTGACATGAGCTCCGTTGTTAATTACCAATGATATCATGAAATTGACAATTGAATCTCTTAATGATTGAAAGCTGAGATGACACTATACACTCATGAAACTCAATGTTTTAGAATTATTCTAATTCATGGTTTAATAGTTTGAACTTGTTTATGAAATTTACAGTGAACTTGATTCCAGGAGAAAATTCCACTCACCATGCATGAATCATAGAATGATCACATCTCGACTATCAGTTCACAAATCACTTGAATTTACAGGAATTGCCTTTTATTTCCGAAATTATTTTTCGCATGTTTTGCTCGGGACTAGCAAAATGCTGGTTAGGGGTTGTGATGAGGGTCAAATATTGCATATCAGACCCCGATCATTACCAGATTTTACGTATATGATAATGCGTAATAGAGTATTTTAACGGTATTTTTATTACAGGATGAAATCAGGAGCATTGATTGAAAAATGATGTTAAAAGCGTGGATTTTACGCTCCGAAGACACCAGAGCAAGAGACGGACTCCAGAAAACCAAGATCAACGGAGTTACACGACGGGAATTCGAGAAAATCAAGCCGTTCACGTTAAAGAGGCCCGAAATTGGTCCAGAATGCAAGATCACATGTTTCCCGCCATCCGATCAGTTCGAAACTCCGTACATGGGATGAGGGCTATAAATTAACCGTACATATTAAATTTCAACCTCTGGATATTTCGGGAAGTGCCCCAACGGACAAATTAGCCCACAAACCATCTATTCTGGGCCCACCTGATGTCTGGAACTTCTTCAAAAGTCACCTAGACGGTTTAAAATTATATGAGAAACAGGATGGACGGCTTGGATTTCTCGAAAACATCACCGTGGAACCCACATGTACAGAGTGTGTACAGTACACAATCTGTACCGCCGTGCACCGGACGGGCTCAAGCGGTCAGCGAGCCGCTGACCCGCGCTCGAGCTCTCCTTCTCAAAAACCGCAGTCGCGTTACAGCGTTAACGCCGTCCGATCGGACGGTCGCATTGTGGGTCCACATCGTCCATCAAAACATCAATCCGGGCCGTTCATCAGGTCCAAATGAAGACCATTAACATTGCCTAGGTGGCCGAATTGCAAACGGTCATCCGGAGTAAAATCTAGCCATTCAAATGTCGGTTGGACGGTGGAACGAAGAATCTGGTGGGCCACACCGAAAACAGTGAAACCGGACATCCCTGGACGGTTTTCAGTTGGGAGTCGAATGGACGGAGTAGAATTTTGTTTTGATTGAAGGAGTGGGCCCCACAAGCAGAACAACGGAAGTACACCGCGTCTCTGTTTTCGCGTCCAGCGTTAATGCTGTCCGTTTTCGCGGAAGACAGTGGGCCCCGTACGTCACCTTTCCGGACGATCCAAGCCGTCCATCTTGTAGAGGGCCGCGAGCACTACAAACCCATGCTGATATTCCACTCCCATGCGTACACACGTGCATGATACAGAGGCCACAAAAGGGCTGCCCTGCAACGTTCAAAACTGATCTCTTCGTGTTTTCTTCTCTGGGCCGCGTTAATGGACGTTCAAAACCACCCATTCTTGACTGAAATTTCATCCTGAATCCAATGGACGGGGTGGATTTTCCAGAAAACACTTCGGTGGGGCCCACCGATCATGGCTGCGAAAATTTCCATTCCATGTCCTGCTACAACTCTGCCACTGATCAGCCTTCCAGCAACTATAAAAAAGGAGTCTTGGACATGGGAAAAACATTCAGAACCAGGGAGGAGCTCCAGATCTACATCAAGGGAGAGAAGAAAGAAGAGAGAGAGAGAAGAAAGAAGAGAGAGAGAAATTGGTTTGATTTTCCTTTTATGACTTTTTATCTTTATTTTTCCATTTATTTAATGGATTTTATGGGTAACTAATCTCTCAGCTAGGGCTGAGATCAAACCCCTAATTTGAACACCCTTTGTTCTATGTTGATTTTACTTTAATTAGATTGGTTTGTTTCTTTCCTTAGTGTGCTTGATTGCTTTAAATTCTATACTTCTCCATCTATGAACTTGATCAGAGTCTATGGATGGATGTGGTTTGGATGCTTATTCTAGGTGCTTGTATCTGATCATGAACAAGTTCCTGTAGAGGAAGAAACAGGGTGCTTTAATGAACTGCATATTCCATATGCCCGATTTGGAGATGGGATATGTTCTTCATGGCATTGCTTAAAGGAATTAGACAATCTGTATGCCCGATTAAGGACACAGATTGTGCTTTCTCTAGATAAGTTAGATCAATCTAATTTAAGGTGAATTAACAGACAAAACAAAGGTTAGGATAATTAGGGGTGGATTCGAAAGTCCTAGTGCTCTCTCTGATTGAATTTTCTTCCTTATTCTCAATTGTTTTTCATAGATTTGTGTTAGTAAATTGCTCCATTATTTGTTGAATTAGTTAAGGAGAATCACAGATTTGAATTGTGACGATCAGTCCTCGTGGGATTCGACCTCGATCTTATCGAGTTTATTACTACATCGCAACCCTATACTTGGGGAGTGAACAGCCACTAGTTCCAAAACTATAGAACTATGTCGGTCTTACTGGGCTTGACTTCCATCGTGGGAGTCGGACCTGGGTAGTATCCAGAACCGTTCAACTTAAGCCAAAGGACGAATGCATGAGAAGTGCAAATACCTTAAAGGAAGAAGCTGAAACTTAATTGAATTGAGTCGTCCACTCTTATGCAAAATTGAGGATTTCAGACCGTCGGTTTACGACCAAACTTCACACATAGAGTAAGGATATTTCCCTACTCATATCCGTTTAGCCGCGGCCCCGATCGATCATCGGTGACCGTTGAACAGACTTCTAATCATATCTGTCAATCGGCGCATCCAAATAGCAGGCCGATCATGTCCATACGTAGATCATCATTAGGGCTAACTATCCTATGATGTATAACGACATGTACGCCCCATAGTGGGCCCTAGAGATTAGAAAGACCCTCCCATAGGGCTAGTATAGTAAAAACCTAGCTCTCGGGGCCATTTACACTAAATCTGGCACTATATAAGGGCTTCATTTCGGCACCCCTCTCCCCATACAAATTTACCCTAGAAGAAAGAAGAGAGAGAGAGAGAGAGAGAGAGAGAGAGAGAGAGAGAGAGAAGAAAAGAGGGAGAAAGAGAGAGGGAAAGGTTGGAAGTGTGATGATATGTGTCCTTGCTCTTACCCGGGTGGTAGACTCCCTAGAGTTTCAACATCGGGTTAAGGGTTCGAGTACCCATGGTGGTGAAATTCCACGGCATACGTGTGTGTGTGTGTGGCGTGAGTGTGTGGGGGTGTGTGCGTGTTTAAAAAAAAAAAAAAAAAAGCTTGGAAGTATGATGATATGTGTACCTTCACCCTCACATCCCCCTCTATAGCCACCTTGCTACTCATGGATCCTTTGTGGAGTTCTCTCGGTGGTAATTGGAGGTAATAAATAGATTATATTCTCTAATCTAGTATTTTGGGTTAGGTTTTCTAATCCTTACAATGGTTCGTATGATTATTTAGGCTTTGGTGAATTTTCCATATAACCATAATTGTAGGAGCGCTTTGAATCGGGCGAATCATTACAAAGGTGTGGACTATTATCCTTAGGTGACAGATTACCAATTCTAGGATGAACTTAATGATTTTGGATGCTAGATTGATATGCATGTGTAGATTTTAGGAGATTCTATCTAGGAACTTGTTTGATGTGTATGCCTAACATACATGTAAAAATAAATTAATGTTTGATCAATCTAAAATGGTGTTTAGGCCTGGGAATTTTGCTGCATGTTCACCCTTGCATTTGATTTCCAACATGATTCTCTATACTTTTGTATGTCTGCATTTCCTGTATTGTGAATGACATGAAATTTTTGTCTCTTAGAAAAAAAATCTAATTCCATGTACATGCATGTCTAATTTTTGCTGCTAGGGGTAGTTTGCATTCATTTTGATATTTTGAAAATTATGTCTTGACTGCTTGTGTGTTATATTCTATGAATATTTGACGAGAAATCATGACTACCTTAATATGTTAAGAATTGAAGCCCTTTTGTCTGGGTTGGTCAGGAACCTATAAATTATGAGGGCAGCCCCGTCGGTTGGGCCGTCCCGAGACTAGACTGACTAATTTGGGAGAGCTCGTATGTATAACAGTAGTGGGACTACATGGGTTGCTTTTACCAGATGTCGTGCGATGCGTGCTCGCCTAAGTTTGGGCGGTTGGGTCCACCAACTGACCAACCGTGTTTGTTAACCATGTTTGCTCATGCCTGTTTAGAACTTGGAACACCCCTCGCCCACTGACGCCCACTAACAACAGATATAAATTGATCCACAGTCTCGTGAACCGGGAATGGTAGAATGAGACACTATGTCCGAGCTGTCGGCCTACGCTGGGGTGACGAGTCTCCCCGTAGTAACTTCGAGTGATCCAACTTACTAGCACTCCCCACGTGCTTGCAATCGGGGGTGGGGACCTCGATGGGATCAAGGATCGCGGGGTCTTGGCCTCGCGCGTTGAGGGGTCTGGGCCTCACAAATGGATGAGAGCATTGATATTGTCGGGGTGTACCAGTTTTTCCAACCTGTTGGATGAACGAAATTAACTAAATACTCAGCTAACATTATTCATGCATCGCATTAGCTAGGATTTGGCGACTCGGCAGTTGAGGTCGTAATGAGGGAGTGTTGGTCATGCCCGAACATGAGACGAAATCGCTCAAGGGAGTGTTGTGGGTGAGGTCATGCATCATACACATCTCATGCATATGCATTAATAAAGACTAGTTAGTTATTTATGAATGTGTTTTCATTAAATTCATCATGGAATTGTTATTTGATGTAACTTATGGCTAATGACACCCACTGAGTTAGCTACTCACTCCCACTCGGGGACGGTGTTTTAAAACACCAATTAGACACGTCATTAGATGCAGGTGAGGCAGAGCTCGACGAGCTGAGCGAGGTGAGCATGGAAGAGGTAGGGAGCTTCTCTGCTTCCAGACTTTCGGCGGTTCCTTCTAGTCTGAGTTTGGGCTACTGCGAGGTATGGGCTAGGGCTTTAATCACTTTAGGTCATGTATGGGTGGGACTAGTTCCTTATTTAGATGATTTTGGATTTGTGGTTTGAATATTTTTATATTTAGTGGCACTTAATACTGCTTTATGACTTACTTATGCTTGATGCCCTGCTAACTCTCCATTGTTTATGAGATCATCCAAATATAATTAAAATCTGAAGCCCATTAGGGCACCCATGACACCTGGGAATTCGGGAGCCGAGTTCCTACACGGCCCCCGAAAACCCGGGGTGTTACATACCTCCATCAACTCCATATTTCAAGGAGGTTTCTCCACAACGGACAGTAATCCAACTAGTTTCTGGCCTCATGACTGCTCTGGAGTATTCTCTACCAAATCGGCCTGGTCCATGAGCAGACCAAGGATGCCTCCCTTGAGTTGGCGGAAATGGATTTGGCAAAAGGAGTTACCTCCCAAGATTTCTCTCTTCGCCTGGAGGCTCTTACAGGGCACGATACCAGTAGACATGAGGATTCAGTCCAAAGGGATCTACATTATTTTAAGATGCAGCTGTTGTGATTTTGGGAATTCCTGTATGCCCAAGACCGAATCCCTGATGCATCTGTTTCTCTGGGGCCAACATGTAGCCTCGATCTGGAGATACTTCAGCTCCATGTCGGGGATCCCTTTCCAACAACATCTCTCCGTGGAAGGCAAGATTCTCCAATGGCGTCGCGCCTCGGTCCTTGGTTGCTCTCCATCTCGTTTTCGCAAGCTCCTCCCGATCTTAATCCTTTTGGAAATTTGGAAAGCCATAAATGAAGAAAGATTTGATAACAAACCTATGAAGACCTCGATCTCTATTGCTCACATCAGAAATTGTATTTCCAGCCTAATTGGTAACAAGACCGCGAGTTCTTCCCCGCGGTTTCTAACCTGGGAAGCCCTAGGGATCTCGGTTTAGCCCCTTCTCAGTTATCAAAATGAAGTTATCAGGTGGGTTAAACCGCCCAGGGATTGGGTCAAATTGAATGTGGACGGCTCCGTGAGAGGGAATCCGGGATTATTCAGAGGAGGAGGCATTTGTAGGAAGGATAATGGAGACCTCATTTTCGTTTTCTCTATTGGTTACGGTGTGGGCTCTAACAACGGAGCTAAACTCCGAGTGGTTCATGATGGGATCGCGAAATGTTTGGACATGGAGCTGAATAAGATTGAAATAGAATCAGATTCAAAGCTTGTGATTGATCTCCTTACAGGGAAATCTCACTCCTCCTGGCGTTGGAAACCTTGGGTCTATAAGATCTCAAGGACGGTTCAAAGAGGTTCTTTCATTTTTAGGCTTATTAAGAAAGAAGGAAATGGCCCGGCGGATGGTATGACCCGAGAAGGAAGTAGATGCCAATAAGCTACTTTCGTCAATAAGATGAAGGACCTCCCTATCCAGGTTCGCGGCTTGCTCATTCTTGATAAAGTCGGGCTTGAATCCATTAGGACATTCATCCCTATATCTTAGTTTTTTTTTTTTTTCCCCCTTTCTTGGTGTGCCGCTTGGCAGCTTTGTTAGCCGCTTTTGGCCGCTTCCACGATAAGCGCCCCTGTCATCTATTTCATCTCTAGGGTGCCCGAATGTCCATATCCCGTAAATTTTCTTCCTTATGATATAAAATGCTGATTCCAAAAAAAAAAAAAAAAAAAAAAAAAAAAAAAAAAAAAACATTCAATTTCATTCTTTCTTGTAGTGTGGTCCACCTAAGATTTAGATTTACCTCATTTTAAACTTATTTCCTAAAATGAGCTGATACAATGAATGGACGCCGCATGGATAAAACAGATACATCATGGTGGGACCCATTGAGCATTTCCAGTAGTACAAGCAACCTCATGGTTAGGCCTTGAGAATGAAAGTCAGTCCCAAATGAGCCTTACCTGTGACATACACATGCGGAGCAATGGAAATGGAATACCAACCATACGTTTGTGTATGGGGTCACCGTAGTGTGTATCTTTCATCCAACTAGATAATCATGTGTGGCTTAGAAAGATAAAAGGAAGACAAGAAATCAACCGGGCCTTAGAAAGATAAAGGGAAGACATGAAAGTTAGAGGTTTTAAGAACAATTTTTTTTTTTCCCCTCTTTAGTGTAGCTCATTTGGGATTTTTATCTCAAGCTTGTTAGGTGCATAGAGAATTAATTATACATACACACGGACACACATGTCATACGAGAAGAAAAGTTGAAAAACGATGAAGATGTTAAAAACGTGAACACTCGGCAATGGTTATTGTATTCAAGCAATGGTGATGTTTTTAACCAATACAGAGGACTGGTATTTAAATGTACAAAAGCAGACTGCATGAAATCGGCAATGGGGATTTTTATGAAATCTGGGGATTGCATGAAATCTGTTGATTGCATGAAGTCTGGGCGCAACATCTGAATTGCATAAAATCTGGTAATTTTCATGAAATTTGGGGATTGCATGAAATCTATTGATTGCAAGAAATCTGGCACTGCATCTTGTTTGATTTCAAATTTCAAACACCACCTTCCCATCTTGTCTGATTTCAAATTTCAAACACCACCTTCCTTATCTTGTCGATCCTGATTTGATGTCATCCAACATATTGTCCTGCTGGCTCTGAGTTGTGCTAATAATTCGTACGACATAAATACATGCAAACCACTTCCTCCCCTTCATGTGTGTTGCACGTGCTGGTTCAGTAGCCGGTAGACCCGTACGTTTGGGTTCTTTCCGTGGGTGGGTATAAAATGATTCCTGTTTAAAAAATATTTATTATAAATTGGTAGATAATTTTAAAATTTAAATTGATAAAGAAATCGTCCATTGTTATCACGTTTTTGGTGAGAATAACATTGTGACTGTGCTTATAACGGCTCTAATTGGAAACTTACACCAGTTCTCACGGGAGCTCCTGACAACTTTTTCAAAACTCATCTCATGTGATGCAACATCCCATGAAAATGCCGGAGCCCAACTTTTACACTTATCAAAAACTTTGTTGGGCAATAACAAAAGAGAGATAAATCAAGGAAGAAAACTATTTCATTTTTTCATGGCTCACCAAAGTTTTGGGTCAGTGTAAAAGTTAGGCCCTTAAGGTTTGGGTGCTGCATCACATGAAGGGTTCATATTTTACACTCATATTACAGGAGATAAGTTCTCAAAAAGATCTCCCAATTTATAGTGAGAACGGTGGGCAGGTAAGCATTGCTCGTGTAATCGGTATCTCTACCATATAAAATGACATTTTTGCTCGAATCAGTCTATGCAGGGGCTCCGTGGGGCCACCATGACGTGTATGGGTTTAACCAGGCCTGCAAATACCGGGTAGATCCAAGGCTTATGTGGACTACAAAGTGCGGATTGAGAGCAAATCGTTAATAGCTTCTTAGGGGCTATGGAAGTTTTGGATTAAGATGACTTTATGAATAGGTTAGATGGGAAATAAACATCACTATAGGCCTAGGAAGCTTTCAACTGTGGGTCTCATTATCATTATTGTTTCAGTGGTGTGGTTATTAAAGAAAATCTAGTTATTAAAGAAATAACTAGATTTTCGCCACGCCAATAGAGATAACTAATATTATTTGGAAATTGGAAAATCTAGTTTATTTATTTATTTATTTATTATTATTATTATTTTATTTAACACACGCGCACACACACCCCCCCACACACTCACGCTAGTGGAATTTCACCACATATGGATACCCGAACCCTTGACCGAGTGTTGAAACTCCCAAGAGTCTACCACCTGAGCAAGAGTAAGGATCCTGGAAAATCTAGTTATTAAAGAAAAGTTTGGATTTTCGCCACGCCAATAGATGGTTGGTGTGTGGAGTAGCCCACTCGGATCCCCCTCTATGTCGGTGTCCTGGATAAGCAGACTATCTAATAAAGTGTACATGGCCCACATGATAACCGAGAAAATTCCATCGTTGCAATCTCACGTGATGACCCTAGCCTAAAAATGAACTGACCTAAAAGTCAAGTAGCTCACAAAACCGTAAAATGTATAGATGCGCTGCTTGTTTGCGACCTTCTCTTTCTTTTCATGTAAATTGCATCCTTTACTTTTTTTTTTTTTACACATGCACACACACCCCACACACTCACGCTAGTGGAATTTCACCACCTATGGATACTCGAACCCTTGACTGAGTGTTGAAACTCCTCGGAGTCTACCACCCGAGCAAGAGTAAGGATCCTTTACTTCCCTCGTCTCCTTCTGTTTTTTTTACTCTACCTTCGGGAAAATCTCTCCACCCTTTCTTCTTACGCAGATTAGGTGGTGTTGCCCGTACCACCCCACTACTGGCATGGTGACTTTTGGGGCGTTGGTTGAAATTTGGTTTTTGAAAAAAATCAAATATTCAGAATTTTTGTTTTGCTGTCAAAATGGTGTTTAAAAATTTCAAAAGAAAAATGCAGTTTTTATTTAATCCCACATTGGAAATGAAAAAAGAAATTTTGACCTTTATATATGGAGGTGTGTAATACGCCTGCTAATCGAGTCTGCCTGAAGATCAACTATGTTGAAAAGTTTTTAAATATACCCTTCGTAATTGCTCCATGCAAGATCTAACATATTTCACAACAACGCTGGATCGTATCCGTCAATCTCGGCAAGATTTACTTAATCAAGCGGATATTGCAATCGTGGAAATATCCTCCACAATCTTTAGATCGCGTATCGCATCGTGTCTTAATGGGGCGTATTACTGGGCGTGATCTTCAGCCCACGTCCATACTTGGGTTGATTTCCTAGCTCGGTACTCTGAACTCATGGTCGGACGGTCCTCATCCGAGCTTGGACTCATCATGTCTGCGGCTGGCACTAGTAGTCGGGGTTCGTAGTCGAGGTATTAGGATCGGAGTATGTCGAATGTGCCCGTCCCGGGTTTTAATCCTCGGCCTCTAGTCGGAGGTAAGTTCTTCTTAGCTGACTCACAGGCACGAGTCTTCGGATGAGGATTCTAGCTCGGGATCATGACTCATCAAGGGAGAGCTCGGTTCAGCCAAACCTCTGTAACTTAAGGGTTTACCCGAACCCGAAGTGATGTTTTCCTTCCGAGGCCTGCCTTCCGAGCTCTGAGCCCTCACTAATCACGACTTGAGTTTTGTATCGTCTTTACCTCTCGTGTGATCCACTTGAGTTTTGTATCCTCTTTATTTTTGGTCGCAGCCCCTAAATCGATCTCTCAAAACGGATGGACGGAATGGATTTAACATATACATCGCAGTGGGCCACCCCCAGCATCCTTGCGCAGGAAGTTCCTGTGCAAGGCTTTCGCAGGAAATCCGCGTCCGCAGAGTTCTACGAGGACGCGGATTGCGTACTACCCCCGCCCGTCCCTAGCTCCGAACGGGCAGTTCCGTGGGTGGGCCCACCATGATGTATTTGTACATCCAAAACGTCAATCCCTTTTCTCAGATTATTTTAAGGCATGAACACAAAAATGAGGCAGATCCAACGCTCAAATGGACCACACCAAAAATAGCAGCAGGATAATGATTTTCACCATTAAAAAATTCACAGGTCCATTGTGATGTTTTTTTTTTTACCATCCAACCTATTCATTAGGTCATGTAGATGTGGATGAAGTGAAAACACAAATATCAGCTTGATCTGAAACTTCTCCAGCTCTCAAGAAGTTTTTAACGGTGGACGTTCAATCCCCACCTTATGGTCCAATTAATCATTGGACTTGCTTCTTTTATTAGATCACACCTTGAATTATCTGAAAAAGTTGACAGACAGTGTGGATCAAACACATAAATCATGGTGGGAAATAAAGAAGTTTCACAGGTTAAAGGTTTATTTTGTATTGCGCAAACAATTTAAAAGAAAAAATTTCCGTAGTAACTTAAAAAGGGGTACTTTTGGAAGTTAAAAATTTTTGTTTAATGAAAAATCACGGAGCGCATTCCGCGTTCACCATTAAGCCAGACTTCTATCACTGAGAGAATTTAGTGAAAAACCACTTAGCACTTTCGGTCTTCCGCGTTAACAACACATTAACAAACACCACTAAACACGGAAAATTTTCCTCATTCCGCGTTAAGCGTAAAAATTCAGCGTTAACAAACACGGCCTTAGTTTCGTTTAAATTATATTTGAGCCAAATTTCAGTTCACAATGTATATTTTTAATTTTTTATATATTATAAATAAAATGAATACTAAAAAATTGATTCTCCATTAAATTTTTTTTTTTTTTTTAAATTTTTTTAAATATAAAGAGTAAATTTAAAAATTCCTTTTACAGCAACTCTCTTTTGTAGAAATGGATCCTAGTAGCTCCAGGCTCTATCAAACTCACTTCTAAGATAAATGATTTCTTCCCAAGAGTGAAGATGTATCTTCCATGAAACTCGCTCCCATGGATTTATCCATTTCAAGTTCCATATATGCAATGAACCCTAGTGGTGTTTTTGTTGAGTTCTACTTGGGTCACTCCATGGCTTTTTAAATGGGAGGAATTGGGGTCCTTACTCTTGCCCGGGTGGTAGACTCTCAGGAGTTTCAACTCCCGGTGAAGGGTTCGAGTACCCATGGGTGGTGAAATTCCACCAGCGTGAGTGTGTGTGCGTGTGTTAAAAATAAAAAATAAAAAAATATGGGAGGAATTGGAAATAAATGGAATTGATTACTTGATAGTTCTCATAATACACCTACTTGTAGCTAATGGTGTGTGGGACCCATGTAAGAACTCTATGTGGTGGGGTTTTTTGACTAACGGCCTGGATTGTCATATCAGTGGACTATGAGTAAAAAAATGATACAAATTTAAAACTCAAGTGGGCCATACGACAGGGAAAAAGTGGGAGAAAAGTGCCTACCGTTGAAACCTTTCTGGATTCTGTTTATATGCTATTGGCATACTTATAAGGCCATTTCCCATTAGGATGAAATGGAAACACAAAAATATTAGCTTGATTCAAAACTTAAGTGGTCCCATGAATGTTTCAATGGTGTGGATTGAATCCCTACATTTTTCATTCGTGTGGCCCACTTGAGTTTTGAATCTACCTCATTTTTGGGCTCACGCCATAACATGAGATTGGAAGAACGGACGGATGGGATGATTTTCTCACAAATATCACGGTGGACCCCACCTAGCTTCCGAGTAGCAGGCAATCCGCGTCCTTGTCTCATGGCTTACGAGTCATTCATGGCTCCACCATGCGGGAGTCGACCTAATCCATGCACGACCCTGCAATATGTCCCATCGATAGATGGCTCTAGCCATATATTAGGGTTTTCGGTTCTGACGTGTCATCCCCTCCTCTAAAGTCAGAACATTGTATCTGGAAGACGCGGCAAGGACGGGCATTGCATCCTACACGGCCCGCAGGAGCCCTGTGGGACCCACTGTAATGTATTTATATATTTTATCCACTCCATCTATTTATTTTTTCAGATCCTTTTGAGGTATGACTCAAAAAGTAGGCAGATCCAAGGCTGAATAGGGCAATATCACGTGAAGTACGTAGTGGTTATAATGCCACTATCGTTGAAACCTTTTTACACCCACCTTGATGTATATTTGCCTTCCAACCTACTCACAAAGTCATATGACAACCAGATGATGGAAAACACAAATATTGATAGAGGTGCACATGGAATCGGTAGTACTAGTAAACTGGTCCAGCCAAATCGCAATGGTTTTGAAGTGTGCCCGTTCCGAAAATTAAAGAATTGATAAGTTCGATTCGGTTCTTGATTTGGGGTTATATAAAATTGAACAGAACGGTGGAATGGACCTTGAAACCGAACCGTTCTCAACAATAAATATTAAAATAAAAAAAACCTAATATCTTGATTCTCTTTACACCGCCAGCTGTCCCATTTCATTCCCATATCTCTCTCTCTCTCTCTCTCTCTCTCTCTCTCTCTCTCTCTCTCAATTGAGCTGGATTATAAAAAGTCTAGAATTGTAGAATTAATCCGAATCGAATGGGGTTTTACGGTCTTGTTCTGGTTTCGATTTTTTTTGAAATCGTTAGTAACGGTTTGGTTAATGTTTCACCCCATAACTAGACTGTACCGACCAGTGTACATCACTAAATATTGATATAAAAAAAAATATGCATCCTTCGAAAATTTTTCAAAGAAAGAGATTTTATTTTATTTTATTTTAAATTTTTTTTTTTTAACACCCCCACGCTCACACCACATGCACACACACCCCACACATGCACGCTGTGGGATTTCACCACGGTGGGTACTCGAACCCTTGACCCGGTGTTGAAACTCTAGAGAGTCTACCACCCGGGTAAGAGTAAGGACCCGAGTGGTAGACTCCAGGGAGTCTACCACGCTGTGGGATTTTACCACGGTGGGTACTTGAACCCTTGACCCGGTGTGGAAACTCCAGGGAGTCTACCACCCAGGTAAGAGTAAGGACCCGGGTGGTAAGAGTAAGGACTCGGGTGGTAGAATAAAAGGGATTTTATTCTACTTTTTCCTTTGTTGGGTCTATTTGAGCATTAAATCCATGTATTATTTTAATGTATTTACTATATATTCAGGTTTTTTCGGCTCATTTTAGGAAATGAGCTTAACAAACGAATCAGTACTACACCATAGGAAACAATGGTGATTGACCCCGTTAAAGGCTTTTTGCGGCCACAAAAGCTTTGTATCAAGTTAATATTTATTGTACACCCCTGATCCATAGCTCAATTGGTAGACGGAGTGAAAGATACCTTATTTCAACATTGAGGTCTTGGTATCGAATCCCTAGCGGGGGTGGCTAACGGTGATGTGTGAACTGACAGTGGGGGTATGCTAACAAGCTAACAAAAAAATAAAAAGTTAATATTTATTGCTTACTTTTATCTAAGTTTGTTTGACTTACAAACATGTGAGATGCCAAACAAATATTACGGTGGGTATTAAAATGAGCCAGGGAGTTTTTCTTATGGTGTGGTCCACTTGAAATATGTATCTGCTTTATATATATATATATATTATATATATATATATATATATATATATATATATATATATATATATATATATATATAAACCTAAAATGAGTTTTAAAAGTCGGACGGTGTGTCTATGCAATACATACATCAGGTAGGCTCCACGGTCAGGGCCACACTGGGTGAGGCGGTGCAGGCCTTCCAATGGGGCCTACCTTGGTGTATTTATTCTGTATCGATACCGTTTGTCCGTTTTTCTCATATCATTTCAGGGCATTATGCGGATCCAATTGTTAAGTGGAGCATACAGTCGGAAAGAGTTGTGATTGACCATTAATGGTCCACAAAAGTTTTGGATCAAGATGATATTTATTTTCTTCAATTCATCCAGTATTACGTGACCTTATCAACAGATTGGATGGAAAATAAAGACTACGGAAACGTTAATTTATGCCCTAAGAAGTTTTTAATGGTATGGCGTTCAATCAACACTGTTTCTTATAGTATGGTCCATCTGATAATTGTATATGATTCATTTTTTATATTCTGCCCTATAATTATATGGAAAAATGGATGGACGGTGTGGATACGGAATAAATACATTAAGATGGGCCCCACATTAAGGGACGCACTGCCTTTGGTGAGTCCGGAGTCTCACCTAATCCGCTCCCATATACTCGGGTCGCGTATGAAGCTTGTTACGCGGGCACTCAGGAGTTGTACACGTGGCATTAATTCAAATAAAACCGACTAGATTGTGCAGTCCACTGTTTCTAACTCACAATCCTAAGATAGGTTGAAAATTCTATCTTCTGATCTGTGGACACTTGTTTGGATCATTAGATTTTTTATTTCATTTTTAACCATCCAATAAATGTCTGATAATTTGAAAATCAAATAAGTTTAATTTTTGGTTCCCGAAAGATCTATAATGGGTACCGTAATTTGGACGGTTTAATTTGGCTACTTGTATTAGACATGTATTTTTCAAGAAATAAAAAATGCCTGTGTATCGTCTATTGCTCTCTTCCAGAGTATCGAAGTTTCTCCTCTCCGGTGTATTAAGTTTATTCTGCCCGTTGGCGCCAGAGCCACTATAACACCCTAGCCTTCTGCACGGATATGGAATGTCTTTGGGTGTTGGTGTTGGGGAATTTTTGGAAGTTAAAAATTTCCGTAGTAACTTAAAAAGGGGTACTTTTGGAAGTTAAAAATTTTTGTTTAATGAAAAATCACGGAGCGCATTCCGCGTTCACCATTAAGCCAGACTTCTATCACTGAGAGAATTCAATGAAAAACCACTTAGCACTTTCGGTCTTCCGCGTTAACAACACATTAACAAACACCACTAAACACGGAAAATTTTCCTCATTCCGCGTTAAGCGTAAAAATTCAGCGTTAACAAACACGGCCTTAATTTCGTTTAAATTATATTTGAGCCAAATTTCAGTTCACAATGTATATTTTTAATTTTTTATATATTATAAATAAAATGAATACTAAAAAATTGATTCTCCATTTAAAATTTTTTTTTTTTAAATTTTTTTAAATATAAAGAGTAAATTTAAAAATTCCTTTTACAGCAACTCTCTTTTGTAGAAATGGATCCTTATAGCTCCAGGCTCTATCAAACTCACTTCTAAGATAAATGATTTCTTCTTCCCAAGAGTGAAGATGTATCTTCCATGAAACTCGCTCCCATGGATTTATCCATTTCAAGTTCCATATATGCAATGAACCCTAGTGGTGTTTTTGTTGAGTTCTACTTGGGTCACTCCATGGCTTTTTAAATGGGAGGAATTGGGGTCCTTACTCTTGCCCGGGTGGTAGACTCTCAGGAGTTTCAACTCCCGGTGAAGGGTTCGAGTACCCATGGGTGGTGAAATTCCACCAGCGTGAGTGTGTGTGCGTGTTTAAAATAAAAAATAAAAAAAATATGGGAGGAATTGGAATAAATGGAATTGATTACTTGATAGTTCTCATAATACACCTACTTGTAGCTAATGGTGTGTGGGACCCATGTAAGAACTCTATGTGGTGGGCTTTTTTGACTAACGGCCTGGATTGTCATATCAGTGGACTATGAGTAAAAAAATGATACAAATTTAAAACTCATGTGGGCCATACGACAGGGAAAAAGTGGGAGAAAAGTGCCTACCGTTGAAACCTTTCTGGATTCTGTTTATATGCTATTGGCATACTTATAAGGCCATTTCCCATTAGGATGAAGTGGAAACACAAAAATATTAGCTTGATTCAAAACTTAAGTGGTCCCATGAATGTTTCAATGGTGTGGATTGAATCCCTACATTTTTCATTCGTGTGGCCCACTTGAGTTTTGAATCTACCTCATTTTTGGGCTCATGTCATAACATGAGATTGGAAGAACCGACGGATGGGATGATTTTCTCACAAATATCACGGTGGACCCCACCAAGCTTCCGAGTAGCAGGCAATCCGCGTCCTTGTCTCATGGCTTACGAGTCATTCATGGCTCCACCATGCGGGAGTCGACCTAATCCATGCATGACCCTGCAATATGTCCCATCGATAGATGGCTCTAGCCATATATTAGGGTTTTCGGTTCTGACGTGTCATCCCCTCCTCTAAAGTCAGAACATTGTATCTGGAAGACGCGGCATGGACGGGCATTGCATCCTACACGGCCCGCAGGACCCTGTGGGACCCACTGTAATGTATTTATATATTTTATCACTCCATCTATTTATTTTTTCAGATCCTTTTGGGGTATGACTCAAAAAGTAGGCAGATCCAAGGCTGAAGAGGGCAATATCACGTGAAGTACGTAGTGGTTATAATGACACTATCGTTGAAACCTTTTTACACCCACCTTGATGTATATTTGCCTTCCAACCTACTCACAAAGTCATATGACAACCAGATGATGGGAAAACACAAATATTGATAGAGGTGCACATGGAATCGGTAGTACTAGTAAACTGGTCTGGCCAAATCGCAATGGTTTTGAAGTGCGCCGGTTCCGAAAATTAAAGAATTGATAAGTTCGATTCGGTTCTTGATTTGGGGTTATGTAAAATTGAACAGAACGGTGGAATGGACCTTGAAACCGAACCATTATAAACAATAAATATTAAAAAAAAAAAACCTAATATCTTGATTCTCTTTACACCGCCAGCTGTCCCATTTCATTCCCATCTCTCTCTCTCTCTCTCAATTGAGCTGGATTATAAAAAGTCTAGAATTGTAGAATTAATCCGACTCGAACGGGGTTTTACGGTCTTGTTTCGGTTTCGATTTTTTTTGAAATCGTTAGTAACGGTTTGGTTAATGTTTCACCCCATAACTAGACTGTACCGACCGGTGTACATCCCTAAATATTGATATAAAAAAAAATATGCATCCTTCGAAAATTTTTCAAAGAAAGAGATTTTATTCTTTTTTTTTTTTTTTTTTTTTTTTTAAAATTTTTTTTTTTTAACACCCCACGCTCACACCACATGCACACACACCCTACACATGCACGCTGTGGGATTTCACCACGGTGGGTACTCGAACCCTTGACCCGGTGTTGAAACTCTAGAGAGTCTACCACCCGGGTAATAGTAAGGACCCGGGTGGTAGACTCCAGGGAGTCTACCACGCTGTGGGATTTCACCACGGTGGGTACTTGAACCCTTGACCCGGTGTCGAAACTCCAGGGAGTCTACCACCCGGGTAAGAGTAAGGACCCGGGTGGTAAGAGTAAGGACTCGGGTGGTAGAATAAAAGGGATTTTATTCTACTTTTTCCTTTGTTGGGTCTATTTGAGCATTAAATCCATGTATTATTTTAATGTATTTACTATATATTCAGGTTTTTTTGGTTCATTTTAGGAAATGAGCTTAACAAACGAATCAGTACTACACCGTAGGAAACAATGGTGATTGACCCCGTTAAAGGCTTTTTGCGGCCACAAAAGCTTTGTATCAAGTTAATATTTATTGTACACCCTTGATACATAGCTCAATTGGTAGACGGAGTGAAAGATACCTTGTTGGTGGCTAACGGTGATGTGTGAACTGACAGTGGGGGTATGCTAACAAGCTAACAAAAAAATAAAAAGTTAATATTTATTGCTTACTTTTATCTAAGTTTGTTTGACTTACAAACATGTGAGATGCCAAACAAATATTACGGTGGGTATTAAAATGAGCCAGGGAGTTTTTCTTATGGTGTGGTCCACTTGAAATATGTATCTGCTTTTATATATATATATATATATATATATATATATATAATATATATATATATATTATATATATATAACCTAAAATGAGTTTTAAAAGTCGGACGGTGTGTCTATACAATACATACATCAGGTAGGCTCCACGGTCAGGGCCACACCGTGCTGGGTGAGGTGGTGCAGGCCTTCCAATGGGGCCTACCTTGGTGTATTTATTCTGTATCGACACCGTTTGTCCGTTTTCTCGTATCATTTGAGGGCATTATGTGGATCCAATTATTAAGTGGAGCATACAGTCGGAAAGAGTTGTGATTGACCATTAATGGTCCACAAAAGTTTTGGATCAAGATGATATTTATTTTCTTCATTCATTCAGTATTACGTGACCTTATCAACAGATTGGATGGAAAATAAAGACTACGGAAACGTTAATTTATGCCCTAAGAAGTTTTTAATGGTAGGCCGTTCAATCAACACTGTTTCTTATAGTATGGTCCATCTGATAATTGTATATGATTCATTTTTTGTATTCTGCCCTATAATTATATGGAAAAATGGATGGACGGTGTGGATACGGAATAAATACATTAAGATGGGCCCTACATTAAGGGACGCACTGCCTTTGGTGAGTCCGGAGTCTCACCTAATCCGCTCCCATATACTCGGGTCGCGTACGAAGCTTGTTACGCGGGCACTCAGGAGTTGTACACGTGGCATTAATTCAAATAAAACCGACTAGATTGTGCAGTCCACTGTTTCTAACTCACAATCCTAAGATAGGTTGAAAATTCTATCTTCTGATCTGTGGACACTTGTTTGGATCATTAGATTTTTTATTTCATTTTTAACCATCCAATAAATGTCTGATAATTTGAAAATCAAATAAATTTAATTTTTGGTTTCGAAAGACCTATAATGGGTACCGTAATTTGGACGGTTTAATTTGGCTACTTGTATTAGACATGTAATTTTCAAGAAATAAAAAATGCCTGTGTATCGTCTATTACTCTCTTCCAGAGCATCAAAGTTTCTCCTCTCCGGTGTATTAAGTTTATTCTGCCCGTTGGCGCCAGAGCCACTATAACACCCTAGCCTTCTACACGGATATGGAATGTCTTTGGGCGTGGGTGTTGGGGAGTTTTTTTGAATAAATAAGTAAAGTATTAAAGGTCAAATATTGCATATCAGACCCTGATTATTGCCTGGATTTACAGACATGATACCGTTTAATGGTCCGCTTTATTCGTGTTTGTGATGCAGAGTATATTTATGAGCATGGACTGAAAAAGGGAGCTTAAAGCATGGATTTAACGCTTTGATGATATCAAAGGCAATGGACGGACTCCAGGCACTGAGATCGACAGAGTTGCACGCCAGAGATCGAAGAAAACCGAGAAACTGAAGCTTAAGTGGCCCAAAATTAGTCCATAATGCAAGATCAAAGGGTTTCCACCATCTGTTCGGCTCGAAACTTCATACATGACCTGATGACCATAAATGAACCGTACACGTCAAATTTCAATCCCCGGATCCTTGTGGAAGTGGCCCAACAGACAGAACAACCCATGAATCTGTGATTTGGGGCCCACCTGAGATCTGCATATGCTTCAAAGTTGGTCTCACCCCATTTTATGAGGTGACAAAGCAGATGGCTAGAGTAGATCGTTAAGAACCGTCACCATGGATCCCACCAGTGTTGAGAGTGCATGGTGCACAAGAGCCACCATACATGCACTGGACTACAAATCGGGTTAAACTAGCTTTGACCCGATCTCCTTCAAAAATGGAAACTGCCGTTTCTCTGTTCGCAACAGGGAGATCCAGATGATCATAGTAGGCCATCAAGATGCATCTTGATGGCTGATCCACACCGTCCATTCGAAGCAGAAAAATTGCCTGACGAGGACCATGAAGTCTCCACAGATGGATGTACACGTGTACGTACACGAATGGAGGGAGAGCAACACGTGTGCAGCAGAAGAAAACCTCAAGAACTCTTTATCCATTGCAAAGATTCTCTCAGAATTTACACTTCTGGTCTAAGATGTCATAACAAGATTACTGGACAGAGTGGATTTCTTGGACACCTAAAAGAGTGAGCCCCACCGACAGCCAACGCAAGAACCGTGGGCTTTGTTTCGCAATCCGGAAAAACCGGACGCAACGCGCCACTGTGGACCATTCCGTGATCATAATCACGATCAGATTCGTGATCCAAACCGTTCACGTGGTGGAAAAGGTGGTCTAGACCACACCCAAGAAGACAGACCGCATCCCAGCTACTCTTCTCCATGTCAGATGGTGATCCAACGCAAGGCTTCTTGCTATTTCTTGCGCACGTGGCTGTTGCTGTGGAAGTTCTTTACGCAAACCGACTCCAGCAGTAACGTCGCTTCAGCTATAAAAAGTAAAAAAAGATGATAGAGAGGGGAGCAGCCGGTGGTGGACATCGCAAGAGTGTTAGTTTTAGAGTTTTATTTTGTTTGTTTTTATGATTTTTGAGGGATCCAGCCCATTCATGTTGGGCTGAACCTCTTAGCCAGGGCTAAGAGGTGAAGCTTGTAGAATGATGGGGGATTTTTAGCCTGTGTTCTCTTTTATTGAACTGGATCTGATTTTAGTGTGATTTTAAGGGAATGTTTTTAGTCTTTAATGGTCTGTTGTGACTGAAATTACAATGGGTCTGCAATGACTTTGAGCATGTTCTTTTCCTTTTTTATATTTATGACGTCAGGAAGCCCTGTTGTTCACTATCGTCTCCTGGGCATGGTCGGATGTCGGTACCCTTCCTAAACTTCATACATGTGATTGGTTGGTAATTGGTTTAATTCTGTTCTTTGCTTTGTCTCTTGGGCATGGTTTGGTGATGAAATCCATTTTAATTCATATACCTTTCATCTTTTAAAAACTATATCATGTAAGTTCAGTTTAATTTCCATGATTCTTAAAGCAAGCGTAAGATCTCCCTGATCTCTACAAGTGGATCCTCTGATTCCCTAGTTTCTGTCCTCTGAATTCCTTAAGTTTTAATTTAATATTGTACCATTATTCCTTTAATTTTATCTAATTTAGATTAAATCTTAGTCTAGTTCTAATTCTACATAGTTTCAGATAACGTACAAGTATCAGTCCCTTGGGATTCGACCTCGGTCTTATCGAGTTTATTACTACATCACAACCCTGCACTTGGGGAGTGAACAAGTTTTTGGCGCCGTTGCCGGGGAATTGACGGTTATGTTTTTCTAAGATTAACTAGATTTGGGATTAGTTTAAGATTAGAATTTTTAATTTACTAACTGTAGGTTTAGGTTTTACTGATTTCTAGAAACTAACCTGTTTTCCTGTTTTGTAGGAACTTGACATAGACCCTCTAATTTGGTAATCCCTTCCTAACTTCTCTACTTTTTCTATTTTAGGCTTAGGGTTGTATTTTCTATTTTTAGGAATTCTTCCCATTTTAGAAACTAACTTTCTATTTCCATCTTAGAATTTTCTAACTTTAGAATATCTATTTTTAGGAACTAATTTCTTTTGTTTTCTTTTGCAGGATCTTAACATAGGAATTTCTAACTTGGTAACTTCCTTCTAACTTCTCCTCTACCTACTTTCCATACTGCTGTAGGACCTTTTCTTCTATTTTCTTAGGATTAGAATCAGAGTTGGGGACTCATCATGTATATGCACGAGTGGGAACGTCAGTATGCTGAGAAGAATAATCTATATTGGGATGATAATTATGATAGAAATCAACCTATGTCTCAGAATTTTCTTGAAACAATCATCGAGAACCGACCAGAGTATAACGCTTCATCGGTTGAGAAATCCTTACGCGATCATATGCAGGAGAACAATTACACCCCATGGATTAACAAGACAGTACATGAGTGTTGGGGTTATCATAACTATGAGAGTGAGAATTATTATCACTCATCCGAGAAAAAGAAAACAATGCGTGATTATATTATGAGTGATAATATGTATTACCAACCATCAGATTCTCCCACACATGATCCGTACGACTCTAATCAGTGGAACCATCAATGTCGGAAAGATGAACCAACAACATATTATAGTGATAATTCTCTTGGATCCCCCACCTTTGAGATTCAATCAAAATCGATCCAAGAGAATTCATCTCAAAGTGACACAGACTCTGCTGCGGACATGAGAAAATTAATAGAAGAGCTTGAATAACGCCTTGATAGGTTAATTGAGGCTAATGCACCTCAGCCTCAACCGAATCCAACTCTCCATACACAACCTCATACATATGATTAATGGAATCATCAAAATTGGGAAGTTGAATCAATAATGCATCATGATAACGATTCTCTTGGGTCCTATACCTCAGAAATCCAACAAAGAACGATCCAAGATAAAATTCACTTCAGAATTCCATACAAAATCTGGAGCTCATTCAACAAAACACGCTCCAACGATTTCAAGAACTTGTAAAAGATGTACAACAGTGGAGTTCACGTGATGCGACTATGAAAAATTGTACAATTGAGAATGAAGAGTTGGATTGTATTGATGAGCACATGGTTCAATTTCCCGATGAGTCGATCTCGATGACTATCCAAAGGAATGATCAAGAGATGGGTGTCTTTTAAATATAATGATAGTGACACACTTCACTCACATGATACACATGATTACATTGATGAGGTAGAGGTTAGTTTATTCGAACCTCAACCCAATCAAGGAATAGAATGTGAGGAATGTGATCCCATCCCAAGTGCATACTGCACGGAACTTGACGATGATGAGTATTGGGATTCAATCTCAAGTGTAGCCCCTGCCAATGATCAAGAGGTTCAGGAAGTTGTCAACCATAATGATTTACTCTACCTGTCTGACATGACTGATTTGAATGTGGAGAATGAACCAATTTCAACTGACCCTTCCAACCCTTGTGATGCATGTTTATACCACTCCCCTGAATTGAATGATGATATGATGCGGGAGATGGACGAGCCACTTAATATGAATCTTGAAATTGAAACCACCCAGTTGAGGTCACCATCTGAACTGTCAAATTTTTACGATTCAACGCCTCGATTGAGTAGTTTCAATGAACAGAGTGACCACATCGATGCTTCCCCTATTGATTTTCAATCTGTCTGTGCAGGACTGGAGCAAGAGAGCGTACCTCCATCCACTTTCAAGGATGATGGATTCCTTAGACAGATCATCACGAGCTCCAACGTGGAAAATAAGTCACGCTTAGCTGAACTTCTCAACTTTTTGGATGATTGCTTGACACACTTTGCAGATTCAAACGATCTCATGTCAAAAGAAAAAGTGGATGTCTTGCAAGACAACATCTCGATAGTCATCACTGACCGAGAGAACCCTCACTCTGAAGCCCCTCCTTCCCCAGACCCTGAATGTTTACCACTAAAGGAAGAGGAGCTGAAAATTGAACCGAAGCCTGGAACTTCGGAATGCATTGAAACTACATTACTTCTCAAAAATTTTTCTGAATTTTATCTACCTGTAGTCTTTGATTCACCATGGGATACTAACTTTGAGACTTTTTCTGACACAGGTGAATCATATATACTTTGGATACCTCAGGCGGATCAATGACAAATTTTTGCTAAGGTACATAAGTCTCTCTGGCCATTTATGCTCCAGGGCATCAAAGCCTATTGCAAAAAGGGCTTTTGGATGATCCTGTTGAGAAATCTACTGAGAAATTTATCCAGATATTGGCCGGAAGAGGAACTGTGTGGCATGACTGAGTAGTTTTTTCTCTGTTTTCTTGGGACTAGGGTAGTTTTTTTTTAATGTTGTTTTAGGATAGATAGTAAACTTAACGCTCCTGGGAGGCAACCCAGCTTTTCATTCCATTTCATTTTCCTAGTTAGTTAGTTCAATGTTTGTGGGTAACATTGCCGCAAACCCTCACGAGACTACAACTCGTCCTCTAGGGGCAACCTAGGGGTTTAAAGGCTTGTTGCATACGCTAAATGCAATCGAGAGCACCTGCGAAAGTGGTATAGGTAGGATTTTATTTTTGTTATTTTTGTTTTGCTTTCTCTCTTGTGCTGATCCGCTTTTACGTTATTATCCTTGGAAAGTCTTTCTCGATTCGTCATCCAGGTACTATCTTCCCATCACTTCTCATTTACTTTCGTTATCCCATGTGCATAGCATGCTCATACCTTTTACATTGAGGACAATGTAGAGTTTTGGTTGGGGGTGGGAGATTAGGTTTCCTAATCAGTATTTTCTTTTTTTCTTGAGAAAAAATTGTGAAAATTTTTAAAATTTTTCTAAATTTTTCTGAGAATCTCTTGTGAATTCGAAGTGATTTTTGACGGCCATGTTGGTGATTTATGACTCTTGGATTCAGTTCTCGGTTAGATTTCACAGTTAAGTTTAAATTGTTAGTCCATGGTTAGAGGTTTTAAACATTGATTGAGTCATGATTTCACATGTCACATCTCGCATACACATTAAGATTTCAGTTTGATACTGAAGGGTTAATTTGGTGATCAGTAAGCATGGAAGGAACCAACTTGAAAAATTGCCTATCATGATCAATTGAAAGGAAAAGATACCTTTGAAAAAGGTTAGGTAAAGAATCTTCACCATAGGTTTGCTCCCTATAGGTGTGGATCTCATTCATGTAAAAAAAGTTTGGGCGTTCAGTCTTCACCATAGGTTTGCTCCCTATAAGTGAGGACTTGATTTCCCCTTCTTGGCGTTATTTTTAATAGAAAAATCAAAAGTTGGTAGAATAAAAGAATGATCTGTGAGGCAAGTTCTGGTTTAGGTGTTGGTGGTTATGAATTTTCTTATTGGTTACCAATGATATCATGAAATTGACAATTTGATCTCTTAATGATGATAAGCCGAGATTTCATTATACACCCATGTAACTCAATGCTTAGAATAATTGATGGATTAATACTTTGAACTTGATTATAAAGTTTACCATGCACGTGAGTCCAGGAGAAAGTAATGCCCAACATTCATGAATCTTACAATTTTAGTATCTGAATTGTTTTCAAAATTCACTCGAGTTCATAGAGATTGTCCTGTAATTCTCAATTTATTTTTCGCATACTTTGCTCGGGACTAGCAAAATGCTGGTTGGGGGTTGTGTTAAGGGTCAAATATTACATATCAGACCTTGATTATTGCCTGGATTTACAGATATGATACCGTTTAATGGTCCGCTTTATTCGTGTTTGTGATGCAGAGTGTATTTATGAGCATGGACTGAAAAAGGGAGCTTAAAGCATGAATTTAACGCTCTGATGACACCAAAGGCAATGGACGGACTCCAGGGACTGAGATTGACAGAGTTGCACGCCAGAGATCGAAGAAAATCGAGAAACTGAAGCTTAAGTGGCCCGAAATTGGTCCATAATGCAAGATCAAAGGGTTCCCACCATCTGTTAAACTTGAAATTTCATACATGGCTTGAGGACCATAAATGAACCGTACACGTCAAATTTCAATCCCCGAATCCTTGTGGAAGTGGCCCAACGGACAGAACAACCCATGAATCTGTGATTTGGGGCCCACCTGAGATCTGCATATGCTTCAAAGTTGGTCTCACCCCATTTTATGAGGTGACAAAGCAGATGGTTGGAGTAGATCGTTAAGAACCATCACCATGGATCCCACCAGTGTTGAGAGTGCATGGTGCACAAGAGCCACCATACATGCACTGGACTACAAATCGGGTCAAACCAGCTTTGACCAGAGCTCCCTCAAAAACGGAAACTGCCGTTTCTCTATTTGCAACAGGGAGATCCAGATGATCACAGTAGGCCATCAAGATGCATCTTGATGGCTGATCCACACTGTCCATTCGAAGCAGAAAAATTGCCTGACGAGGACCATGAAGTCTCCACAGATGGATGTACACGTGTACGTACACGGATGGAGGGAGAGCAACACGTGTGCAGCAGAAGAAAACCTCAAGAACTCTTTATCCACTGCAAAGATTCTCCCAGAATTTACGCTTCTGGTCTAAGATGTCATAACAAGATTAATGGATGGAGTGGATTTCTTGGACACCTAAAAGAGTGGACCCACCGACAGCCAACGCAAGAACCGTGGGCTCTGTTTTGCAATCCGGAAAAATCGGACGCAACGCGCCACTGTGGACCATTCCGTGATCATAATCACGGTCGGATTCGTGATCCAAACCGTTCACGTGATGGAAAAGGTGGTAAAGACCACACCCAAGAAGACAGACCGCATCCCAGCTACTCTTCTCCATGTCAGATGGTGATCCAACGCAAGGCTTCTTGCTGTTTCTTGCGCACGCGGCTGTTGCTGCGGAAGTTCTTTACGCAAGCCGACTCCAGCAGTAACGTCGCTTCTCCATCGACTCTCACAACTATAAAAAGTAAAAAAAAGACGACAGAGAGGGGAGCAACCGGTGGTGGACATTGCAAGAGTGTTAGTTTTAGAGTTTTATTTTGTTTGTTTTTATGATTTTTGAGGAATCCAGCCCATTCATGTTGGGCTGAACCTCTTAGCCAGGGCTAAGAGGTGAAGCTTGTAGAATGATGGGGGATTTTTAGCCTGTGTTCTCTTTTATTGAACTGGATCTGATTTTAGTGTGATTTTAAGGGAATGTTTTTAGTCTTTAATGGTCTGTTGTGACTGAAATTACAATGGGTCTGTAATGGCTTTGAGCATGTTCTTTTCCTTTTTATGTTTATGACGTCAGAAGCCTTGTTGTTCACCATCGTCTCCTGGGCATGGTCGGATGTCGGTACCCTTCCTAAACTTCATATATGTGATTGGTTGGTAATTAGTTTAATTCTGTTGTTTTCTTTGTCTCTTGGGCATGGTTTAGTGATGGAATCCATTCTAATTCATATGCCTTTCATCTTTTAAAAACTATATCATGTAAGTTCAGTTTAATTTCCATGATTCTTAAAGCAGGCGTAAGATCTCCCTGATCTCTACAAGTGGATCCTCTGATTCCCTAGTTTCTGTCCTCTGAATTTCTTAAGTTTTAATTTAATATTGCACCATTATTCCTTCAATTCTATCTGATTTAGATTACATCTTAGTCTAGTTCTAATTCTACGTAGTTTCAGATAACGTACAAGTATCAGTCCCTTGGGATTCGACCTCGGTCTTACTGAGTTTATTACTACATCACAACCCTGTATTTGGGGAGTGAACATAAAGCCCTAAATTCAAGAACCTACGATAAAATTAGACACTGTGTATTAGAAAATTAGATAGAGCCATAAAACATTTGTGAGACCGGATCACTGGATTCTCATTCATTAACCTAAACATTTGATTAGGTAGATTTTACTATCAAAGCATATTAAATTTGAGTATTTAAATAAGAAATTGTTCAATGTGATACATTCGATCGGTCTCTAGCACTTTTCAATCGAACCCTTTCTCAAACTCCCCAAAGACTAGCATTCCCCAGTCTAGAATTACTGATAAACCCCACTATTTAACTCTTAAACTCTCGGAACCCCATAACAATGAATCAAGCTAAAGCAGGACATGCTTTGCATCTGTCGGTCTGATCGACAACTCGCATTAAGTTGTGAAATCTTTTAGGGTAATAAATACCATTTCCCATCGTTTTTCTTCCTTCATTCATTCTGGCCCTAATTTAGAGGAAATGAGAGAGAGAGAGAGAGAGAGAGAGAGAGAGAGAGAGAGAGAGAGAGAGAGAGAGAGAGAGAGAGAGAGAGAGAGCTGGATCTCTTTGCCTTGAATCTCATTGGCTCTCCCGGGTCCTCCACGGCCGGTAGTTTCTCGTCATAGCTTGGATTTTAGAGCCCTACCTACCATGTGGCGTTGTCCGGCTTTGGGCGAAAGTCGGTTGTGAGGCGTAGCATTGCCAAAGCCTTAGATTCATGCCAAACCCGCCGCCCTAGCTGATTGCTAGACCCTTAAGGCAAGAAACCCTTTTGAATCCTCGATTAAATCCTAATTTGAATAGAATTGGTTTTGATACACCAAATTAACATTGTATTTTGGGTTTTTTTTTTTCTTCTAATTTTCAGCCCTATGAATCATCGTCATCGGACTACACCCAAATCAGAGTGGCAGCATCGAGAAACCCTAAACCCCGAGGTGATGAAATGCCCTTCAAACTTTCTTTCGATATTTTTAGTCTTGCGATAGTCTCAATAATTGATAATATTGTTAATTAATCTGAGAATCATGCCATAACTCTAGTAATGTATGTTGTATGTGAAAATTTTATGATTATTTATAGAAATCCCTAATTTTGAAAGTTATATAGGAAAACATAACATGCTTCGCCCTTTTTATAGGTTGATTCACACACCTGCACTCTTTAGATAATGCTCAAACACTTGAATGTAACCATTGAGGGTCAAATATTGCATGTTATCCCCCATTTATATCTTGGTTTTATGAACATGATACTGCTTAATGTCTTATTTTACTCATGTTTGTGTTGCAAGGTGAATTTAAGAGCTTGGATTGAAAATGTACTAAAAGCATGGATTGAAGGCTCAAAGATCACTAAGGCAAAGAATGGATCTTAGGAGACTAAGATTGAAGATTTCAAGATCCCAAGACTCAAGAAAACCAAGTGGAGAAGGAAAGAATTCGAAAGAACAAGTACAGTATTCACATTGACTGTATCATCGATCACTGTTCGATGACATTGAAGCTACCATTCGATAACATCGAACACGGGTCGATGACATCGAATTTATGAAAGAAAATTGAGTTAGTTGCTAGACAAATTGAAGACATTCTTCAATGACTCGAGGTCTTGTTCGATGACTCGAAGCCTTGCTCGATGACATTGAATTTTCTGTGAATTTTTGGCAAAACTCGTTGGGTACATTGGGCACAATGGTCGATTACTCGAAGTTCTCCTCAATGATATCGAAGATAGGTTCGATAACATCGAAGGCCTCTTTGTTGACATCGAATTTATTGAAAAAATTGGATTAACTCCCTGGACTGTTTTGAACGCATTATCGATTCTTCGAACAACGCTCGATGACATCGAAGACACCTTCGATGACATCGAAGGTAGGTTCGATGACATAGAAGATTACGCAGTCCGGCCAAAGTTACGTAGTGCGGAAAGAGCACGGGTTCAAGGCACCTTCGATGACATCGAAGGCAGTTTGATCTCATTCGAACGACTTATGCAGAGTTGCGCATAATTACGCGGAGTGTGTAAATTTGAGGTAGTTTCTGGATTTTTTCAAGGAGGTACGAAAATATGTGTTGTACAACTATAAATAGGAGTCCCCAGGGCATCCCTAGGCATCTATCTAGGGTTTGGAGGAGCGAAGCATAAGGGCGGAGAGCTGTCACCAAGCGTTTTTCTTATTTTTTCCTTAGTTTTTCACGCTTTTTTCTAGGGTTTTAGATCCAATCATGTCTATGGTTGCTAAATCTCTTAGCTAGGGCTAAGAGGTGAAGCTTGTAGCGTGATGAGATGTTGCTATTGCTTTGATTCATGTTTATGTTGAATTCTCTTTGATTCTAGTTTGATATTTAAGGAATACTTTCAGTTTTTAATGGTTTGTTGTTACTCAAATTATAGTAGATCTGCAATAGCTTTGAGTATTTTCTTTTCATGTATTGAGATTATGAAGTTAGGAAATCCTGTTGTTCACCATCATCCCTTGGGCATGGTTGGATGAATATTTCCTTCTAACATTCACAATTCTCTTATGATTGATTGTGGAATTGGTATATCCCGTTGTTTGCCATTGTCTCCTAGGCACGGATAGGTGATGAAATCACTTCCAATCCTCACAACTCTCATCCATTGAGAATTAGGTCAAAGGAAGTTCAGATTTGGTTTTATTGAGATATCTTCCAATAGGATAGGATAGGACTCAAATTCCAATTGTGTTCTTAAATCAAGCATAGTATTACCCTGATTGCTACAAGTAGATCCTTGGAAACCCTAGTTCCCACCTTTGAATTTCTTAAGTTTCTAATTAAATCTCTTACAATTACTCCTTTTAATTTCATATTTAGATTCACATCTTCTTCTACTTCTACTTCTAGTTGCTTTCAGAATACACACGAGGTTAGTCCTTGTGGATTCGACCTCGGTCTCACCGAGATTATTACTACATCGTGACCCTACACTTGGGGTTGTGAACGGTAACATGCTTAGCCCTTTATATAGAAACACATAACATGCTTACCCTTTTCATAGGTTGATTCGCACACGTGCACCCTCTAGAATGCTCAATTACTCAAATATAACATTGCCTCATAAAATTCACATGAACATAAATTATGACATGATAGTGTAAATCATATGCGATTATATGCTAAGATGTTTGGAATCACAAATCCCGATCAGAACTCACTTGTGATATCCACAGGGATAATGGACGATTGTGGATTGACACATGCAACCCAACTGCCCCGTTTGTGATTCATATAGTTGTAGAACATATACAGATTGTACCCTAAACTATTTGCCACATTAAAGTGGATTAAATGAAAATTGGGTTGTAGGATTACCATCACTTGGAAATTGTTGTGCTTGTTGGCTTTGTTTGGGTCAAATCCCATTTGTGCCTTGTTGTCTTGCCTTACTGGCCTCTGTTGGGAGGAACCCTTTGTGGATTTATATATGTATTGTGGTGGTAGGATCTACTTCTTAGATCAAGTTTAGCCATTGGTTGAAAAGGCTTGTTAGAATCAGACTAATAAAGGTTGGATTGATCATGTATTCATGGCATACGGGCATTATTGGGTGGCTAAATCGGGATGTTGTCGATGTGATGTACCTCGAGTACTTTTGTAGGCTCCCAAACCACTGTCGAACAACCCCTTTTGTGAGTTGGGTCAACTGCTTGAAAGACCCAGTCTCATACGTTTTGAGAATGGGTAAACTATTTGAAAGACCTATTCTCTTGCATTTGGTCCAGCTAGATGTGCATCTCCATAGTGAAGAACATTTGCATGCATCTGTGCATTTAAAATAAAATGCATTATAAACTACAATCGCTTGTATATTTTCCTCGAAACTATACTTAATTAATATGTCAATTATGTAATCTTGATGGGACTTATCACTGAGTTGACCACTCATCATCATTTGCTATGTGTAATTGCACCGACCAAGTGTGGTGGGGGTAGATCGATGCCACGAGTTAAAGGAGGTCCTGGTAGGAGTTTTGGAGAGTTAGCTGTCGTGGAGCCCTGCCTACGTGGCTTGATTTACAGGAGCTCGAGCACTAGGTGTTTATCTTTTTTTTTAAAAAAATAATAATAAAATCTTCTGCTTATTTCTGTACCTATGCATTTGAATATTTGTGGATTGTATAGTCCCCATCTATGCAGATGCCTTTTAGATTTATATGTATTTTTAATATAGTTACCCTTGCTTTGCTCTTGACTTTGCCATTAAAATGCGCATTCTTTGATTTGAAAAACTGTGGGATGAATGTAAACTTGCTTGTGTAAGAGTGTGGGGATTATACTCACGGTGTGATTTTTCCTATTGTGACACTCGGGTTTTCGTTGCATGGGCATGGTGCTCTGGCGATGGAAACCTGGGCATTTCAAGGGCTGGTATCAAGGCATTCGTGCATTAATTGGCTAACACCCTCGAATTTGAGACCTGAGTCACCAATACTCAAGTGCTATGTTTGGGGCGTTACAACCACCACATGAATTTAAAGGTTTTTGTGGGATTTTCGGGCGTGACTTGGGTGGATCCCTGAATGTAGGACTCACCCTGATGTATGTGCCACACCAATCATCCATTTTGTCAAATCATTTTAGGGTATGAGCTAAAAAATGAAGCAGATCCAAATCTCATGTGGACCACACCATAAGAATAGTGGGGATTGACCATTAGCGCATGTTGATTTTCTAAAGTAAATGTAAATGCGTTGCAAATGGGTAATATTGATTTCCTTTAGTAATTAGGGTTGATTTGACTCATACTTTTTTCAATGCTAAAATTGAGGATGCTGCTAAATATATATGGGGCCCACCGTGATGTATGTGGATTATCCACACCGTCCATCTATTATGCCAACTGAATTTAGGGTATGAGCTAAAAAATGAGGTCGATTCAAAGTTCAAGTGGACCACACCACAGGAAAAAGGGAATCGAACACCTACCGTTAAAAACTTCTTAGGGCCATTGTTTACTTTCGTGTGGGCCACTTGAGTGTTGGATTTGCTTCATTTTTTGGTTCATGACTCAAAATGTTCTAGTAAAACAGATGGATGACGCAGATATGTCATATACATCACGGTGGGGCCCACAAGTTTAAGCCAGTCCTTTTGGACCGTTTTTTGAAGTAGAAATACCTGCCTATTTTCAAACAAGATGAAATTGTAATAATTAGTTATTTATGGGGCATTTACAATGAATTTGGAAAATCAAAGAGGCCCTTAACTTCTCGGGGGCCACAAATGTTTATTTTCCAGCCAACCTATTGACAAGGTCACAAAGATCTCGATAAAAGGACCACAAAAATATCATCTTGATGCAAAAATTTTGTAGCACCTAATAAGTTGTTAATGGCCAATTACCACTGTTTCTTATGGTGTGGTCCACTTGAGATTTGGGTCTGCTATATGTTTGGGCTCATGCACTAAAATGATCTGACGAAATGGATGGATCGTGTGGATATAAGATACATACATCATGGTGGGCCCTACAATCATCCACGATTTCCATTTTTTCCGTGGTATGGCCCACTAGATAATTGCAAAAGCTGATTTTTTTCAGGATTTGCTATTATACCCTATTTCTGACCATTCTTGAAGTAGTCAATTAGAGATGGACACATGTTATAGCATGCTAAAGATCTTTAAGGATACTTTTAGTGCTTTTTACAGAATCACAGTTGGTAAGATGATAAGACAGGGAGCCGCTGAGAGGTATTTAAAAGTAAACCAAGTGGCCGAGAGGTATCAGGCAAGGTGTGGCCGAGAGGAAAGATGCAATTAAGAGGCATTCAGAAGCAGACCGAGTAATCAAGAGTCGTCCAAAAGCGAAATGAGAGGCACTCGAAAGCGGAAAGAGGTCGAGCGGGAGAGAAACGTCAGAGGGACACATATCAAGAAGAAACACAACAAAAAGAAGGATATAGAGAGAGACTCTTTAAATGTCATAACCGATGAATTAAAGTAGAAAACATATGGGGAGTAACTGCGGAAGAAATCTATAAATAGTAGAAGAAATCAACAAAGTAAGGGATCGTCTCACACCAACCAAATAAAATCAAATCTACTTTATCTCGGTTTATCCTATGAGTAACGATAATCAAGTAGAAGTAATCCTTAGAGGTAATCCTGATTTGTAATCTAACTCTACGCTCATACGCTGGACTTAATCTTTATCCAATATCAACTGTTCTTTTAAGACACTCATTCTTGCAGTTACTCTTAGTGAGTAATTGTGAGTTTTTTCCTTTTGTTTGATTGCACTGGTATATTGAAAAGTCCTTTTCTCATGAAAGGCAAGGTGCAACCCATTTTCGAAGGAAGAACCCTACCCTTCTATAATTTCTTGATAATTATAAATATTCTGCAAGTGGCTGAGTGGGCGACCAATCTTCTCAAATTCTAGTCATATATGTTGATATTGGACATATCTGCTTAATTCGGCTCTTAGGGTCAAAGTTGTTCGGTTTGAATCGAGTGGCTATATCAATTCTGTCATGCCCTCACACACCGCATACGACAGAAAATAAACCGAGTACCAACAATTTTTGGCATGCCTGGTGGGACACTAAGCATTACTATACTTACTAGTGCAAAAGTTCTGTGAAATCATGAGTCGATGATAGGTTTATCAAGCATCTGAGCAGTTAAGTTTGCCACTGAATTCGGTACCCTTTCCATTAAACCCAAATATGGCATCCTTATCTTGGGTTGATCCTCTTGAAATTTTGTCAGCCGGAATGCTTAATATGCTACGAGGAATTCAACATATTGCTAAACAGTCATGAGTTCGGGCTGAAACTTTAGGTAGATGGATGGCTAGTCATACTAAAAATATGAATCGGATGATGGCTCTCTTTGTCAAAAGAACACCTATGGCTCCTTAGCAGCAGGTTGATACTAGTTCTATCGCAAATCTAGCACCGATACCCCTGGTACGACCAATACCACAAGTACCTCCTTTACAGCGAAACAAGCCTCTTCCTCCAGCATAGGAAGTGCATAATCTTCCACCACCTACTAAGTTTAGGTGACCAGAATGGGAGATCAGAAATGTCATTCTTGAAGAAGGAAATCAGGGTATACCTAGGTGGCAACCTTTCGTTAGGAATCCATCGTATTATGGAAGCAAAACCAGGTAGGTCTGGAACTGCTACCAGTGGTTGAACCACGCCATCTGGATTGTGACCGAATAATCCAATTAGTCCAAGAAGTAGTAGGTTCTTGACCGTACTACTACCCTGTTCTACCATAAGCCTTATCCGGAATGGATTAACCAACAAACTTCATTGTCGCTACTGACTTTGATGTTTTTTAATCAAGATGGTCGAGTTTGACCAAGACAACCTAATTTGATATTTTTTTGATCAAGATGGCCGAATTCAACCAAGGTGGCTGACTTTAATATTTTTTGACTAAGATGGTCGTATTCAATCAAGATGGTCGAATCCAACCAAGCCATCCGACTTTTGACCGTTCCTGAAGTAGTCAATTAAGGATGGACACATGTTATTGCAAGGGAAAGATAAAACATGCTAAAGATCTTCAAGGATACCTGGAGTTTTTTTTACAAAATCACAAATGACAAGATGATAAGACAAGGAGACGCCGAGAGGTATTTAAAAGTAAACTAAGTGGCCAAAAGGCATCTAGCAAGGTGTGACTGTAAGGGACGATTGGTCGAGCAAAAGGGGAACTATTAGAGGGAGATGTATCAAGAAGAAACGTAATAAAAAGAAGGATCTAGGGAGAAACTGTTCAAATGTCATAACTGATGAATTAAAGTAGATAAACATATGGGGAGTAACTGAGGAAGAAATCTATAAATAGTAAAAGAAATCAACAAAGTAAAGAATTGTCTCACACCAATCAAACCAAATCAAATCTATCAATTTACTTTATCTCGGTCTATCCTATGAGTGGCGATAATCCAATAGAAGTAATCCCTTGAGGTAATCCTTAGTTGTAATCTAGCTTTACACTCATACACGAGACTTGATCTTTATCCAATGTATATAGTTCTTTTAAGAGACGCATTCTTACAGTTACTCTTAATGACCGATTATGAGTTTTTCCTTTTGTTTGATTGCACTGGTATATTGAAAAGTTTTTTTTTTTTTTTTTTTTTTTTTTTTTTTTTTTTTGTTAAAGGCAAGGTATAACCCATTCTCAGAGGAAGAACCCCACCCTCTAAAATTAGCCCGATCATTATAAATATTCTGTAAGTAGTTGAGTAGTCCACCAATCTCCTCAAATTCTAATAATATATGTTGATATTGGACATATCTACTTATTTCGGTTCTTAGGGTCAATGTTGTTTAGTTTGAATCAAGCCACTATATCGATTCTGGCCCTCCCACACACACTGCCAATGATAAAAAAACAAGCCGAGTGTCAACAATTCTGACATGGTGGTGGGGCTCACCCGATCGAAAGCCACAGCATAGGACACAATGGGTAACCACCCAACAACCTTTGATCGATGTGGAGACCCATAATAGTTGGATCAACATAATTTTTTTATGGGACAAATCTTCAGGATGGAGGACGAATCAGCCCATGGTGGATCCACCAAAAATTCCCCGGACCCTTCAATAATGACCAACTAGAAGACAATTTAACAAAAAATAACATCAGTGGTTCATATTCAACCAAAAAAGGTTCCAAAGTGAAGCTATCGAACCATGAACCCCACTTATACAAACTAAAAATTGAAAAGTTAAGACTGGTAGATCGAGTTTAATAAGGACACTGGGACGCTTACCATAAGACCCTAATGATCCATTAGTTGAAAGGGACGAGGTTTGGCTAGTGACCCTAATACCAGCCAACTAGCTGGTGTCAAAGCTCTGTGGCCCCCCACCATGATGTATGTGTTTTATCCATGCTGTCCATCCATTTTTTTTCTAGCTCATTTTAGGGCATGAGCACAAAAATGACATGGATCCAAATCCCAAGTGAACCACACTACAAGAAAACAATGTTGATTAAACATCCACCATTAAAAACTTCATAGGGCCCATTGTAATGTTTATTTTCCATCCAACCTATTGATAAGTTTACTAGACTTGGAATGGGAAAACACAAATATCAGCTTGATATCCAAAACTTCTGTAACCCCCCCAAAAAAAAACCACAGTGAGCGTTTAATCCCCATTGTTTCCTATGGTGTGGTCCAACCGAGATTTGGATCTGGCTCCTTTTTTGAATCATGCCCTAAAATGAACTGGAAAAATGGATGCACAATGTAGATAAAACACATACATAATGGTGGGTCCCACATAGATTTGACGATAGTTAGCTGGCTAGAAGGCCACAGATGGGACCATTCTTGCCATGCCCCGCACTTCGGTCTAAAAGTAAGCACCCTGTAACATCCCGAATTTTTGCCAACCTGGGATTAGACGTCCTTAGGCAATGGGTCGATCCTAAGACCTTATCAACTTGTCAAAACTCAATCCCACAGTCTAAAATCACTCCTTAACCCATTTCCTTCACAAATCCCACCCTTTACCACCTTGTTCCTTAAATTTTCTAAGTACTTTCACCATAGACACTATCTTAAACTAGCTAAGTAGTATAACTTGGATCACTTTATATACAAACTACAAAGGACTAAGTACCACCTCAGACAGAAATCTTACAGGACTAAATCCTTTAGAAATTTGGCGAGATTTAGCTAGTGTTAAACTAGAGTGCCTGTGAAATTAGCACCAATCACTTTAAATACGATCTGCAAGACCCAAAACTTGTAGAATCATTGACGCTAGGTTACCCTAAAACTTAGGATCAATCTCATTACCCAGCTGCTCACGGGAGCATCTCGAAACTCCGTATCGGATCTGGACCGCACGTCGGAAGTCCGATTAACACGAAGTTAAGGAACTAGGACCGCCTCACTGGGCTTGACAACCATCTCGGAAATCAAATCCAGATAGTGTCCCAGCGCTATTCGCTTGAGCTCGGAGTGAAGAGTGTGAGAAATGTGAAATAATTTCAAAATAAAATATCTTGAATAGTAATCTGGCACCTCTCGCTTGTGGATCAGTTTTAAGCAACCAGACCGTCAGAATCAGACCAAATTACACCCTCGGATCAGGAGAAATTTCATGCACATTTACATGTACTCGGAATCTCCGATCGAGATCCGCTGACCGTTGAACTGAAACTGGTCCGCCACGCATGATCTGGAATCCCAACTGAAACGAAAACTTAATAGAACGTAGATCCAGCGTTAGTGAGCTTAAGTCCGACCTTTGGCTCAAGGAGGCCCGCCAGAAGTCCTCCGTTGAGCTGAAACCAGCTCACTTTGGTTATAACCTAAGTATACTTTGACCTGGAGTCTATTTCGGTGAGTTTTTAGACTATATAAGGACCTTAAACCCTCTCTCTTGGCAGCCATACGAATTTGAGATTGAGAGAGAGAAAAGAGAGAGAAAGTGTGGGAGCAGTGGGAGTTTCTCCCTGCCACTCTTCCCTGCCGCTATACGAGCTACACCGCTTCGTTCTAATCGCTTTTCCGGCGATTCCAGCCCCGTTTTTAGGTAAGAAACCCTAACCCTAATCTGTTTTGGAGTTGTAAGGGTTGTAGGTTATGAAATAGCTAACCCATTTCGTTTTATAGGTTACCAAACTGCCGTATACGAAAGCTTAGCAAACCTATCGACTCCGTTACGATTCTACGACAAAAGGTGCGGACTTTAGGTATATAGGTTATAGTTTTCAACGCTTTCAATGTCAGATAATGATAGATTCATGATCTGCATGCAATTGTACATGTACAAAGTGCTGCCTGTTTTCCGTTTCGATTAAAGATGAAAAATATGGAATTCTACATACTCTAGGTATTTGTAGAAAGTACGGTATACATATATTGTTTGGAAATGTGTTTGACATGTTTATTTGTTATATGGATATACGATATATGGATAAAATACTTATTTGGCAAAAGGATTCGCCTAAATACATGTTTTACTTATATACACTATGTATGTTGAAATTGCGTATTCTAGAAAATACTGTATACGTATAAATTTTGGAGATGTATTTATCATGATTAATTGTTGCAGTAATATATTATACATGGATAAAATACTCGCTTGACTAAAGGATAGCCCTAATACATGTTTTGCTAACATACACCATGTATGTTGTAATAGTGTATTCTAAGTGTTTGTGAAAGTGACTGAATGAGTATAGAGTTCTCATTCTTGCTCGCCATGACTAATTGTCATGGATTCATGATTGATGTATTGGCGATACCCCTTTGACGAAAGGATTTGCCCTAAGTCACGCCACGGCCAATATACATTATATATGCTAAAATGTGTGGCCCAAGTGTTTATGGAAATGACTGAATGAATATGGAACTTGGATTCCTGCTTGCCATGACTATCCGTCGTAGGTGTACGCGTGTTATGATTGGGGCAACTCCCTAGTGAAAGGATTTGGCCTAATGCCTATGTGATCGACATATGTCATGTATGTTGATGTATGTTTGTTTAAGTGTTTGTTGAAATGTCTGAATGTGTAGTAGTTAGCAAATTGTAATGTATAAGGGTGTTGAGATATGATTCTCAACCTCTTTTAACTATGTGTATGATCTCCTTGGATAGTTGTGTGATTAGGAATTGAACATGTACAAACTCATGCTTGTGTTGTGATTCATAACATGCTCAACTGCTTTATGATTTTAACTATGTAATGCATATGTTTAAATTTATATTTACGTTGTATGATCCGTCATGGGTGATGGGGGAGCGGAGCAACGAGTGCGTGCAACAGCCCTGACAGCCCTAAACGGATAATACCAGACCTTGATTATATGAGTTGAATCTTGATCTACTACTGTTTTATCTATCTGCACTTGATTGTGTTTGGGGCTATGATTATAGTCTAGACAATCGGTACCAGAATTGCATTCGTGGCTGTGATCCATTTGCCACGTGAGATGTGTTCGACGAACTTGAGTCGTACTTCGGTTGACGATAGTGGTTGGCCACGCGAAGTGCTTATGCACTTCATGTCGTTCAACTTGTTGTGCGCTCGAGCTAGCCGAGCTCGTCAGGTAACCCGATCTGTCTTATGTATGTTCACCATGTTTGGACGCTACTGCTTGAACCTAGGGTACCAAACTTACCAGTGGAATCCCTTTTAACCATGGTACCTCGATCCGCTAAGACTCATGAGCCGGACATGGTGGTATGGGACACCGTGGTCGAGCCGTCGGCCTACGCTGGGGCCACATGCCTCCCCGTAGTGACTAGTGAGCAACCAAACTCGTGAGCCGATTATGGTGGTATGGGACACTATATTCGTGCTGTCGGCCTACATTGATAAGGTGATGGGGGAGTGGTGCAACGAATGCGAGCAACAGCCCTGGCAGTCCTTTGTAGTGACCTCGAGCATACTCTGGAATCGCGGTGAGCCTTAGAGTTTTGCTGCGGTGTATAGAGTATGAACTAGGCCTGTTTCTGTATAGTGATGAATCGTTAAAGAGGTGATGGGGGAGCGGTGCAACCTTTGTGCGTAACAGCCCTGGCAGCCTTTGCAGTGACCTACAAAACACACCGTCGTCTGATATTAACTAGGACTGACGACCCTAGAATGGATCATGTTTGGGAATGATACAAGGGAGGTACCTTAGTTTTCCAATATTGCTGTTTGAAACGGACTAATAACAACTCGGAAATCACGCGCATCATTGCACCGCATGTGCCTTGTAGATGTGGAGCACTGAGGGAGTTATGCATTCGCGAACGTAAGATGATGTCGCATGAGGGTGGTTTGGCAAGGGCAAACATCATGTCATTTCATACTTGCATTAAATAAGAGTAGTTAGAATTGTTTGATTGTACTGGTTTATCATTATTACTTGACTGAGTTGATAACATGTTAACCTATGCTTTACTGTTCCACTGAGTTGATCACTCACTCCCACGTTACGGGACGGTGTTGTGTACACCAACCAGATTTGTTGAGTTTCAGGTGATGGCGATGCTTGTGAAGCAGAGCCGGACTACTTCTATGAAGATAGGAGGAGTTCTCCTATCTGTATCTCCCTGGCGGGTCAATGAAGACCTGATATTGTATTGACGGGGCTATGGTACTTGGGATAGGAGACATTACATTTCCTCACATTTGGTATATTTTAGAACTGTACTTGAAATTATTTAACTTGGTAATGTTATCATACTCTGGAGACTCATCATAGTTTATATATTTTATCTATCTATCACAGTCTTCCGCTTACAAATTTAACCGTCTCTGGAGTATGATATGTTGTTTTGGCTTAATCTCACTCATGTTCAATGCACGAATACAGTCAACATTCAATCATCATTCATTTTGTTGCATAAGTGATGTTCTGGAACTCGGAAGTTGAGTTTATGCTCGACCCCCATTTTTCAGGGCGTTACACACCCTCAGACCCGAGTTATAGTCCATGATTCGTACACTAAGTATATATGAATCCGCCCATTATACAATTATTAAGAGGCACAATTTACATATATTCTAGATCATCACCATATTAACATTCATACAACCAATTGTTTTCACTATATTTATTAACACTCTATCCATAACATTCTTCATTCATAAAATAATTATCAAAACTGGTCTAAGTACACCCATTTGGGACTTCATTCAACTAAAATAATCAATCTTCATGTAACAAGGTCATTACTATAGACATATTTAAGATTTAATCAAATCAACAATTACTAATGTGAACGAAAACTAAATCTCCTAGAATCAACTGCATAATCAACTCATCCATCTAATGTAACGTGCCCATCTTTTGCCAAATACCACCATTGGTCTTGAGTTTCATCTACCAACCGACCTCATTTTCCAATACCTGATAGATTGTCTTGCATTGTTCGTCTCTGTACGGTTGTTAATCCACAACATTAGCTGGCTAGGCTAGTGAGTGAACCCATCATGGTTCATACGTAGCACGATATAACTAAAATAATGTGCATGCAGTATGAGTATAAATGTAAAAATTTCATGAGGTGCATGTCAAGTGCGATGATCATCCACTTGATTAGATGGGATATTTGTTAACTTGAAAACTGTACCCTTCAGACATCCACCATAGGTAGGCATGAGAAATCTATACCCACCAGATATCCACCTATGTAGGCATGTGTAATAATATGTTTACTCCCGTGAGTAGGCTTCTACTATTGTGGGCATCTGGTAACGAATCTACCAGGCATAACCATCCAGGGAGATCCCCAACTAACGCAGGCATAAGGTGTGCATGTAGTTATAATGGATGTATATAGCACATGCTCAATGTCAATGCATCAGCATGTGTAGGTCAATAGATACATCTCTCTCTGAGAGAAAACAACGAATTCCATAATATCAATGATCTACATATTTGCATGTTCAAATCATAAATCGTATGGTAAGAACTATACTAGCATAAGCAATATAACATGGCAACCATATCAATCCAAACAATCATAACTATTAATTCATCTATCTTAATCATATAGATATGAGACACGTTGGGATTCACTCACCTATTTGTAGTATGGTCAAATCCTTTGAATAATCGGATGCTTTGGAATCTATACTTTAAATTCCTATTATGATGATTTAGTATACTACTATTCAATCATATTATTCAAACAAGTGAGGTCCACCTTTCATTCAAGCAAGATGACCCAACATTAATTCTTTATTTTAAATTTAGAAAACAACAGGGATTGCCGATCAATGTAGTCGATTGATCAGAGCAACCATGGATTAATAAAATTTAAATTTAGTTTTTTAAGTCTCTTCACACTCTTGGCCACCTTCAATCGATCAAACCCTACTCGTTGATCGCTCGAGTTTGGTCAAATTAAATTAGTTTGGTTATTGGATAAATTTGGTCATTCTCAATCGGTACCCTCAATCAATTGACACCAATCAAGGAGACTTTTAATAGAACGAACCTTGACATCGAATAATCGAAACTCAACATAATTTTTTGACTTTGGTTACTGAACAAAAATCAACTCCTTCGATCGATCGATCACTGACTTTGATTGATCGACCGAAGTTGGATAAGTTCTGTTATACAATTCGATTTTTTAAAATTTTGAGATTTCTTCTCTTCTTCCTTTGCTTTTATGAAAAGCATGGATTCCTAGATCGAGTCCGACCCATCCAATGGTTTTTCTCATTGTTAAATTTGGTGCTCTGTGGTGCCCCACCAGGATGTATGTTTTTTATCCATGTTGTCCATCAATTTCTCAAGATTAATTTAGGGTTTGATCCCAAAAATGAAGAAGACCTAAGTCTCAGGTAGACCACACCATAAGAAAATAGTAGTGATTGAATGTCCACTGAAAAAAACCTTCTTGCTTTTGCAGATGCTTATTGTGATTCGCCGACAGTTAAAAGCTGTCGGCGACTCCGACAGCTAAAAGTCGTTAGGGAAACCACCAAACGATCATTGGCTTTGGTAATTTTTTTAATAGTGAATTCATAATTAAAAATTGAAAACTATTTTTCGGCATAAACTATCTTCATTCATACTATTCATAAATCACTATGGGAAATCCCTCTGTTGGATCATTGATTGAACCCGAGAGTTGATAACCCCAAGTGCAAGGTTGCAACGTAGTAATAACTCGGTGAGACCGAGGCCCGTACCCACAGGGACTTATAATTATGTGATATCTGGAACACTTTAGAATTAAAACTAGAACTAAACGAAGTACTGGAATTTGCTTTAAGGAATAATTGTGATAGAAACTATTAAAGATAAAATACTAAAGCGCCAAGGATCCACTTATGCTTATCTTAATATTAATTTACTTAATTTATTTGAATTACTTAACTGTAATCGAAGTCCTATCCTATCCAGTAGGATAATAGAGTGGTTAAATCATCATTCATAAACTCAAAATAAATTTGAAATTCAATTGAATTGGTTCCCACATCATGCACCAAAGTATTGATTGTAGGGAATTTAAAACATCTATCGTGCTCGGATTCTACGATATATCAATGAATTTTACATATCAATCCCTTACAAAATAGATAAGAAACTATTCTTAGCTTCTCTAAGCATCCAATGTACCTGGAGTCAACATTGGATCAAAGTAAATTAAAGATATATCTTTATTTAAACTAAATATTAATGAATTGTTCAACATTCAAATCAAATAAAATAAATCAAAGTATACTAAGCATTAAGAATAACTACAAGCTTCACTTCTTAGTCCCCCCTAAATAAGAGATTATCCAATCAAAGACATGTTTGAACTAAAAACTCAAAAAAAAAAAAACATAAAAACTAACTAGAACCGAAGAATTGGAGAAGGACTCCTTGGAGGCTCCACAACTCCTTGCTCTACACCTTCTATCCTAATTCGTATTTAAGTGTAGAACTTCCCTTTAAATAGGAAAAATCGCAACTAACTTGGAACCGACTCTAATTTACGCACTTTTGTTATACTTCGGATACAGCCGACGATAAACTTTGGTCGCACCGAATATGGCCTTCGGTTGTACCGAATTAACTCTTAATTGCAGCCAAATTTCCCTTATTTGCATCTAAAGTCTCTGTCTTCCTTAGCTCGCACCGAACATCACTTTGGTGGCACCAAACTTAACCTTGGTCTCACCAAAGTGGTCTTTGATTGTAGCCGGATTAGCTCCGAAAGTCACCATTCATTGCTAGACTATTTTGTACACATTTGGTCAGATTGAACTGACCTTAGGTGGGATCGAATAGTCTATTTATTCTGTTGTCGAACTTGTGATTCAGCCAGTCTTTTCTCTCTCATTCGCACTTGGTTTCCTTGGATCTTTGATACTTAAATTCTTCATTAGTCACCTCCAAAACTCCAAATATTCTTTTGGTCATTCTTTGGGCATTAAATCTTCTCTTTAAGCCTCCTTTTCACTTTAGCTCTCCAAATTACTTCGAATAGGAAAACGTATGTAATTAGATTTATTAAGCACATCTATTCTCATACAACTAATGCATAACAAGGAAAAATGTACAATATTTTACACTTGCCAATCATTTTAGGGTTCAAAGTCTAGACATGATCTGGCTTTAAATTCCTCTGATTTAAATCTCCTAAACCGATATAGCTGGATTTCTCAAAGCAGATCTTCCAGCATGCATAATTTGCACAAAAATCATTTTCTTTTCTACAAAACTCCTCCGTAGATTTAAGCGATTGGTGTATGGTTAATCCTCCATACTTATTAGTTAAATCTAGGGTTTTCATATAGAACTTCATGAAAAATAAAGAAGGAATTAATGAAAACTTATTGGATCTAGAAGATTCCACCAGGGTTTTAAGGATTTTGCCGAAAATATAACAATTGCAATGTGAAAAATTGATCCACTAACCTATTCCTCTACTACGAATGCTCCTATTAACTATACTAAGTGCTTGGTTTTGTTAATAAAAGAAAAATCAAATTATTAATTTGTTTAGTCAGAATCTTAATTGAGTCACAAAAATTCAGGGTCGTTACAATTCTAACATCTGATAAATAACCTGTAAAATGGATAGCCAAGATCATTTATTTTTTTTAAAAAAAGTCCAATCATCAATTTTACATTTTTAATGGTCTCATTAGGATATTATTTCCAGAAATAGACTAAATGATATTATAGCGGTAATATCATGAGATGTTCAATATATCAGAGGTTTTTATTTTTTATTTTTCACAAAATTATCCCTATATTAATGTAATTATATATAAATGTTTATTAATTTATGATAAATATTTATATTATTTTTTATTTTTAGCAAGATTTTTCTCATGATAATACAAGAAAATCCTTTAAAAAAAAAATTACCTAAAAAATTACAAATAATCCCCCAGAATAAGACTTGTCACCACCCTTGTACATTTATCCTGGTTTTTGTTCTTGGTAGCCAAGGAGAACTTCTTTGGGAAGATATGGTACATGGGACTCAAATCTCTTTATCCACCATGGGACATGTCTCTCTACTAGCTCACCTAATAGATACGGAGTGTTCTTGCATGTTTCTAAAGCATTAGTTTCATTGGGCCATCCCGACCATTCCATTCATGCCATGAAAAACGAATGGGTATGAAAAAAAAAAAAGAAGATATTTTTACATATGAATTTATCACCTTAGTGGTTTTTTTTAATGATAATCCATGAAATGTATATATGTTGGTTTGGTACAACTTGCATTGGTCTCACCCCACGTGCTGATTCCACACACACATAGTCTTCATCCCAGGGGGATGTTAGCATCATCCCCTTCATCCATGCCCAAGAGGTAAGCAATGATGTAAAATTCTCATTGATGGGACAATTTATTGGGTGCATAATCAAATCAGGTCAAATCATGATCTTGAAACATTCAAAGGTGCCACCGTGCACTTTGTGAAAGTGGAAATACCAGAAAGTATGATAATATGGAATTTTCAAAAAGTGGAATGATATCGAATGCATTATCATGACGGTCTCTTTCGTTGTACAAAAACATGCTAAAAGACTAATGAAACCTTGCCAAAGATGTTAATTCTCAATTATAAAGAAAGAGAATACTATACACATTATAAGATTGTAAAATTTAGTGAATTATAGTTTCTAGAAGGGAAGAGAATTCTTTAGGCTAGGGCCGAATAGGAGATAAAAAAAAAAAGTGTGTTAAACCAAAATCATATATAATATTTATAGACCTCCATCTTAGAGAAATCTTAATTAAACACTAATTCTAGCATCTCTTAAATTATGCTAGTAATAAGGTATCGAATTATTATATATGCTTGCTCCCAATTAGATGATTCAATTTACAACCTCCAATCATGTAGATCCAGTGTGAGATTTCTAAGACTATAATGTTTCCCAGAGGATAGCATTGTATCTAAGCTAAAAGTAGACTAGAAATGAATTGTCTTAATCTCCAATTGCTTATCTTAAACCGTTGATCAAATCATACTCAATTGATCATGTGCATAAATTTTGATGCTCCGAACGTAATACACATTTATCTATTTTTTAGATCGAATTGATTTTATCTTCGCAAACATGAATGATAAAAACCTAGTGGAGGGGGCTAACATGGAGTGTGTACTGACATGGGTGTGTACTAACAAGCTAACCAAAAAAAAAAAAAAAACATGAATGATAAAAACCTATTAAAAATGTTAATATGATAATATATGTATATTTTTTTTTCAAAATAAATTGTAATAAAATCTAAACATTCATTGGATTCTACACTTTATATGGCTTCTGTGCACCAACGCCATTGTGTAATTATATACGACCTTCCTCTAATCCATCCCCATAACCCAATCTCGATTTCGCCACTTTTTCAGTGTACTTTTGACCTATTCAACTCTCTGTGCATGGCTTTGAGAATGCATACAAAAGTAGTGTAACTCTATCATGACCTTATCACTGGTGTGGAGTAATAAGGATACAAGAGTCACGAGACTAACATATTCAAATAACAATTGAACTGAAATTTATCCATTGCTCGTAGGTAATTGGTCTAATAACATGTATGGCCCAGCTCACATATCAAAATGATCAAATATTTGTCATCTACGCGATCATTATGCAGAATCCAATCAATTTACCAATGATCCATCCCCACTGCAATATATAGGTTCATAAGATTTGACTTGGTACTAAGCGGATCCTAATAATTTATATGAGATCTCATCCTAATCATCTCCTTAATCAAGGCAGAGGTATATCTCATATGTTCATACATCTCAAAGTGCATGACCCTTTCCTTGCATACCTACAAAATATATATACCATGTGAGAATTGAATTAAGCTTTTAATAGACGAATGTTAATCACAACTTATCATGATAATCAACCTAAATTTCTATGCACATACATCATCATAAAACTATCACATCCATACATATAAACTTAAACATTAAAAAAAATCTCACTATAATTAAAAAAATCAATAGACACACATGTTAATAACAATTTGATGGGCCACTCAAAGTCTTAAGACTTTGACTATATCTACAAATAAGTATCTTCAATGGTTGATTCTAGTCATTCAATGTACGTACCAATAAAAAAATGATTGGCAACAATAAATTACTAAAATGGCTAATATTCAGAGCACTAGGATCATGGCATCAATATGAATTTAATTCGCACAATCTGTTGCCCCTATAAGTATGAATAAATGAACGAACAAGATGAAGGATTAGACATCCCAACATTCCATTTTATTGCTTTGGGACACATAGATACCATACTTACAATCAAAGGTCTAGTGGAGCCATCTCTCTACAGTACACATGGTACGGTGGTGTCCAAATCTAGCTACTTATGTGCATGGAACTATTAGGATAGTTAATTTCTCAAAAATCACACCTACTGGGTACAATTCAATGCATTTAACCATGGGTTATTAAAGCAAAATCACACCTAATGGTCAATTCAATGCATTTAACCATGGACAATTAAAATATAAGTTATGGTTAAACATGCAGTTGAATAAACTATCTTTCTTTAACATGATTGTGTTTTTTTTTTTTTTTTTTTAATTATTAAAAGGTGCACATGCACTATCTTTCTTCATGCCATGATAAAGGTGGGCGGCGCCTCGACCGGTCAACTTGCCACATGTCCTGTGGAGAGATGGTGGGTGGCTACTTGCCACATGTCCTGTAGAGAGATAGTAGACCACGCCATGGGGCACAATGGGGATAATGACGTCCACCATTGAAACCTTTTTAGGCCCCAATGATGTTTATTTGTCACCTAACCTATCTGTGAGGTCACATAGACGTGGATGAAGGAAAAACACAAACGTCAGCTTGATCTGAAGCTCATGTGGGCTCATGAAGAAGTTTTCAATGGTTGGTATTTAATTCCTATTATTTCCTGTAGGGTGGTCTACTTGAGCTTTATATATGCTTCAATTTTTTTAGCTCATGCCCTAAAATAAATTGAAAAGATAGATGAACGGTCAAAGAACCACTTACTCAAAAAGCAAGAGACTTTAACAATCTCGTGCATGTGTGGTGTGGAGCTCTGCATGGATTGCGGGGATAAGACACATACATCATGGTGGGCCTCAAAGAGTACACGATATGCTATAGCGTGCTGAGCTACTCACAGGGCAACGTGTACATTTTGCTGTTTTAAAATTAATGGGGGAGTTATTTGATACTCTGGCTGCATATGACGCTTGATAGTCGAACATGGCCACTTAGAAATTATAAATGTAGTATACGTTAGGTGAAATAAAATTGATTAGCTCGTAGAACCCATTATTGCTAAGTTTAAAAACTAAATAATTGAATAATCCTAACTTTTGATTCATGGACACTTTTGTTTTTTTTTTTTTTTTGTAGAAATAAGACCATTGGATATTTATTATTTTTAACTGTCCAATAAATATCCACTGATTTGATATTCAGATAATCAAATAAGCTAGTACACATAATGTGGACAGTTTAATTTGAATTACTCATTTGCCACATATGATTTCATGGTAATTTCTAAGTGCATGTGTATCATCTATCACACTCGGCCAAAATATCAAAGTATTTATTTTTTATGACACTTTATACTTTTTCAAGAGAAATTTCCGACTGTATACTCCACCTTTTTCCCACCGTCTTTTCCAAACGCTCCCAAACAAAACCATTACGTACGGATACACTGTATTCAGACGAAAATACCCTTGCATTCGGCTACGGATACAGTATTGTGTAGACCTATAGCTACGGATTATAACCGTAGCTACTGGGGTACGAGCGTTTACAAAGCGTACTCTGGAGATCGACCAATTGCTACGGTTATAATCGGTAGCCATATATCTATAGATTATCTGTGTGCAACAGTGCTGAATGTAAGGGTATTTTCGTCTGAAAATAATATGTCCGTACAGAATAGTTAGTTTGGGAGTAAAAGGTGGGGTTTCAGTCCGAAATTTCTCTACTTTCAAAGGGCCGGTTTAAGAGGAAAAATGATATGGAGCTAGTTGCAGTACATTTTGCAGTACAACTACTTTGTTTTGCACACAGCAGTTATCCAATCAGTGATCTGAACCATCTATTCAGTCCACCTCAGTCTCCATAGGCCACCATAGAAAAATCATACCAATCAAACTATCTTGAACATTGATTAATGGCCTAGAAAATGAATGTTCAAGATGATTTCTAATAGAATAGGTCTGGTGATGCATCTGATCGTGCTAAATTGCTTATCGTTCTTAAGAATCTATTTTGTTGGGCTTGGTTAAATTGCAAATTACCAAAGTAATGAACTGTAAAAGCACCATCATTTTATTTTCACCGTGATAAATCAAAACGTGTCAGTTACCATCAATTGTATGAGGTAAAAATTTTGTAATCATTGCAAGTTTGAATCTAGACATGCACATTAATTTATGAATAAGATGATTTGGCATTGAAATAATGAAAAAATAGTATCATTTTTATTTTACCATGGCCAAATGCTAAGTTTTCCCTAGACAATTAAAGAAATTTATAATAATTGTACTTTTATAGTACATTATTGTAGTGGTTGAAATCTAAATAGGCCTTTAGACGCATCTTAGCCTTTAGACATCATCTTAGTAGAAAATAGGCACTCCTACCTAAATGGCCAGCACATGAGTAACTGGAACCATCGTGATCGGGGTGTTTTTTGCATGATGGGCTATGGAGAGCAGGATAAACTAAATGAGCGGTCTAGATCAACGATTGGATTGCTATGTTGAAATAAATAAGTTGCACATGATCTCTCCCTTGGACATGATATTATCAAGTTGGAAATTTACTAGGGGGGTGTTTGAACGGTGGGAATAGATGGAAGTAGGTGGGAGTGGCTTTGTGAAACTCATGAATTTTAGCTAGGGCCTGTTTGGGACTGACGTTGGAATTGGGTTTGCAGGGTCTTCTTGGAAGCAACACCGGCCTACTTTGGGTTTCCTGTGGCTAGTGGTCGATGCTATGCAGACCACACCATAATATATGTGTTTTATCTATGCCATCCATCCATTTTGAAATATAATTTGAGGACTTGATCCAAAAAATAAGGTAGATACAAATCTTAGGTGGACCACACCATGGGAAAACAGTAGTGATTGAATTACACCATTAAAAACCTCTTAAGGCCAACTGTGTGGTCCACTTGAGATTTGGATTAAACTCATTTTTGGGCTCATACCATAAAATGACATGGAAGAATGGGTGGACAACATGGATGAAACACATACATCATGGTGGGACCCACAGAGTACCGACTAGGAGTTGTTGAAACCCTTCCATCCCATGCTATCCAAACACTATGATACAAGATCACATGGACTTACAAAACTCATGGCATTGTAAGACAATTCCCTGACAAAGGCCATCATTACATTTTTAAAAACTCATCCCACCTAATGCCATCTATTCCCATCGTCCAAACAACCCCCAGGGGCGTTTGGCTCGTGGTATTAGATGGGATTAAGTGGGATATAATTGCATTTGGTCTTGTGCAAATTCCATCCAGCATTTGGGAAGGATGGAAAGGTTGGGATTAGGTGGGATGGAATTGCATTTGGTCCCATGAAATTGCATTTAGTCTTTCATAAATTTTGAAATCCACTACACATGTGGGTTCCACATTGATGCATGTGCTTATCCATGCCGTCTATCCATATACACCAAACATGGGATTGGATGGCTATAATACCATGGTATTTGGAGACAAGCAATCATTGTGCAATAATAGTGTTAATCCCATCTAATACAATTCAATACTATTTAATTTCATGGACCAAACACGCCCTAGGATTCTTACTCATGCGCATGCCTCGGTGGTAGACATATAAGAGTTTCAACACAAGGTCATAAGTTTAAGTACCCACTGTGATGAAATCTAATGGTGGTGTAAGTTTGTGGGGTGTGAGCGCACGGATGTATGGATTCGAGAAACCACTAAGCTCGATGGAACCGTGATTGGGGTCCCACCATTATAAATGGTGTAGATGTAAAACATATACATTACGGTGGGCCTCGCAGTCACGGATCCACGGCGGTTCCAGGTCCACTGGACCCATGTACAACTAATGAAGTCCTTTGGGGGACAAAAAAAAAGTCAAGAGAAATTACGGTCTTGGATTGTACATATAAAAGTAGTTTTGATTGTGACAATCTCCTACAAATCAATGATAGCTGTCCATCAATTCCCATACATTCTCCAAAGTATTCTAAATATTGATAATCTTGATGCGTCGGTTGTGAACTCTAGATTCCGTGTAAAAATCATACATCACAAGCGAACAACGGGTGGTTCTCGTGTCAACAAGGACAGCATCCATTTAAGAATATGATAGGTGGGCCACATGCACACGTACGAAGATGGCCCACCAAGGTGGCAACATCACATGGCAACATCACGGGCAGTTCGGTGGACGGGCCCACTATGATGTATTTGTTTATCCACATCATTCATTCCTCCTCGTGGATCATTAAAAGGTATAATCTAAAAAAATAATACGGATCCAACGCTCAAGTGGACCACACCACATATTACTCTTGCATTTAATTCAAGTGGCATTTAATGCTTTGTCTATTCATGCAATCCAAGCTTATTATTTGTTGTGGTCCACTTGAGCGTTGGATCTGACTCATTTTTGTCGACGTATCTTAAAATAATCCTAGAGAAGGGATGGATGGATTGGATAAAGCGATAAATCACAGTGGGCCCACCCACAGAACTGCCCGTTCGGGGCTTGAGACGGGCGAGGGTAGGACGCAATCCGCGTCCTGCCGGTTCCTGCGGTAAACGGATTGGCTACTCCCCCTGCCACCAGCCCGGTGGCTGATGGTCAGTGCTCTGTGGGCCCCACCATGATGTATGTGTTTCATCCATTTCGTTAATATATTTTTACATATTATTTTAAGCTTGACACCAAAATGATAGGGATATAAATCTCAGGTGGACCACACCACAGGAAAACAATAGTGATTAGATATCCACCATTAAAATCCTCCTAAGGCCCACTGTACTGTTTATTTGACATCCACTATATTGATTAGGTCATACAGGACAAGATGAAGGGAAAAAACAAAGATAAGCTTGATCCAAAACTTTCATAGACCCCAAAAGGTTTCTAATAGTCGACGCTCATCTAACACTGTTTCCTGTAATGTGGTCCACTTGAGATTGGGATATACCTCATTTTTGGTTTCATACCATAAAATGATCTGGAAAAATACATGGACAGCATGGATGAAACACATATATCATGATGGGTCCCACAGAGCACCGACCACCAGCCATTGGCTAGTGGCAGAGGGAGTAGCCAATCCGTTTCCGTTCCTGCGCCAGTGGGGAGGAAATATACTCCGTTCATCCGTTTGGAGAGCTCATTTTAGGACAAGCTACAAAAAATGAGGTGGATCCAAAACCCAATTGGACCACGCCAGAGAGAAAATTGGGAAAAGAAATACCTACCGTTGAAACTTTCCTGAGATCCACCTTGATGTTTATATACCATCCAAACTGTTTATAAGGTCATTACCACATAGATGAACCGAAAATACAAAAAATTAACCTGAAAAAAAAAAAAGCTTTTATGGTCATGAAAATGTTTCAACGGTTCTCAGTTAATCCTCACTATTTCCTCTGGTGTGGCCCAATTGAGTTTTGGATTCACCTCATTTTTGGTGGCTTGTCCTAAAATGAGCTTCTAAACGGATGAACGGAGTATATTTCCTACAAACATGGTGGTGGGCCCCACCCATGATTGTGCAGGAACTTCCTTTCACAGGAAATCCGCATTCGAGGTGATGTTTTTGAGACATCCACTCCATTCATCCGTTTTGTGAACTCATTTTAGGACACAGGTCCAAAAATGATCCAGATCCAATACTCAACTGGGCCAAAAACATGAGTATTGAATGTCAATAGTTGAAATATTTGTATGGCCACAAAAGCCTTGAATCAGGATAATATTTGTGTTTTCATTTCATCCCAACATTAATGACGTTATATGCCTTATAAACATCACTGTCGATGCTAGGAAAGTTTCAATGGCAAGACTTTTCCTACACACATTTTTCTTTAGTGCAGCCCCCCTGAGTCTTGGATACTGCTAATTTTTGGTCTTTAAGTATTAAAATGAGCTCAAAAAACAGATGACAAGGTGGATTTCTCACAAACATCACGGTAGACCCTACCTGAGTTTCCACCGCAGGAACTTTCTGCGAAAGCCTTTTGCAGGAAATCCGCGGGTGGACGTGGATTTATGTGAAAGCCTTTTCGCATGATGTTCCTGCGCACTGGGAACTCAAGTGGGGCTCACTGTGATGTTTGTGAGAAATCCACTCCGTCCATCTGTTTTGTGAGTGCATTTTAAGAGATGAGGACAAAAATGAACAGGATCTAATGCTCAAGTGGGCCAAATACATGAGAATTGAACATACACAGTTGAAATATTCGTGGGGCCACAGAAGTTTTGAATCGTGCTAATATTTGTGTTTTCAGTTCATCCCAGTAGGAATGAAGTTATGAACGGTATGGATGGCATGTGAACATCAATGTCAACCCCAGGGAGGTTTCAACGGTAGGAATTTCCCTAGCTGCCTTTTCCTTTACTATGGCCCACCTGAGTATTGGATCCTGATCAATTTTATTTTCATTTCCTAAAATGAGCTCAAAAAACGGATGGACGGAGTGGATTCCTAACAAACATCATGATAGACCCCACGCACGGGACAGGTGAGATTGGAAGAAATGTGAAAGTTCAATAAGTGGCCAAGGAATGGACGGTTGAGAGAGTATGGTAATTATTCAGATTCGAAAGAAAAAAAGGATATAAATCATGTGGGTTTTTCGTAGATCGGCCATCCGCTGTGATGGACGTCACATCAACGGTATGGATTATTGATCCTGGTCCCCACTTGTACAAAATGGAAAACCGAATGGTACTGTGTGACTTTGGGGCAATGAGCATCGCATGCATGATACATTAGATGAAAAAGACCGTAGATTTTTACACGAGAAATCCACTCCGTTCATCAGTTTCTCAAGCTCACAACAGGACAGAAATCCAAGAATCAAGCAGATCTAAAACTCAGGTGGGCTACACGAAAGGAAACATCCACCGTTGAAACCTTCAAACCTTCTTGGAGTCCACTATGGTATTTACAAGTCATCCAAACCGTTGATAAGGTTAAGAAATTAATGAACAAAGGGAATTTCTCATGGGAATTTATGTGGTAATATGTATTTTATCTGCACCGTCCATCTGTTTGCCAGTACATTTTAGTGCATGATTACAAAAATAAAGCAGATCAAAAGCTTAAGTGGACCACACCACAGGAAATAGTGGTGATTGAATGCCCACCATTAAAAATAATTTTAGGAGCCCACAGATGTTTTGGATCAATTTGATATTTGTGTTTTCTTTTCATCCTGGTCTGTAAGACCTTATCAATGGTTTAGATGGAAAATAAACATTACTATCTTGTTGTGTGGTCCACCTGAGCTTCCCATTGCATCATTTTTGGGGTCATGGCACCCTAGAATAAGCTGGTAATTGGTACATTTCAGTGTATTTTATGTGAATTGGAATCCATGTTTTCATTTTACATGAATTTAAGTTATTAATTTGCAAGTTATAGTCATCGCTCTCACTTTATCTTCATCAATGCATTCAAAATGGGAAATGGTACCATGAGGTCGACATCCCGTGAACTTCCCATGAGGTTGAGGTATGTGGGCCGCACTGTGATGTGTGTCAAACGTCAACCCCATCAGTTATATGCACCATTCCATGATGGGGCATGGGCTTAAAAATCAACTCAATCCATGACTTGGGTGGGCCACACCACATTCAATAGTTGAGAGGGATTACCCTCTCATTAAAACTTTCATAACCATTCATTGTGTGTCCCACTTGGACGAAGAGTCATACCAAGTTTCAGTCGCATCAAAAACTCAAGGAGCCCCACCAAGTACTTTTATATATTTTAGGCATGTCTTTGCATGGTTTTTGATGGCTCTTAACGGTGGGGCCCACACAACTTGACCTCATGGAAACTTCCCATGAGGTCGACCTTACAGTACCATTCCACACACACACACACACACACACACACACACACATATATATATATATATATATATATATATATATATATATATATACACGCGCACACACCTCACAAGAGCACTAAAACTCGAAGCATTAATCACCAAGGTATGCATCGAGACTTGGATTTTAATTATATGTTGCCAAATACAATTAGTAATTATTTATTTCACTAATTTCTCCAATAATTTAAAAAAATTATGTAATAATTATAAATTACTTTATCTATTTTGTGTTAACATCTACATTTGATTGCTATGTGTTTGGTTTATTTGTAGCAAAAAATATAACGACAGTGTTTTTACATTACTATTTCACCGTTTAATCATTATATAATTAATACTTTTATAACAATATTATGAAAAGGTGCGATGATTACAAATTTATTTAACATACATTGTATTTGACCAATAACTCCTGTGTTTGATTTAAAAATAATAAAATCACAAGGATAAAATGAACAAGCCCTTATTGACTCATGATAATTCTCACCGTATACCAAATACAGCCCCCAGGGGACCCAATGTTGGCTATTGAAAAAGAAGAGTCATTTGATACTCCAGATGTATATGACACTTGATATGCAAGCACTCGGAAATAATGTGTCTCATATATTTAAGTTAAATTGCTAAATCGTAGAAACTAGTGCTGGTAACTAGTCAAAAATTCAGATTGGTTGAAAAATCCTAACTTCTTCGTCATAGGACTCCAATTAGTATCCACCAATCTTATAAGACAATAAAAATAAGCTTGATTTTTTTTTAATTTTTTTTCATAATATGCCTAAACTGGCATACATAGTGTGGACGGTTTAATTTGAATTATGATATGGAGTGCATTTAATATTTAAGTAATTTCTAAGTGCATGTGTATCATCTATCAAGTTCTGCCAGAGTATCAAAGTTGTGCTCATGGACGGAGGCTAACGTGCATTTTGCAGTGAGAATTTATGACTGTGGACCCCACCTTTTATCCAGCGGTTTTTTTGAAGCAATACAAACTTAGAATACGCACTTGGACCTCCTCGTACGGACTCAGAATTTCAGGACCAAAATACCCCTCCTTTTGACGGAAACAGATTCGGTACTCCTCGTACTACTAGCTAACAGCGGATGGTCGGTGGTCTGTGGGCCCCACCATGATGTATGCTTTTCATCCATGCCGTCCATATACTTTTCTAGATGATTTTATGGTATGAGACCAAAAATGAGGTATATCCAAATCTCAAGTGTACCACATTACAGGAAACAGTGTTGAATGAGCGTCAACCATTGGAAACCATTAGGGGGCCATAGAAGTTTCGGATGAAGCCGATTTTTGGTTTTTACCTTAATCTAGGCCTGTATGAACTAATCAACAGATTAGATGTGAAATAAATAGTTCATTGGGCCTTAGGAGAATTTTAATTGTCAATATCCAATCAATATTATCTTCTTGTGGTATGGTCCACCTGAGATTTATATCCCTCTCATTTTCTGGAGTAAGCCCTAAAATGAACTGTAAAAATGGATGAATGGAATGGATGAAACACATACATCATGGTGGGGCTCATAGAACACCGACCACAGCCATTGGATGGTGGCAGGGTGAGTAGCTAATCCGTTTCCGTTTAATATATTATTGCTTAGCTTTCATTCATTGCTTTCACTCTCTTAATAAAAAAACCTCCTCAACATAATAGCATTTCACTCCCTTTCAACCATAAACCGACGTATGGAGGTTATTCTTTTCATTTTTCTCATCGAATTCTCCAAGAATCATCTAGATATCATCATTCTACGTTTGCCATTTTTCGTCTTGACTAGGGTTACGTGAAATCCCACGAAGTGGCTGCACTTGTAATCCTTGAAAAAGTTCAAAATATTCCCTCACTCCAAAGCACCTCTCTTCAACCTACATTTGACCTGTACTACGGTAGTTGGTGGTACAAATATATTTTTTTTTAAAAAAAAAATGCTCTAATAGTATAATTGCATTGCATGCGAAGTTCGGTCAATTCCATGTGTTAGGCTTACTCAAATTCATGCGTTAGACTTAGTTAACTTTACGTGTTGATCGGTCAAATCCATGTGAAACTCACTCAATTCCATTTGAAGCTCACTCAATTCCATGTTAGGGCTCACTTGATCTCATGCTATGCTCACTGAATTTCATGTTTACGCTGCGCAATTTTATGCTAGGATCGCTCAATTTAATGTTTGCCCAACTTAATTTCATGGTAGATAAGATAATGTCAATTTAATGTTTGCCTTGATAAATTTCATGCTAGGATCACTCATTTTAATGTTTGCCTAGCTTAATTTCATGGTAGATAAGATAATGTCAATTTAATATTTGCCTTGATAAATTTCATACTAGGATCACTCAATTTAATGTTTGCCCAGTTTAATTTCATGATAGATAAGATAATGTCAATTTAATGTTTGCCCAACTTAATTTCATGGTAGATAAGATAAGGTCAATTTAATATTTGCCTCAATCAATTTCATAGTAGGATCACTCAATTTAATGGTAGATAAGGTCAATTTAATGTTTGCCTCGATAAATTTCATGCTAGGATAGCATAATTTAATGTTTGCCTAGCTCAATATCATGCTATGCTCGCTCGATTTAATTTTTGCCCCGCCCAATATCATGCTATGTCTGCTCGATTTAATGTTTGCCCCGCTGAATATCATGCTATGTTTGCTCGATTTAATGTTTGCCCCACTAAATATCATACTACGCTCGCTCGATTTAATGTTTGCCTAGCTCAATATCATGCTATGCTTGTTCGAAATATTGTTTTCCCAGCTCAATATTATGCTATGCTCGCTCGATTCAATGTTTGCTTGCATATCTGAATTTATAGTTTGTCCTGCTCAATTTTCTGGTTGCCCTGTTCAATTTCTAATTTGCCCTGCTGATTTTTCGGATTTCCTCATTGAATTTTGTCTCTTTGCCCCAATCAATTTCTACTTTGCCTTGCTCAATTTTCATGTTTGCCATGCTGAATTTCATGTTTGTCTTGCTGAATTTCATGTTTGTCCCGCTGATTTTCTAGTTTGCCTCGCTGATTTTCATGTTTCCTCTGCTGATTTTCTAGTTTGCCCCGCTGATTTTCTAGTTTACCCCGCTGAATTTCTAGTTTGCCCCGCTGAATTGCATGTTTCCCCCGCGCTAAAATTTCATACTTCTCTCAATCAATTCCTAGTTTGCATTGATCAAGTTCCATGCGTGCCTCGCTCAATGTAATGATAGTTAGTGTCGCAAAATTAAACGAGCACCATATGAAATCATTCGTATCGTTGAAGGCCTAATCCGTACGAGCTCTGGTTGTTTATTTCATGGTAGCTCAGTGAATTTACTAATGGACTTATTTGATGGTAGCTAAGGTCGATTTAACGCAAGTTGATGCGCATGTGTTACGCTTAATCAGTTTCATGCGTTAGGCTTATTGAATTTTATGCGTTAATGGGGATTACATACACTCGATTAAATGTTTGCTTGCATAATTTATTTTATAGTTTGCCCCACTCAATTTCATGCTATAGTCGCTGAATTTCATGTTTGCCTTGCTCAATTTCATGTTTGCGCTACTGAATTTCATGCTTACGCCCCCCCCCCCCCCCCCCCCCTCTGCTGAATTTCATATTTGCCCTGCTCAATTTGTACGTTGTCTCATGCATTTTTCCAGCTTACTCTTTATTTCCTTAAGATTTGTATCATTCTCATCTATAAGGGAAAGCGAGTTTTCGATCTTCTATTATTTAATTGAGTTTTGTCTTATGGCAAGCTTCCGTTGTTTAACGTTTTATTGATAATTTGTTATTGTATTGATTTCCTGATTATGGCTATGAGAATCATCTGTTGCTATGGCGGAGAGTTATAATGTGAAAACAAACAATGAATGTACAAAAGTGGAAGTACGAAAACTATTTCACTAGATGTTGATACTACGTACGAGGAACTTCTATCCAAAATGTACAGGATTATTAAGAGTACACCAACAGATTATGATATTCGGATGAAAGTTTTGTATCCCTGCTCCAATAAATCAATCCCTCCAACCGTACTTGAGGACGACGATGATGTAAAAGAGTTCCTGGCAACACAGTTGGAGCATTCGAAAAAGTTCATCCCTTTGGTCATCGAGACAACCAACACATAAATATGACAACACATGTTTACAGTGTGGCAGAAGAGCATGGCATGGAATTTGAATATAAGCCAAATCCATTACAAGTAGGAGGAACAAATGACCGACTGCCCGAGCCGCCCCAAACATCAAAATTTGTGAGTGCCCAAGTCAGCGATGCACGTGACCTTGACCTCATTTGTGATTACATGGCACCGCCTCTAGCAATAACAGCAGATTTGCCGTCATCATCTACAGCCCGAAGATACATCAATCCTGAAAACGACATCCCGCATCCAAACCTTCCAAAACATCAAACTTCAACACCCGTCAAGTTCTCGTGCCGTTTGATGATGCTGCATTCACCAATGCAGCAATGCTGGAATATACGGATTCGTTAAGTGAATTGATCGAGATAGCCGAAGGGCAAACATTCAAGGACAAGAGTCGGTGCCAGCATGTTTTGAGCCTATTTGCCCTTCAAAATAAATTCGAGTACAGGGTACTGTACTCAAATTCTAGGAGATTTACGGTTGTATGCTTCGAAGATAGATGTGAATGGAGGGTTCATGCATCACGCGTTGGTGATTCGGGGGTTTTCAAGATACAGACTTATACGTCAAATCACACATGTGGCATGTCATGGATGATGAGCGATCACCAGCAAGCAAGCAGTAAGTTAGCATGTGATTTGGTTGTTAGCCGAATCGAGCAATGCCTGGGGTTAAGGCCACGTGATATTATCTTTGCCATGTAAGAGAAGTATAATATTGTTATCAGTTATAGGAAGGCATGGGCAGTTAGGGAGCTTGCAATCAATCAGGTGATGGGGTCTTATGAAGACTCCTACAATCAACTCCCCTTGTATTTGCATGAGTTGAGGACGGTCAACCCAGGGACTGTGACTGCCCTGCATGTTAACAAAGAGACTTTCAGGTTCGAAAGATGTTTTGTTACGCTCGGACAATGCGTTAGAAGTTTTCAAAAATCATTGCGGAAGATATTAGCTATTGACGGGACACACTTAAAGGGCAAATACAAGGGTGTTCTATTCACCGCCACGGCCTTAGATGGGGACAACCATATATTTCCAGTTGCATTTGGCATCGGGGAATCGGAGAACGGTAGCAGTTGGAATTGGTTCCTTACTTACCTTAGCGATGCGATAGGATCTCTGGAGGATCTTATTATTATATCTGATCGACATAAAGGTTTACTGAAAGAGGTTCCCCAAGTCTTCCCATGTGCAATTCATGGCTACTGCACGTATCATATCTACAGAAACTTGGTGGACACCTTTAAAGACAAGTCATTGGAGATGTACTTTTGGGGGGCAGTGAAGACATGTAGGGTGGCTGAATTCAAAAAATAAATGCATGATATCGAAATGGCCAATCCCGCAGTACATGCATGGCTGACAGAAATCGATACGAGAGATGGGCATCTTCTTACTTTCCAAGAAAAAGATTCAACTTGGTTACTACAAACATTTCCGAGTATGTTAATGCCCTCTTCAAAGAAGCACGTGAATACCCCGTTACGAAATTGATAGAAGGGGTTAGTTGAAGATACATGAATTGTTTTATAAGAGAAGAGAATCTGTGACATCGTTTGTAGGGTCATTGACTCCATGGGCGGAGCAACAGTTAAAGGATCTTGTGCAGAAGGCGCGAGATGTTCGCTGTCATCCTATTTCTCGAGATGAGTACTATGTTGTGGGAGATTATAATGATATAGTCAAGCTCAGTGAGTTTTCGTGTACATGTCGCGAGTTTGACGTGAAGGGGTACCCTTGTATGCATGTCCTGTCAGCATGTATAAACTACAATCTCCCTCATTACTCATACTGCTCCCCATTCTACATGGTGCAAAATTACATAGCTACGTATAACGAATCGGTGTACCCAGTACGTGACAAGAGTGAGTTGGAAGAAATTTCAGCGGGCTTCAAGGAGTATTGTGCACAAATTAAACCCCTTGGACAAAGGAGGTCAGCTGGAAGACCCAAAAAGCTTAGAATTTCATCGCGTGGAGAGGAATCGAAAACAACAAAGTGTGGGCGATGCAAACAAACTGGGCATAATCTCCGGAAGTGCAAGTTTTCCATACCTGAAATATAGCATACTTTGTAATTTATTTAGTGTTTTGATGTATAACATACTTTGTACTCTTGGTGGATGATGAATGAACTTTCTACCTTGCCCCAATGTATTTTCTGCTTGTCCCGTTTTACTCGTCGAAAAAGAAAATGCACATGGAAATCAATGCAAGGCAATTGCGCAGATACTAGAATAAGCAAAAGCTCAAACATGCCTGATAGACAAGAACTTCACAGGCATAGAAGGGAAACTCCTTGGCCCACTCATTTTCATGTTTGCCTCGCTCAATTTCTACGTTTGCTGAAAAAGGAAATAACCTTCTGAGTCCAAATAGCTAATGTGATATCCATCTTATTCAAATCTTCTAATCAAATGTTAAAAACGTAAAAAATAACAAGTGCGAAAATAACAACACATTGAACACTGACAATGACAACAAGGACTGGAAAGACAAAAGCATCCATATTTAACGTACCTATTCATCCACTAGGTTATTGGCATACAACGCAACATCAACTACAAATTATATCTAATCATGTTCTGAACTCTATACTATCTAGGATATTTTAAGAAGCACTTGTTGGACTGCTGATTTGTGTATGAAGGCGAATATTTAGAGACTCATATTCATATGTATTCAATGTTTAAAGGCCGGAATCATTAATGAAGCATGATAGGTAGATTATGGCTTCCAAATGATATAGGGAACAAGAACAGTTCAGATCATTCAAAGAATGCAATCCTCAAGATAAAGTTCAAAATGGAATTACAGAAAATGAATTCAGAAAATAAACAAAAACCAATGTGAATTGTCCAGTTGATATAGTAGGTAAAACAAGATCCCATGGTTCTTAAACCAATCCACTAACACCACCATCAGTTTGCCTCGCTCATATTTCAGTTTGCCCCGCTATTTTTTTAGTTTGCCCAGCTCATATTTCAGTTTGCCCTGTTGTTTTTCTAGTTTGCCCCGCCCATGTTTCAGCTTGCCCCGCTCATATTTCAGTTTGCTCCGCTGTTTTTCTAGTTTGCCCCGCTCATATTTCAGTTTTCCCCACTGCTTTTTTAGTTTGCCTCACCCATATTTCAATTTGTCCCGCTGTTTTTCTAGTTTGCCCTGCTTTTTTTCTAGTTTGCCCCGCCCATATTTCAGTTTGCCCCGCTGTTTTTCTAGTTTGCTATGCTCATATTTCAGTTTGCCCCGCCCATATTTCAGTTTGCCTCGCTGTTTTTCTAGTTTGCCCCACTCATATTTCAGTTTGCCCCGCTGTTTTTCTAGTTTGCCCTGCTCATATTTCAGTTTGCTCCGCTGTTTTTCTAGTTTGCTCCGCTCATATTTCAGTTTGCCCCGCTATTTTTCGAGTTTGCCCCGCTCATATTTTAGTTTGCCTCGTTGTTTTCATGGTTGCCTAACTCATTTTCATGCTTGGGATGAGGAATCACAGAATCAATTTGAAATGCATGATGAAGGAGATTGAGAGTGATAAAATGAGAACATCCATACACTACTGCACATCATAAACTAAAGCGGAAACACTTTCATTGATAATCTGAGTTGGTACATTGTTCCCATACATACCTAACCAAGTGAAAAATCAGTGGAGAGAAATTGACAACTGTACAACCAGTATATGACCCACAACCTTTTTAAGCCCATTTCTTTTAGTTGCCAAGAATATTCCCCAGGAGTACGGACGCCCTTGTACATGACGAAAATGCCCCTGCTCTAAAACAGACGCCCCTTCCAATGCTGCCATACCCATCTCCACCGAAAATCTGATTACTTCTTATCTCATCTCCCTGCTCCTTCATCCTATCCAACCAGATCTGATTATCTGATTACTTCTCCCCCTCTGCGACTATCCACCTTCCAATAAAACCCTCCCTTTTCTTAACTTTTTATTTCCCCTTTGTCCGGTTGAGAATATAGACCCCATCGAGTTATTGATGAGGACCGTGAACTGACCTAAAATGACCGTGAACTGAGTTAAAATGATTATGAACTGACTTAAAATTAGAAAAACAGCTGGGCAATTCCATGCATTTCACGGACAATTCCCCTCATTTCACGGTTAAATCTATGCATTGCAGGTCAATTCCCTTCACTTCACGGTCATTTCCCTACAATTCACAGTGTAGAATGAAAGTTGTGAAAATGGAAAACAGTCGGAGTCGACGGGGTCCTGCCCGGTCGACCCCAACTCGCTGGACAGGTACTCGGTCAACCGGGTTGTGACCTGGTCGACTGGGTACCTGTCCAAGGAGTTGGGGTCGACCGGGTGGTGATGGTATTCATTCTCCACTGTTTTCTATCATGTGGCCCATTGAGCTTTGGATCTACATCATTTTGGGTACATGAGAGTGAAGTGAAGGGAATTGAGTGTGAAATGCATTAAATTGACCTTGAAGTGAAGCGAAATGATCGTAAAATTCATGAAAATGACACAGGAGGGAAACGTGATGAGTTCGATCACTGTCTTCCTCAGGAAATAACTACTCTGAATATATGGAGCTTTTTGAATTCCCCAATGAGATTCCTCGATCTACGAGAGATTAAAAAAAAAAAGTTCTAATAAATTCGAAATAAACTAATTGATGTATAAAAATGAAATTACAATCCTTTAAATAATGAGCTCAAATCTAAGACGAAGTTTTAGATTCAAACTCCTCATAAACGTGACTTATTATAACTAGTCAACTTACTTTTTATATACGGTCACCATTTCTATTAGACTTCATGATTTTTCGCCAAAAATAATAAGTGTCTAATTTAGTCCAATCATGTTATTCTCCTAACTTTACTCACATTTTCTAACCGATCCCGATCTGGTTACAAATGACGAGTTGTAACATCCCGAAAAATCGAGGGTCGAGTAGTAACTCAACTCTCGAGTTCCAGAACATCACTTATGTAACATAGATAATGATGATTAAATGTTGTCGATATTAGTGCATTGAACATGAGTGAGATTAAGCCAAAACAACATATCATACTCCAGAGACAGTGAATTAGCAAGCGGAAGACTGTGATAGATATATATACAATATAAAAATAGTGGTGGGTCTCTAGAGTGTGATAATATTACCAGGTTAAATAATTACAAGTACAGTTCTAAAATATACCAAATGTGAGGAAGTGTAATGTCTTCTATTTCAAGTACCATAGCCCCGTCAATACAATACCAGGTCTTCATAAACCTGTCAGAGAGCTACAAGTAGGAGAACTCCTCCTCCACATCACAGTAGTTCGGCTCTGCTTCATAAGCATCGCCATCACCTGAGACTCAACAAATCTGGTTGGTGTGTACAACACCGTCCCGTAACGTGGGAGTGAGTGATCAACTCAGTGGAACAGTAAAGCATAGGTTAACATGTTATCAATTCAGTCAAGCAGTAATGATAAAACAGTAAAATCAAACACTCCTAACTACTCTTATTAATGCAAGTATGAATGCAGTGATGATGTATGCCCTCACCACACCTTCCCTCGTGCGACACCATCTTACGTTCGCGGCATGCTTTCATCCCTCAGCGCTCCACATCTTCCAGGCACATGAAATGCATGATGAGCATGATTACCGAGTATTTATTAGTCCTTTTCAAACAGCAGGATTGGGAAACTAAGGTACCTCCCTTATATCATTCCCAAACATGATCCATTCTAGGGTCGTCAATCCTAGTTAATCTCAGACGATGGTGTGTTTTCTAGGTCACTGCAAAGGCTGCCAGGGCTGTTACGCACAAAGGTTACACCACTCCCCCATTACCTCTTTAACAATTCATCACTATACAAAAACAGGCCTAGTTTCATACTCTATATACTACGGCAAAACTCGTCGCCTCACTGAATTCAGAGTATGCTCAAGGTCACTACAAAGGGCTGCTAGGGCTGTTACGCACAAAGGTTACACCGCTCTTCCATCACCTTATCAATGTAGGCCGACAACACGAATATAGTGTCTCATACCACCATAATCGGCTCACGAGTCTGGTTGCTCACTGGTCACTACGAGGAGGCACGTGGCCCCAGCGTAGGCTGACAGCTCGACCACGGTGTCCCATACCACCATGCCCGGCTCATGAGTCTTAGCGGATCGAGGTACCATGGTTAAAAGGGATTTCACTGGTAAGTTTGGTACCCTAGGTTCAAGCAGTAGCGTCCAAACATGGTGAACATACATTAGACAGATTGGGTTACTTGACGAGCTCGGCTAGCTTGAGCTTACAACAAGTTGAACGACATGAAGTGCATAAGCACTTCACGTGGCCAACCACTATAGCCAACCGAAGTACGACTCGAGTTCGTCGAACACATCTCACGTGGCAAATGAATCACAGTAACGAATTCAATTCTGGTACCGATTGTCTGGACTATAATCATAGCCCCAAACGCAATCAATTGCAGATAGATAAAGCAGTAGTGGATCAAGATTCAACTCATACAATCAAGGTCTGGTATTATCCGTTTAGGGCTGTCAGGGCTGTTACACGCATTCGTTACACCACTCCCCCATCACCCATGACGGATCATACAACATAAGCATGAATTTAAACATACGCCTTACATAAACAAAATCATACAATCATTCGAGCATGTTAACAAGCATATCATAAAGCATATTATAAAGCATGTTATAAAGCACTACATAAATAGGAATACAAACACATATATTTCATAAGTGGTTAAAGTAAACGACCCACATGGGGGAAATCATACATGTTTCTAAGGTAGTTGAGAATCCATCTCAACACCTACCTAAGGCACCATCATCCACACACTTACTCTCACAAGCATTTTCACAAACACTTAGAGTACACTATTACAACATACATAGTGTATAATAGCAAAACATGTATTAGGGCGAGTCCTTTCGCCAAGCAAGTATTTTACGCATATATAATATATTCATGCAGCAAATAATCATGGCAAACACATCTCCAAAATTTATACGTATACGGTACTTTCTAGAATACACTATTTCTACATACATAGTGTATATTAGCAAATCATGTATTATGGCGAGTCCTTTCGCCAACTAAGTATTTTATCCATATATATTATATTAATACAACAAATAATCATGGCAAACACATTTCCAAAATTTATACGTATACGGTACTTTTTAGAATACACAATTTCAACATACATAGTGTATATAAGCAAAACATGTATTAGGGCGAGTCCTTTCACCAAACAAGTAATTTATCCACATATAATATATTCATACAACAATTAATCATGTCAAACACATTTCCAAAATTTGTACGTATACGGTACTTTCTACAAATACCTAGAGTATGTAGAATTCCATATTTTTCATCTTTAATCGAAACGGAAAACAAACAACACTTTGTACATGTGCAATTGCATGCAGATCATGAATCTATCATTATCTGACATTGAAAGCGTTGAAAACCATAAGCTATACACCTAAAGTCCACACCTTTTATCGTAGAATCGAAACGGAGTCGATAGAATTGTTAAGTTTCTATATACGGCAGTTTGGTAACCTATAGAATGAAATAGGTTAGCCATTTCATAACCTACAACCTATACAACCCCAAAACAGATTAGGGTTAGGGTTTCTTACCTAGAAACGGAGCTGGAATCGCCGGGAAAGCGATTAGAATAGAGTGGTGGAGCTCGTGGAGCGGCAGGGAAACATGGCAGGGAGATTCTCCCACACTTTCTCTCTCTTTTCTCTCTTCTCTCTAGGGTTTCTCTCAAATTCGTATGACTATAATGAGAGAGGGTTTAAGGTCCTTATATAACCTAAAAACTCACCGAAATAGACTTCAGGTCAAAGTATACTTAGGTTATAACTAAAGCGGACCTGTTTCAGCTCAACGAAGGACTTCTGGCGGGCCTCCTTGAGCCAAAGGTATGACTTAAGCTCACAAACTATGGATCTAGGTTCTATTAAGTTTTCGTTCCAGTAGGGTTCTCAGATCACGCGTGGCGGACCAGTTTCAGTTCAACGGTCAGCGGATCTCGATCGGAGATTCCTAGTACATGGATATGTGTATGAAATTTCTCCTGATCCGAGGGTGTAATTTGGTCTGATTCTGACGGTCTGGTTGCTTAAAACTGATCCGCAAGCGAGAGGTGCCAGATTACTATTTGAGATATTTTATTTTGAATTAATTTCACATTTCTCACACTCTTCACTCCGAGCTCAAGCAAATAGCGCTGGGACACTATCTGGATTTGATTTCCGAGATGGTTGTCAAGCCCAGCAAGGTGGTCCTAATTCCTTAACTTCGTGTTAATCGGACTTCCGACGTGCGGTCCAGATCTGATACGGAGTTTCGAGATGCTCCCGAGAGCAGTCGGGTAATGAGTTTGATCTGAGATTTTAGGGTAACCTAGCGTCAATGATTCTACAAGTTTTGGGTCTTGCAGAACGTATTTAAAGCGATTCTAGCGGATTTCGTAGCTAATATAGTTTTGCACTTAGTTACTTTGTCTTATTTCTAAAGGGTTTAGTCCTATAAGATTTCTGTCTGAGGTGGTACTTAGTCCTTTGTAGTTTGTATATAAAGTGATCCAAGTTATACTACTTAGCCAGTTTAAGATAGTGTCTAGGGTGAAAGTACTTGGAAAAATTGAAAGATCAAGGTGGTGAAGGGTGAGATTTGTGAAGAAAATGATTTGAAAAGGGATTTGAGGCTTTAATTGAGTGTTTGAGAAGTTAAACCGGTGTTAGGATTGACCCATCGCCTAAGGACGTCTAATTCCAGGTTGGGAAAAATTCGGGCTGTTACACGAGTCATCCCAAACTCCGGCGAGTTGTGACTCGATTCAGGGTCAGACTCATCAAGTCTTAGCCATTCTCAGTTTTGACACCTCTATTGAGACCCGAACAGGTTCCCGAATCTGAGCCAGTTTAGCGCTGTCTTTCATTGGGCTTGGCCCTGAATTTAGAGCCATGAATAACTGGGCCGAGCTAGAGCTACATGTGACCCCGTGCTACCTCGATGCAGTTTGGCTAGTGCATTCTAACCACAACAGTATGTGGCTAAGTTAAAGAAGTCTATGCTTTTAGGTAAGCATCCAAAGTAGCTCACAAGAACCATCTATTCCACTTGACCCTGTATATTTATCTAAGTCCTTGATGTGGAGGAAACCATCATGAATGGGTCATGTTGAGAATCTTTCTAATTGGTCAACTCTAACCTCATTGTTGTGTTCATATAAAACAGCATTGTTAAGAATGATTTGATGGCTAAGATCTTATAATTTAGGAGATTTAGAGGGCGTGATCCATCCATGGTGAGAAGGTTCACATCAATGGCTGCAACTTGGGTCTAAGGAGTTTACACAAACCCGATTGACCCAACCCGAGTTCAGGTTAGATTGGGTTCCTCAGGTTGGGTGAGGGCTGGAAAATGCCAACCCCATTTGAAATCAGGATGGGTTCAGGTTGAGCAATTTCTGGTCAGGTTAGGTCAGTTTCGGGGGAAATCATTGGAGTCAGGACTGCTAATATAATACCACTTTCTTGGAATAGAGATTTACTTGAAATGCCCTCTGACACTATTGACCTTTATCCATCCACACACAGGTCACACCCAAAAACACTTAAGAGTGCATTATAAGAACTTCATTCGACTATTGACATTACTTTGTATGGCGAGTAGATAAGATCATAAGAGTGCATTATAAGAACTTCATTCCACTATGAGGAAGATCCCATTCAACGTAGATCAACCCTTTGCAATTTGTGGTTCTTGCTGGGAGATTTGATCTTACCTAGCAAAACCTTATCACAATGATGGGGGAACTTTGCATGAGATAAATTTGGCAGCGCGCGTTGACATACGCATTATTATAAGGGTTTCAATCTATTGTTACTAGAATAAACATAAATAAACATGAAACTCACAAACAAATAAAAGGAAAGATAAAACCCATTTTGTTCACCAAACCTGATAAACAATACAAAAATTAGCAGTCAGGCAAAACCTCAAAACCAAACAAAAAAAAAAACTAGTGTTCCACAATTGCTAACACAGCTCCAAACACACAAAACAAAAACAGATGTTGATGGATCTGTATGCTCTTTAGCACCCCACTTCTTCTTCAAGGATCTCAAGGACTGGTCTACTGGATCACAGATATCAATCATCCAGTTTGTGAATCAGTCCGATGCGGTGCTGCTCCATCCTTTTGAACACAGCATAACAGATCCTTCAGGATGCGAAAGATCTTCTCATTTCATTGCTCCTGTTCGGTCCTTTGGGTCTTCATTTCAGCCCTCATATCAGTTATTTCAGACCGAACAGAGGCCAGTTCCTCTTCCACTCGGCTGAAGCGCTCATGTGGTGGGGGGGGGGGGGGGGGGGGGGGGGGGGGGGGGGTGGGGGGGGGGGGGGGGGGGGGGGAGGGGGCTACAAAATCTTCATTAATGTCTTCGTCATTATTCTCCCCTCCTCCTCCTCCTTCTTCTTCTTCCTTGATTCTTCTCCTCTTTCAACATCTTCTTGCTGAATCAATTTCATTCTTTTAATAGTATTGTCGTCAAGGAAATTTTGCGGCTCTAGCGGTGTACTGAGGATGAAACCAAACCCACAATCTTTGGCCATTTTACAAATCAACCGTCCGAAGGGTAAGGATAAATTGGTTTTGGTGGTGGCGACATTCAAGATGTGACGCATTACAATAGATGGGTAGAAAACCTTCACACCCGTACCCAGTAAATACAAAACCTCCCACATATATTGTGTTACTTGTGTATGATTTTCCGATCGAGGATACAGATTGTACGTGAAGACAAGGTGGAGGAACCTGTAAACCGGAAGCATCCTTGCTGACTCCAAACAGTTATCACCCGTGACCCAATGCTTAAGTTCGCCACAAACAAAAACAGTCCTCTCGTCCCTGTACCTAGACCTCTTCGCATCCTTATATGGAACAATCACGGTCCCACATGGCATCCCACTAATCCTCTCAATGTCAGACACTTTAAATGTTATCAAGGAATTACTGATTGCTACGTCGAAGGTCATTGACTGTAGATTTGGATTCTGAATTGAAGCGTAGAAATGGCGCACCATCTCAGCGTCAGCATTGTTGTAGGGTGTGAACATGGGATTCCACCCCATCTTGGCAAGCCACTTGAGCTCTGTTGTATCGACGAACAAGTCTTTCTCCACATACCTCTCAAAGGTTATCTTGCGTTCGGCGAATCTTCCCAAATCGATAGCTTGTTGTGCATCGTCTCCCCCGCTGCGAGTTGTTGACGGTCCGGCCCGAGGCGTGGAAGGACCTGAGCGAGGTCTCAATCTCGTAGTCTGGGTAGCCGCTCCCGTCGAACTTAACGCTCCAATGTCTTCCCTTCTCTTGGAGCAACGATTAAACTGCAAAGATGCCGCGTCCTGTGCGTCACGCTTCTTGGCCATAGGGATGATGAAGAAAATGGGGTGTTGAGAATCTTTCACAATAGAGGGATGGAAAGATTCCGTTTCTGGAATGGTGGAAGAAGAGACTGGAGAAAGTAGAAGAGGGTTTTGGACAGAAAGGACAAATAGAAAATGGGGAGCAATGAAGGAAAATAAAAGAAATGGGGTTTTGGGGAAACGAGACAGCTGGACCCGGTCGACCGGGTCTTACCCGGTAGACCCCAACTCGCTAGACAGTTACCCGGTCGACTGGGTTATGACCCGGTCGACCCATTTAAGTAAAATTTACTTAAATGGGGACCCGGTCGACCGGGTAACTATCCAGTGAGTTGGGGTCGACCGGGTAAGACCCGGTCGACCCCGACTGGTTTTTATGGTGAGCTTCCAATCTTCACTGTTTTCATCACGTGACCCACTTGTAGGTGATTCAAATTCCTCATAGAACACATGCCACAGCAATATTTGACATTTGATGATGATGGCCATCTAAAAGATGAACAGGTGTGGTCGTGGTCAAATTACTGTGTGCAGGTAATGGCTTCAGCCCAATTCCAGCCTCTCCAAAGGAATAATTTGGAATGAGGCCGGATCCAATGTGATGCCAGTTATAGTTTTCGTTCTTGGTGTTGCTTGGGTGTCTGAATTAATTGCTTGTCCGACCCTGCATTCAGCGCATGTAGTGATTTAGACCATTACAACCTCCAACATGAATGGGCCAAGGACATCAATGTCTATCCCTGCCATCAAATTAGTGGTCTTCTTTGCTGCATATTATTTGTTGGCTGTGTATATTTTGTGTATCCTGTCATGTTTCAGGCCAATAATTGGATAGATTAGGATTGTTGGATGGGTAATTTCATTATCTTTTAGTTTTTTTGTGGTGATGCCCAACCAAAGGCCTGCTAAATGAATGGTTTGAATCATTAATAGTGTTGTACCCTATTTTTAGCCACTCTGAGAGAGCCAATATGAGGGCAACATGTGGCATTACATGAGTAATAGGAAGTGGATAAAAAGATCTTTAATAATTTGAAGCGCTTTTTGTAGGATTACAGTTGGTGTCAATCTAGTTCTCCACATCAGAAGATGGTCGATGAAGTGTTGTGGTCAACATATAAGAAATGTGGTTGAGTTGTTTAATATATAAAAGGTGACTGAGGTCAATAAAACCTTTGGTTGAAAACGAGCGAAGTGAGTGGCTGAGAAATGTTCAAAAGCAGGACGAATAGAGGGAAACACATCAAGAAAGAATGAAGTATTTAGAAAACTACAAGGTAATGGTTTGAATGCTATATTAATGAGAAACATCTAAAAAAAATAAATCATATTACATGTCATTAGACGATCGATGAAAGCAATGTGGCCGATGTGTTGTTGGTTAACAATTAGCAACTAGAGCTTGGTCGAGAGGAGAGGAATAGTTAGGAAGAGGAACAATAAAGGAAAAAATAACGATTTAGATGAGAAAAAGATTTAAAAAGACTTTTCAAGTGCTTTAATTGTTGTAGTAAAGGAGGCATCAGCGGAGCAAACTATCAAATCAGCGAGGAAAACATGAAAATGAGCGGGGCAAACTAGAAAAACAGCGGGACAAGTTGAAATATTATCAGCAGGGCAAACTAGAAAAACAGCGGGGCAAACTGAAATATCAGCGGGGCAAACTAGAAAAACAGCGGGGCAGACTGAAAATCAGCCTGGCAAACTAGAAAAACAGCGAGACAAACTGAAATATCAGCGGGGCAAACTAGAAAAATAATGAAGCAAACTGAAATATCAGCGGGGCAAATTAGAAAAACAACGGGGCAAACTGAAATATCAGCGGGGCAAACTAGAAAACAGCGGGGCAAACTGAAATATCAGCGGGACAAACTAGAAAAACAGCGAGGCAAACTGAAATATCAGCGGGGCATACTAGAAAAACAGCGAGGCAAACTGAAATATCAGCGGGACAAACTAGAAAAACAGCGAGGCAAACTGAAATATTAACTGGGCAAACTAGAAAAACAGCGAGGTAAACTGAAATATCAGCGGGGCAAACTAGAAAAACAGCGAGGTAAACTGAAAAACACCGGGGCAAACTAGGAAAACAGCAAGGCAAACTGAAATATCTGCGGGGCAAACTAGAAAAATAGCAGGGCAAACTAAATTACGAGCAGGGCAAACTAGAAAAACAGCGGGGCAAACTAGGAAATCAGCGGGGCAAACTATAAAATCAGCGAGGGAAACATGAAAATGAGCGGGGCAAACTATAAAAACAGCGAGGGAAACATGTAAATGAACGGGGCAAGGCTGAAAATGAGCGGGTCAAGTATGAAAATGAGCGGGCCAATGACGTGCATTGAGTTCCATGTGCATTGAACTTGATCTACGAGCATAGCGAGGCAAACAAAAAATATAATGAGACAGTATAAAGTTCATTTCATCATCCACCAAAATTACAAAGTATGTTATATATCATAACTTACATTTTCGGCGAATATGCAAAAAATCTTCAAAGTATGCTATCCACCAAAATTACAAAGTATGTTATACATCAAAACTTACAAAGTATGCTATACATCATAACTTACAATGTATATTCAATGATGTATATATAATACAATGTATACAACATTTTTTCAAAATTCAGTCCATGCCCTGGACAAATATCATCTACAAACTAGAGATAAACAATCATATGCTATTGACTTCCTCCAATCGGCGGTGAATTTTTTCATGTCTATTCCGCCAAGGTGAGATCGCTATACAAAATGTCGATGTATTTCATGATGAATATACCATAGTCATAATCATTGTCCTGCTTCGGCGCAGATTCATCGACTCTGACGGTCCACTTCTTCCCTTCAAGCGCGGTGCTGTCTCCAGTGGCATGGAAGAGAATGGGGAGTGCATCAGTCATCTTCTTCATCTTTTGCTTGTACTTCGGCAATAAATTTGTGCACAAGCTATCCACAACAACAATTTCTCTTGCTCTAGGGTAGGTGACTAGCAGAAACTAACGTGAATTTTTATGATGGTGCATAGACCTGTTCATAATTCACAAAATAATATATTAGTCAAACATGATAGAAGACATAACAGTAAGAGATGATGCTCTATGACGAGTGCATTACCCGTTCATAACACCAAATTGCCTTGGCGTATGGTTTATCTCGGTGCTTGGCAATTGCATAGGCCGTACTCATCTGACCTAATAGCTTGGCCCGTTCTGACGCTGATTTGGAGGCCCGATATGCAATCAAAACAGGCAAACACCCCTCAAGGCTTTGCTGTTACAAACATGATGAAAGTTCAATACATGTAAGAAAATGAAATTTTTAAACAGATTACGGATTAACGCAATAAACAGTTACCGTAAAAAACGTAGGACAGAACTTGCAATCCTGAGGATATGCTATTGAAAGGTCGTTATGCCTTTTCTCAAGGAACTCGATGTATGTGTCGATAGCCTAATCAATAGGATAGTAGAATGTTGGTCATAGATTAATATAACACATAATTATATGTCAATCAATGCATATAGAGAATAAATTAGTAATGCTTACGTCGCTATCAACCCACGCATCCTTCAACTATATCGTATTGAACCATTTCCCGCTGTCATGACCTTATTTGCTTCATACCAGTCCTCTGCCTCTTTCACCTCTTGTGCGGATAATATCCTGAGAGGATCCATCTGTAGAGAAAATGGTATCGGAGAAGTTGCAAAAGTTATTACTTGCTCGGGTTCGGGAACCGGCCCAGGGGTTGTATCGAATACAAACAGGGACAAGTACGAAGATATATTGTAATATGACGGCTTCGGTATCCTTTTGGTTCTCCTTTCATAAACGGTATGAGAAGTGGATGCATTCAATACGTTACCTTTGGCATTACTATACGATTGCCCATCCAAATCCCCATGTCTAGGTTCTGTATGTGGGTCATCATTTACTTCCCCTCTCTTCCTCAACTCCTCACCCTCCTCCATCACAAAACATCCCCTATGTGTACGACTACCTTCCTTCTCCTTATTAAACTATTCCCTCTCATTAGCTAACTTTTCCCTGTCTTCAAAAAATAATTCATTCTCCATCCTCAACTGCTCTCTCTTTCAGTAACATATTTTCCTTCTCATCAATCATTGCTTCTTTCCGTCTCATCCCTTCCCTCTCTCTTCTCAATTCGTCCCTCTCCTTCTTCAATTCCTCTCTCTCCTTCTTCAACTCCTCCCTCTTAATCCGAAATTCTTTCATAAAAATAATATTCTTCATAACACCCCCCACTGGTATACCCTCCCTCGGTCCCTCTCCCTCCACGCCTTTCTCATCGTTATAATCTGACTCGTCATCCTCCTTATGATCAATCTCGTTACCCTCATCATCTTCTTGGGTTTCAGTGAGTTACAAAATGTATAGATGGATATGTCAGAGTAAGGATAACTTTACACATGTAGAAAAAATATACTTCATTTTTCATAACATCTCACCTGAAAACTATCACGCACCGAGTGAACGACATCTGTTTCCCATTCTCGTAGCGTTGGTTCTAATTTCATCACTACCGAAGTCTGCAAAAGAACAAGGAGTAATGTTAAATAAAAAATTGATAAGGTTGTCAAGTTAAGCAAAGTAAATGCTGGACATATATAAACTTACAGCTTTACTCTGGACAATAGCATGTAATCTTTTATACCTCCAACACTTTCAGCCTCGATATTAAATGAAGCGTGGAATTTGATGGGGAACATATGAAACAACACACTCTTGTAGGGCTGGTAATATCTCTACTGCCCATACCTGTTAGAATGAAATTGCACCAGGTTAAAAATTCTAAGATGACTATAGATGGAAAACATATAGAAAATAAAAGGTGTTCTTACTTTTAGAGGAAGGACGCAATCACATACAGTGTACCGAGGGAAACTAGATGCGACAACGGCAAATTCGTTTCCTTGCAACATTGTAATGTATCCCAAACTACCCCAAGGATACATATAGAAATCATCTAACGAGTCCACCAAGTGAATATAATCCATGTTGCACATGATTTTCGGTTCGGTTCTCTTAAGAAAGCACTCCACAACTAGAAGTAGGGCAACCTTCACGACGTCCTCATGCTTATTGGTGTCAACTAATCTATCAAACACGCCCATTAGGTGCTTCTTTAATACTGGATATTCTTTGAAGTATTTGTCTCTTAGTGTACTCATAGTTCAACGATTATTGGGTACAGTAAGATCTCCAGTCTTAAGACCGGTAATGAGGGCGAAGTCCATCTCGGAAAACTACAATCGCCTCCCCTTGATCTCAAATACTGAATCACCTTTGTATCTTACCAAAAGTAGGTAAAATAGAGCCCCTATAAAACTAAAGGATGTAACATGCAATAAAAACGCGAAAGGGGATTGCCTAAACAGATTTAGGTGACTATCGTGCTTCTTCACTTCATCCTTCACCTTGTCAAACCACCAAGTCAGTGTACACCTACATGTTGGCTTGGAGATGACGGCAGAAATTTCATTGCTTGCAGAGATGGATTTAAAAGCATATCAAACATAAAATTCACAAAGTAAAACATCGTCTATAAAATCAGACGGGCATGCTACAAATTCAGCGGGGCAAAGTAGAATATCAGCAGGGCATGCTAGAAAGTTAGCAGGGCAAACTAGAAAATCAGCGGGGCAAGCTAGAAAGTCAGCGGGGCAAACATGAAAATGAGCAGGGCAAACATGAAAATGAGCGGGGCGAACTTAACAAATAATTTCATGGCTTGAGCCAATTCCTATAAACGTATACAATGTTCAAATGGAATACACCAAATGAAATTTGGAATTGACCTACTAATGTTGATCATTTCTTAGGGGCCACAGAAGTTTTGGATCAAGCTTATAATTGTTTATTCTATTGATCCATGTCTGTATGATCTTATGTCTAGGTTTGATAACAAACAAACAAACATCACTGTTGGGCCCACTGATTACCCCGTTGATTTTCATGTTTGCCCCGCTAATTCTCATCAAGATATACCAATTTCTACATCACAACATAGACATACCTTGCCACATGCCCTTAATTACATTTAAAGGAAAATACCTTTGATAAGGTACAACTCAAGAAAGTTGTAATATGCATGATACACATGAGCCAAAGATATTGAAGGATCAATTAGCTTCAACCGGCTACAATAGGCTTGCCGCTTAGGCAACTAGCATTAAGCAATGCTCGCAAGGATCACTCAATGAGGTGTTCATGAGTCATATATGATTTTCCTCGTTATTACAAGGTTGCGTAGCTTAGTCAACGTAGCGCATCACAAGGTTATGTAGCTTTGTTAAGGCATGTATCTGTTCAAGTTTATAGCTTTTACAATGTTGGACCCCACATTATGTTATATACAAGGAGACATAGACATAAATTGGCACATGCCCTTAATTACATTCAAAGGAAATCAGCATGGAAAACTAGAAGATCAGTGGGGCAAACTAGATATTCAGCGAGGCAAAATAAAAATTCAGCCGGTCAAACTGGAAAATCAGCGGGGCAAACATGAAATAGAGCGGGGGAAACTAGAAAATCAGCGGGACAAAGTAGGAAATCAGCGGGACAAACATGAAAATGAGCGGGGCAAACTAGACAAGCAGCGGGGCAAACTTAACAAATAATTTCATGGCTTGAGCCAATAGATATAAACGTATCCAATGTTCAAATGGAACACACCAAATGAAATTTGGAATTGAACTTCTAACGTTGATCATTTCTTGGGGGCCACAGAAGTTTTGGATCAAGCTTATAATTCTCTTTAAAGTATTGATCCATGTCGTATGATCTTATAAATAGGTTTGATAACAAACAAACATCACTGTTGGGCCCACTATGGTTTCAACGGTGAAAATCATTATGGCCCGCTGTTTCCCATGGTATGATCCAATTGATCTTTTGATATGCTTCAATTTGGGGCTAAACCGCTAAAATTAGTTGGAAAAACGGATGGATGACGTGGATATACTACATACATTCAATGTGGGCCCAACTGAGTTTACTTAGTACAATGGTAGTACGCAATCCGATTACGCTTGCTACGCCCCACAATGATGTTTTATTTGTAATATATCATGTTCATCGGAATATGTAATACCCCTCCGTTTTCATCGCAATATGTACACGCCAAAACCCCATATGTGGAAGCGAACCTAGACATTAAGAGGGAACCTAGACATTCAGCGGGACAAACATGAAATTGAACGGGGCAAACATGAAATTCAGTGGGGGGAGACATTAAATTCAGCGGGGAATACATGGAATTCAGTGGGGAAAACATGAAATTGATCGGGGTAAACTTGATATTCAGCTGGGGAAACATGAGATTCAGCAGGGCAAATCATTAAATTCAGCGGGGCAAACTGGAAAATCAGCGGGGCTAACTGAAAAATCAGCGGGGCTAACTAGAAAATCAGCGGGGGAAACTAGAAACTCAGTGGGGGAAACTGAAAAATCAGCGGGGCAAACTGGAAAATCAGAGGGGAAACTGGAAAATTAGCGGGGGAAACTAGAAAATCAGTGGGGCAAACTGGGAAATCAATGAGGCAAACTGAAAAATCAGAGGGGAAACTGGAAAATCAGCGGGGCAAACTAGAAAATCAGCGGGGCAAACTGAAAAATCAGTGGGGGAAACTAGAAAATCAGCAGGGCAAACACGAAAATGAGCGGGGCAAACTTAACAAATAATTTCGTGGCTTGAGCCGAAAAATCTAAACATATCCAATGTTTAAATAGACCACACCACATGAAATTTTAAATTGAACTTTTAATGTTGATCATTTCTTAGGGGCCACAGAAGTTTTGGATACGCTTATAATTGTGTTTTCTATTAATCCATATATGTATTATCTTATGAATATGTTTGATAACAAACAAACATCACTGTTGGGCCCACTATGGTTTCAACAGTGGAAATCATTATGCCCCGCTATTTCCTGTGGTATGATTCACTTGATCTTTTAATATGCTTCAATTTGGGGCTAAACCGCTAAAATTAGATGGAAAAATGGATGGACATCGTGGATATACTACATACATTCAATGTGGGTGGCCCAACTAAGTTTACTTAGTACAATGGGAGCGAACTAAAAAATTAGCCGGGTAAACTAAAAAATCAGTGGGGTAAATTGGAAAATCATTATGACCACTGTTTCCCGTGCTATGGTCCACTTGATCTTTTGATATGCTTCAATTTGGGGCTCAACGTCGTGTATATATATATATATATATGCACACACACACACACACATACACACGCGGGCATGCATGCACATGTGTCGTGTGTATATATACGTCTGTGTGGGAAAAGGTTTTATATGGTCGAGCTCATGTGAACTACCAATGAGGTCGAGCTGTGTGGGCCCTATCATGAAGTATGTCAAACATCTACCCCATCAGTCAGATGCACCATTCCATGGTGGGCCTAGAGCTTAAAAATCAAGTTAATTCGTGACTTTTGTAGGCCAAACCACGTACAAAACTTGAGAGGGGTTACCTTCCATTAAAACATTCATATTTATTTTGGGCCCACCGAGATGTGTTTCACAAATCCAGCCCATCCATAAGTGTGTCCCACTTGGATGAGGGGTCAGACCAAGTTTCAGACACATCCAAATTGCAGGTGGGCCCCACCAAGTAATTTTATATGTTTTAGGCATGTCTTCACATGATTTTAGATGGTATGGCCCACCTGAGTTCTGTATACGGCTGATTTTTCTACTATCCCATTATTAAAGGGGACCCATCAAGTTCATGGTGTTGATGTTCGACATACATCATGGTGGGGCCCACACAGCTCGACCTCATGGGGAGTTCCCATGAGCTCGATCGTATAGAACCTTTTCCTCTAGTAAAAAAATAAAAAGAAACTACATACATTAAATGTGGGGCCAATTGAGTTTAAAATATACCTTTGCTCCGTGCTTTCTTCTCTGGACCAACCATTTTGAGAAGAAGACAAAATGCGATTGAGGGGGCCCACAAAAAGGGTTTTTTGGGGTCTTTCTACCGGAAACACAGTGAGGAAAGGGGGTGAAAGCAACGACAGTGAAAGCAACAATGGAAAGGGAGAGGAAAAGCAAGCAGTGGAAATGAGTGAGGAAAAAAGCAAGCAGTAGAAATGGGAGAGGAAAAGCCACAGCCGTGAAAGGAGGGGTATTTTGGTCCTAAAATTTTGAGTCCGTACGAGGAGGTCCAAGTGCGTATTCTAAGTTTATATTGCTTCAAAAAAACCGTTGGATAAAAGGTGGGGTCCACAGTCGTAAATTTCTCTTTTACAGTGTACGATTGCTTGAAAAAGCCTTCGTTTGGGTTTAATCATAGAGCAGCTTTCATGTATATATGTGTTATTGCTTTGGACTTTCCATGGACTCGCACTCATGCATAATAAGAAATGGCTGGTCACAGAAAAATGGTCCATGCAAGCTTGGCTCAGCTCACTTACACCCTTTGCATGCTCATGTTATGTGGCTAATTTCACTTCTAATTTCAGAAAACCATGTAAATGTACTTTGATGGGCATTTGGATGATAAGTTATTTTAGATAAGTTACTTATGTCATAAGTAGTTTATCTTAGTTTCTGATTAATTAGCAGATAAGTATATTTGGTAAGCAATATAATTATTATTCAGAAAGTAGAACAGTATATTTAGTTTCCATCATCTTAAGTTGTCACGCCCCAAATCCGAAAATCGGATTCACTGGAATCCCGATCACCGAATTTGGTGCCGACAGCCTCCGTAGTAACCCATTCTCGGCTCCTAGTGTCCATACGCCAGATTCCGATCCTGGGATCCTATAAGGAGGATTTTCCAATGTACATTTAACTCATAATAAGCATAACCATAAAATTACCCAATTTACAAAGGCGAACATCATCACATATCCACTAATATAATCATTTGAGTACAATACTAAAAGGGAAATAAATAAATCGAAAATCAAGTTCCAGAAGACCGCTGCACGCTCCAAGTTCAACACTGCTGCAACCTAACATCACCTGCACGCATCTATCGTGCATAAGCTTATAGAAAGCTTTAGGGGTGGTGTAAGTGTGTGCACAAGGTAAGTGTCAAGTATTCAATGCAATGTCATAATTATACAATGTCGAAATAGGCGCAAGGTCATGAATCATATGTTATCAGAGTAAGTGAAAATACTGGCAAGTCCATGAGTCGAGCAATATCAGAATATGCGATACAAATCAACTATACAAATGAGGAGTCATAAAGAGTCAAATATCAGATGTCGTATCTAAACCATATAAATGCAGAAACACAGGTAATCCAAAATGTCATATGCCATGAATGTAATGCAATATGTGGTGCAAATGGAATGACCATGCTGGAGTGTGAAGTCGGGATGATAGTACGTAGTATCGCAGGCTATGGGGTCCATCACAAGGGACTTCTATCCAAACCAGTCCCATACCTAAATTTGAATAGTCAGACTCAATGTGGTAAACTCCTGATCTCAGGTTAGTCGCGCGCCCCAACAGAAATCCTGGCCATTGCGAAGGTACACGTAATAAATAGTTGCGCACCACTAGCCCGAGTGAATACTGAATGAATGAATGAATGAGTATGCAAATCCTACTCAATAAGTCCACATATCAGTACTGTTCATCTCTGGGATCATCACCGGGGTTTAGTACACTCCAAATGGCACTGTCGCTCTCCTAGCCACATAGTCCAAGTGAGCGTAAGAAACCTCACTATCCGCCTAGCAAATAGTCTGTTAATACCTATTCGGCACGTCGATAGCAAACTCATTCCTCGAGCTGGTCAGACTCAGCCTAGCAATGCCCCCTACGCTCGGGCGGGTAAGGCCACACCCCCTCCCAACCGACCACGACACAGTGGGAGATGCGACCTCCTGGTATTCGACACTCGGGCGCTCATGTATCCACTCGGTCTCGACGTTGGGGTGTCCTCTGGTACCAAGAGGGTTTTAGGGATTTTCACCCAGGGCCATCTATGGCAGCCCGATGCTCGAACCAAACATTTTCGGTGTCCCATCTGGCCACCCACGATATGCCTGTGGAGGCTATGACCCTGATGTCGCTAGGGCGTATAGTAATCACAATGCAAGATGCATGGGTCATACAATCCAGTCATACCATGCCCTCATGTGAGATAACCTCCACTTATCTAGGAGTCTCGTAACAACCTACCCAATGTCATATGCAATGGTCCACCACATCTCATAACAAACATGCAGATGATGTGTATGGGCCACATACTCATAATCGGTACCCATAACCGACATCAACAATCGGCCTCGACAATGTGGACATCTAACCAACGTTGCCCCAAGGAATGACCTATATAGAGTCAAACATATAGTGGGCCCACGGCCTCACATAAAGGCCTAATATACAATATAGTGGGCCTTACCCGAGGGTCACATATACACAACAGGTGGGCCCTGCTCATGGGCCTTAAATACCTGATATGTGGGCCCTACACATGGGTCTCAAATACATCAAATGGGCCATGCATTATGGGCCTAATGTAAATCACAATGGGCCTTGCTCATAGGCCACGAATACATCACAATGGGCCCCAACTACGGGTCACATATACATCCTATAAGTCTCGACAATCGGCCTCTGCCTCAACAATCGAAATTGACACTTGGAATCGGCCTCGATACTCAACCCCAACAATCGGAATCGGCCATGACAATCGAAATCGACCTTGATACTCGGTCTCGACAGATCATAATTGGCCTCGATACTCAGCCTCGACAATTAGGATCGGCCTATACAATTGGCCTCGACAAATCGGAATCATCGGAATTGGCCTTGATAATCGGAATCAGCAATTCGGTCACGTCAATCGAAATTGGCAATTAGAATCGACAATCGGTCACGACGATCAGAATCGATCGATAATCAGGATTTGACAAATCGGTCACGGCAATTGGAATCGGCAATCGATCACAATAATCGGAATCGATCGCTAATCAGAATCGGCAAATCAGTCACGTCAATGGGAATCGGTACTCGGTCATGATAATCGGCCTCGATCGTTAATCGGCAATCGGCCATGACAATCAGAATCGATCGATAATCAAAATCGGCAAATCGGTCACGATAATTAGGAATCTGCAATCGGCCACGATGATCGGCCTCGATCGATAATCAGTCACGTCAATCGGATCGATCGATAATGAGAATCGGCAAATCGGTCATGGTAATCGGAGTTGGCAATCGGCCACGACAATCGCGATCGATCGATAATCAGAATCGGCAAATCGGTCACGATGATTGGCCTCGATTGATAATCAGAATCGGCAAATCGGTCACGACGATCGGATCGATCGATAATCAGAATCGAAAAATCGGTCATGGTAATCGGAGTCAGCAATCGGCCACGATTGATAATCAGAATCGGCAAATTGGTCACGTCAATCGGAATCGACAATCAGCCACGATGATCGACCTCGATTGATAATCAGAATCGACAAATCGGTCACGTCAATCGGAATGATCGATAATCAGAATCGGAAAATCGGTCAGAATCGGCAAATCGGTCACGACGATCGGATCGATCGATAATCAGAATCGAAAAATCGGTCATGGTAATCGGAGTCAGCAATCGGCCACGACAATTGGGATAGATCGATAGTTAGAATTTGCAAATCGGTCACGACGATCGGATCGATCGATAATCAGAATCGGCAAATCAGTCACGTCAATCGGATCGATCGATAATCAGAATCGGCAAATCGGTCATGGTAATCGGAGTTGGCAATCGGCCACGACAATCGGGATCGATCGATAATCAGAATCGGCAAATCGGTCACGACGATCGGATCGATCGATAATCAAAATCGGCAAATCGGTCACGTCAATCGAAATCGGCAATCAGCCACGATGATCGGCCTCGATTGATAATCAGAATCGGCAAATCGGTCACGACGATTGGATCGATCGATAATCAGAATCGAAAAATCGGTCATGGTAATCGGAGTCAGCAATCGGCCACGATAATCGGGATCGATCGATAGTTAGAATCTGCAAATCAGTCACGACGATTGGATCGATCGATAATCAGAATCGGCAAATCGGTCACGTCAATCGGATCGATCGATAATCAGAATCGGCAAATCGATCACGTCAATCGGCCACGATGATCGGCCTCGATTGCATCAAGATGGGACTTAACAGATGGGCCACCAATACATCAAGGTGGGCTGTATTTCCAGATCGCACCAATGGGCCGCACCATCTACAAGTGGGCCATCAATGGGCCACAATCACATCCGGTGGGCCTCGATTATACATCACAGGTGGGCCGCATCAATGGGCCGCACTAATGGGCCTCAAACACATCAAGTTGGTCGTACCAATGCACAATAGGTGGGCCACGTGAATGGGCTGTAAATACATTCCGATGGGCCCCATGGGTGAGCTTGTAACACCCTTAACTTTTCAATGCTCGGGCATCGAAAGTCCTCAAGCGTTACCATAAGATTCAACGTGACATATACATGTGTACGATACCAATCTAACTATTCTAGCCTTACATCCTTTCCCTGGCACTAACTTAACTGTTGAGGATGATCTTCATTCATAAATCAAGCCATCTGACCGTTGAATTTCAAGACAAGCTCACCCATCACGTGATTTGACGTAAGTACTTTCCCTCAGATGACGTGATGGATAACTCCCTATCCATAATGATTTAGATATATATTCTTTTGTAAGAACTTCTTAGAAACGTGCCTATAACCATGTAGAGCCATTGGATTTCCTAAAACTCACATATCAGCAATAATTACGAAAATGCCATTGACCTAGGCCCCTAAATTTCAATTCACACGGTCCTTATGATCCGTTTCATGCGAAATTTTATACCAGGCCTAATTATCATAAATTAACCGTACACATCAATTTTCAGCCCTTAGATCATAGTAAATCAGCTACTTGACCTCTACATCCGTTCGTACACTTATCAGATCAAGATTCTGATCCGTCCACCTTGTTCACACTACATGAATATGCTTAATCCACCATTAGAATCAGAATCTGAGAAACTTTCACGTGTAAGAAAGTCACTCGAATCTAACGTTATATAAGCTATACCCCTAATCACTCCAGAAACACACCTTATGAACATCCATTTACGAAACTGACTATACATCCACTGACATACATGGCCAGAGTGCTAACCATCAAGTCTTCTTATTATTAACAAGTCATCTGACCACCCATCATGTTTTAATCCGCCAAACGGGCCATGTAAACATCATGGCAAACTAATCATCATGAAGATCTTAGGGTTTAGGTCCCAGCTGCCCGGTAACTTGTTAATCAGAGTAGTACAAATATTATTTTAGAATTTTGAAATATATTAGCCATCATTGAGAGATCAAAACTCAAATTTGGGCGACGGAAAGAGCGTGAAAAATAAAGACCACCTGTCAAATTTCATCACATTTGGACGATAGACTCATGAGTTACGGATGGCAGAAGTTTTTTTTTAAAAAAAAGGGTACAATTGTAAATATGGTATCATGCATGGCACTGTTGACGACGTGAGTTCAGTTGAAGTTCTAACGGTGAGAATTCTCGCTACTCGGCGGGACCGTGCGGTCTATTGGATTAACTAAACTGCTCCGTTTTTGACAGAGTGTCCTAACATAGCGATACAAAAGTGGATTGGCTATGGTATTGATGACAGAAGCTCTGTGGGTCCCTCCTGATGTATGTATTTTATTCCATGCCATCCATCCGTGGCCCCACTAGTAGGATGGCTGCTGTATTAATGTTACCAAGTTACATGGGTCTGACTGAGGTATGTGTTATTCAACACTGTCTATCAATTTTACTTGAAGTAGGACCCCACCTAGATGTATGTTATATCTCCACCGTCCACCCCAATTCCCAGCTCATTTTAGGCGTTGACCTGAAAAATGAAGCCAACCCAACTCTCTGGTAGGCCACACCAACAGAAAGACTAATTTAATAGTGGTAAATCATTAGGGCTTCTGTGATATTTCGGTGCGTCAAAACATAACCAATATTGGATCATTGGACCTGTCCTGAGCCCTGGAACCCAACCAGCGGAGTAGATCCTACTGAGGTGGGCCCCACCTATCAAAAATAAAAATATATATATAATAAATATATATATAAGCACCATGCACGTAAACGTCCAGAAGACACTGCCACCTTGTGGTTAAGGTTTTGGCTAGGGCCATGGCTCCACCACAGGCTCTACCATGATGTGTGTCGAACATTGACACCGCCCTTTTAATGGGTCCCCTTCATATACAGGGTGCCCCCAAAAATCAGCCATACACAGAGCTCAGGTGGCCCACTCCATCTACAATCTTGTGAAGACATGCTAAACTATGTAAAAACACTTGCTAGGGTCCATCTGAGATTTGGATGCACCTGAAACTTGGGTTGACCCCTTAACTTGGTGGGACACACATAATGGATGGGTTGGATTTGTGACCCACAACTTGGTGGGCCCAACAAATGATTTTGAATGCTTTAATGGCGAATTATAGTATCTATTATCATGATTAGATCCACTATTAATACTTGATAGCTATTATTATTATCATTAGTATTATGATAATAATTGTGACTGTTAAACACAACTAACCTCTAGTAGATTGTCCATGCTAATGGTAGTGAGTCCACACAAAGTACCGTTATTAAATATTAATCATTAATTATTATTCTTAGGCATAATCGTTAATAATAAATTATAGTATTATTGACATCATAATGGATATTATTACTAAGTTGGCAAACGATAATTATAACACTAATGTTAATAATTACTTTTCAAATTAATATTGTAAATTATCATACGCCAACTACAATCCAAATCCTAAAAACTTATCCTAGACCTAAACTTATGGATGAAAACCTAGTTCGACATCAAAAGCCTAAAACTAAGGTAATCCAAACCTTTGGTTAAGACCTTGACCAATAATATCGTATAAAATGAATCAGACTAAGGTGTACAATGTAATTACAATGATGGGGTTTGGCTCTAAGGAATCATGCATTCTCTAAACAACACTAGTAGGTGATCCTAAACATAAGGTGATGATTCTTCCCCTTGAGCTTTCCATCTTCTCATTAGCTTAAGTTATAGTTTTTATTTAAGTTCATAATTGATATCTCCCTTTATAATCACATGTGTTAGCTGGCGGAAATTGAATTGTTGTATTACATGCTTTATGATTATCCTGTATAATTGCTCATGCTTGTGGATTCCTTTTATGGGTTGCTTATGGAACTTAAACTGGTATATTAGTGGGAAATTCCCACATATGAATGTACGCCCATACTTGGGATGTAACTTGACTAGTTGTGATTGTAATGAACTTTCGACTTGGTGGTTATTGAGTGGTGGTTTAGATAGATCATTGATGTGGGCCTACCATCCAAGGTTGTTGTGTCAAATGGTTTTCATGGATGGTCTTTTATCGCATGATTTTGATATTCGCCCTATGTGGCTCGTTTTAATACTCGTCCTACGTGGTTTTGTTTTGATACTTGCCCTAGATGGGTTCAATGTTTTATATACCGCAACCATGAGATGGTAAGCCCCATATACTATAATGTGATTGGCCACTAGTCGATGGGTTTCCATTAAACATCCTAAGGTGGTAGTCTCATGAGCCGGGGATGGTGGTATGGAACCTATGCCCGAGCTGTCGGCCTACGCTGGGCTATACGCTCCCCGTAGTGACCTTGAGTTTACCTAAATTGGCTGATTGTAACTGGACTAATAACGGTTTGGCTAATCATGCATCCATAGCATGTTGGCGATGACAGGTGGCTATTCTGGATGCTGTAGCACGTGCCCTTAGGATCTTCGGGGTATCGTTTCGCTAGCTCCCAGACCACCGACTATCGACCCTTGTCCGACTGGATGATTTTCCCAGTCGATGATTTGCATGGGCGACGAGCCCAAGTCCGGTTGGATGTGCATCCTCAGGTCGATGTGCATTCATGCATTTAAAAAAAAAAAAAGACTGTATCATGTATTGTTTTGATTGCTTTGTTATTTTATAACTATACTTATCTAATGCGGCGGTGTGTAATCTTGAGGGGAATTCACACTGAGCTGGCCACTCATCCATCAAATATACAACCGTACAGGTAGAATAGGTGGCCCAGGTGATGTATATGATCAGACTTGATGAGGAGCTGTGCAGGTGTCATGGATGCACGGTCGTATTGCTAAGAGGAGCTGCGTGGTCATGTGGCTTACATTTATATGCTTTTTGTTATTTCTTATGTATGTAAATCTTGTAGTCGTTGATGTTGAGACATTGGTTTGTATAAGTCATTATGGGCAACCACTTGTATATTCTAAATGAAATGAAAATTTTCATTTATGCTGATTTGTCTATTCTACGTTCATCTGCTTACTCTGATAGTTGAGAAAAAAAATATACTTAAATTTGACCATCCTTTAAGGTTAACACTCGGGTTTTTGGGAAACGAGTCATATACTCCGGTCCCAAAAGGTCGGGGTGTTACAGAGCCATAAATACATCAACGTTAAGGCCCACTATATCCTCCATCCAACCTGATCACAAGATCACAAGGACCTAGACTAAGAGGGTAAACAAATATCATATAGATTCAAAACTTGTACGACCAAAAGAGTTTCGATGGTAGACGTTCAATCTCCTGCTGTTTATGCAATGGGGTCCCCTTAGTAGTTGGACGGTGTGGATCTCAAATGCATCCCGGTGAGCCCACATAGCCCACTACGTAGACGGCATGGAAATAACACATATATCATGGTAGCCCACAGAGCTTGTTGGCGTCTACCAGCAGCTACACCTATTGGTGGGGCCACGTAGACGGACGGATAGATATAACACATGCCTATGATCAGGCCCGCAGAACTTGCTGTCATCGACCTGGCAGTGTCCAGCTGTGGGACCCACAGAAGTTGCTGCCGTCAGGGCAGCAGCTAAATAGCTGGTGGGCCAGTTCAGCAGATGGACGGCGTAGATAAAATCCATACATTGAGGTGTGGTCCGCAGTACTGCCCAAACATTGTCCAGCACCGTCCAAGCAGTCTGGACGGTGTGGATGAAACAAGTACATCACGGCTGGCCCCACAGCATCGTCCAGGGAAGGACGGTGTGGATCATAAAATACATACATCATGGTTGTGGGACCCTCGCCCAGCCAAGGGGCGGTGTGGATGCAATGCATCCATCAAGGCAGGCCCCACACGTCCAGCTACTGGACGGTGTGGGGTAAACAGATACATCAGAGCGGGACCCATGGTCCGGACGGTCTAGATGACACCGTCCCAGCCAGCTGGATGGCTGGATTAAACAGATGGACGGCGTGAATGTGAGATGCACAGCTTAGGTGGGTCCCACCGTCCTTTGCTTGGACGGTGGACTCCACACCGTCCAGGGGTTTGGACGGTGCGGCAATTCACATACATTAGGGTGGTGCCACGTGGTGGCCCACCGAAGTTTTAGATGAACTGATATTTGTGTTCCTCGTCTAGGCCCGTCCAGAGGGACGGCCAGGATATACTACACATCATGATGGTGGGTCCCACGTGAGACCTATGGATAGCGTGGTTGAGACACATATATCAGAGTGGTCCCCACCCTCACACGTGCAGGGTGGGTCCACAGAATTTGATGACGTCACACAGCAGCGTCATTGCTGGTGTGAGGTATACCATCCAATCTATCCAGCAGGTGGGTCCCACATGGGCCCACCATCCACGTATATATATATATATATATATATATATATATATATATATATATATATATATTTATTTTATTTCATGGTTTGAAAAGAGTCCAGCGTCCAGACCTTTTGGACGCTGGACGGACGGTTCAGATTTAGAACAGATAAATCAGGGTGGGTCCCACCTACCCACACGTGTCACACGTGTGGGATGGGCCCATGCGTCCAAATGGACGGACGATCAGGGTATAACACAACCTCATGGTGGGACCCTCAATTGCTGACGCAAATGTAGCAGCTGAAGCTGCTGGGTACAATGGGGCCCACCGTCCTAAGTCTGGACGGTGTAGATTTCATCAGGTGGGACCACATGTGTGGCCCACCAGCTTGGATGCAAGCTGACATTTGCATTTTCCTCTCATCCAGGCCTGCCCCAACGGACAGGCAAGGTGGCCCCGCTGAACGGGCAGCGTGGGCAAAATCATCACGGTGGGCCGCTGCCTTGGACATTAGCAAGGTGGGCCGCACAGGTGGCCGACATGGATATAGAATACACACCACGTGAGGTCTACAACACATGGGAAAGAAAGAGAGATTGGTGTAGAGGAGGGATCCCGCCACTATGGGTCCCTCTAGATCACAACACATATATCAAAGTAGGTCCCACCATCCCTCTAGATCACAGCACATATATCAAAGTAGGTCCCACCACAAGCAGGCCCTTAAATCATCAAATCATACAAATCAAACCATAGGAAACACCCACCTTAGATCTCTCCTTCCTTCTTCCGCCAATGCAATATAGAGCTCGAATGGGTGTGATTCAACAGTTGAGATCGTCTTTGAAGGATTGGATTGAATGGTAGGGAGTGGGCCACACAAAGCTCCTCCCATGGAGAGCCATGGACGTGGGTTGCTTGGGGAGGTGGAGTTTGAAAATGAGAAAGAGATGAGAGAGTGTGGTGTGTGTGTGTGTGTGTGAGAGAGAGAGAGAGAGAGAGAGAGAGAGAGAGAGAGAGATGGGTGTGATGGGTGTGAGTGAGTGATGTGTACTTATATAAGAGAGTGTTGACTTTAGGAGAGATGTGGTTGTACTTGGGGATGGGTGAGCAATGGAGTGTGATGTGTACTTTGATTGATGGGATTGATGTGATGCATTCTCTCAAGATTGCAACGCACGGCATTTTCCTCGAACTAAATGCACGCCCACATCTCCTGGCCCGGGATTCGCCTTGGCGCGCGAGACGTGGTGTTGGAACCGCAGCGACAGCACAGTCGCAATGATACAAGTCTCGGGTCGAGCCGATTCTAATATACGGGACACGACTCAGGATTACACGCAAACGCCGATAATAGATCGCGGGTCGCCGGAATTCGACAGGGAGGACCGCGAAAGCATATGGAACGGTATGGGCTAAGATACGGGTCTTACATAAGTAATTATCCGAAAGTTTGTTTGGTCGTCCTCACATTCATCATCCATCATGTGGGGTGAATCTTTGATGTGGATCATTCATTATGTGGGCCCTACCTTTGATGTGGGTCATCCATCATGTAGGGCCCACCTTGGTTGTGGGCTATTCATCATTGGGGGCGACCTTTAATGTGCACAGTTCATTAGGTTGGGCCCACCTTAGATGTTAGTCAATCATCATATAGGGCCCACCATCAATGTTACTGTCCATCATGTGGGGCCCATATTCAATATCCACTACCCATCATGTGGAGCCCACCTTTGATGTAGGTTGTCCATCATGTGGATCCACATCCGATGCAGGCCGTTCATCATGCAGGACCCGCCTTGGATATGGGTCACTCATCATTAGGCCAACCTTTGATTTGGAATTTCTATCATGTGAGGCCCACCTTAATGTGAATCATCCATCCTGTGGGACCCACCATTATTAAATGCCTATTAAGTAGAGACCACCATTATCAATTGCCCATCATGTGGATCCCACCTTTGACATAGGTTGCTCATCATGTGGGTCTCAATTTATTGTGAGTTGCCCATCACGCGGGGCTCACCTTGGATGTGGGCCATTTGTCACAGGGGCAGACCTATTATGTGGATCATCCATCATGTGGGGCCACCTTGATATGGGTCATCATCATGTGTGGCCCACTAGATCATCTACCCATTCATTGGATGATTTTCCAATCTCATGAGCTTAAAAGGGATTCAAGGCCATAAAGAGCATATTCCCTTAAATAATTCCTTAAGTTGGTGCGTCACCTTAAAGATGAAAGAAATATGTTACTTTTGGAAGTTGAAAAGCAAAAAAAAAAAAAAAAAAAAAAAGTTACTTTTTTTTTCTAAAAAGCCACTTATTTAAGTTTAATAACCAAACTAACTTATTTAAGAAAAGTAACTTGTTAACTTATCAAATTTTTTTTTTTTTTTTTTTTTAAAGCTACTTATTTGATAGTATCTGCTATGGGTAAAAATGGACTGGCCAGATGTACAGATTCAAAGACTATGGACTGCTTGAGAGCTGAAAAATAGGAGGTCACCAAAGACCTCGACCTCGGAGGTCGACCTCAATTACCAACTTTGAAGGTCGACATCAGATATCAACCTCGGCCTCGATTACCAACTTTGGAGGTAGACCTCGGCTTCGGTTACCAACTTTCGAGGTCGACCTCGGATATCGACCTCGGCCTCGATTACTAACTTTGGAGGTCGACCTCGGATATCAACATCGGCCTCGGTTACTAACTTCGACCTTGGATAGACCACCTCGGAATTCAAATACACTTACAATATATTAAAATATGATAGGATTATCCTTTGAGATATTCGTCGAGGATCTCGAGAAATCAATCACAATACGTCTGGAGGAAGATATCTTCCGTAATGCGTAATCACCATCTAAGAGGCATTGTCATATACACCACCGCCCCCAAAAGGCTATAAAAATGGATTCGCCTATGGTGAAAGGTACACATAATCTCTCACTCAAAACCCCTCGATACTACGAGACCTAGATTCCTAGCCTGACTTTGGCATCGGAGGGTCCCCTGCTCTAGCCAGGGTCTCCTTTTCCTTCTTCTTGTGTAGGAACTTGAAGGTCTGAAAAAGGTGGATCAGATTTTTGCATCAATAGTTTGGCGCCGTCTATGGGAATGACATCAAAGTCATTCTTGTTTTACTAGAAAACTACAATGGTGAAAAGAAAGAAGAAAGCGCTAGCCGTCATTGTTGTAGCCATCCCAGCTCTTCCTAAATCATCAACTGAGCAGGGTGCCCAACCCTACAACATATCAACCGACATCCAGAAAGTCGCTTCCATCTACACTCCCTTAAACACCGAGTCAGAGTAGGTACTGAAAGAAGCCGAGCTGAACAATTAACCAAACTCTATAATAAGGCTCATCGGCCAACTCCAACCTCGACATCAAATACTGAGGGACGTATCGAGTAGAAGACATGGGGGCCTCTTACCTCGCCCATGGAATGTGACCATTTAAAAGATCTACTACTCCTGAGGACTCAAGAAGTCCTCTGACCAGGAGCACATTGACTAACCGACTTACTCGACGAGGGTGACCTCCCTTTTTAAAAGGTAAAAAGGTGCTCGCGACATTATCGCCGTGCTTTCTACTGTTTGACGATTTCTACAATAAAAGAACTTCCCCAGGTCAAGGGAAGAAAACTTCTTTCAAATTTCTACATTCCGAGCTACATGAACTATTGAGGACTTCCCTTAGCACAAGGAAAAAACAGTCTTTAACCAGTCATCTGACCCTTAGAGAAGAGGTCAGACCACTAATTAGTAACACTATTTGGACTGCGTGATCTATAATAAGGGCTTCCCTTAGTATAAGAGAATAAAATCCTTCTATCGATTGTTCGGCCTACTAATATGTGAACGACCGAGACTTCCCTTAGTTGAAGAAAAGAAAAGTTCCTCCTATTAATTCTACCATGCGCGATCTACCATTGAACAATTCACTTATTGTAACATCCCGAAAAATTGAGGGTCGAGAAGTAACTCAACTCTCGAGTTTCCAGAACATCACTTATGCAACATAGATAATGATGATTAAATGTTGTCTGCATTAATGTAGTGAACATGAGTGAGATTAAGCCAAAACAGCATATCATACTCTAGAGACAATTAAATTGCAAGCGGAAGACTGTGATAGATATATAAAATATATAAAAAATGTGGTGAGTCTCCAGAGTGTGATAACATTACCAGGTTAAATAATTACAAGTATAGTTCCAAAATATACCAAATGTGTAAGTGTAATGGCTTCTATCCCAAGTACCATAGCCCCGTCAATACAATACCAAGTCTTCATAAACCTGACAGAGAACTACATGTAGGAGAACTCCTCCTCCACATCACAATAGTCTGGCTCTGCTTCATAAGCATCGCCATCGCCTGAAACTCAACAAATCTGGTTGGTGTGTACAACACCGTCCCGTAACGTGGGAGTGAGTAGCTAACTCAGTGGAATAATAAGGCATAAGTTATCGTGTTATCAATTCAGTCAAGCAGTAATGATAAAGCAGTAAAATCAAATATTCCTAACTACTCTTATTAATGCAAGTATGAATGTAGTCATAATGGATGCCCTCACCGACATACTCCCTCATGCGACACCATCTTACGTTCGTGGCATGCTTGCTTTCCTCAGTGCTCCACATCTTCCAGGCACATGCAATGCATGATGAGCATGACTATCGACTTGTTATTAGTCCATTTCAAACAGCAGGATTGGAAACTAAGGTACCTCCCTTGTATCATTCCCAAACATGATTACCTAGTTAAGTTTTCGTTTTGGTTGGGATTCCAGATCACGCGTGACGGACCAGTTTCAGTTCAATGGTCAGCGGATCTCGATCGGAGATTCCGAGTACATGGATATGTGTATGAAATTTCTCATGATCTGAGGGTGTAATTTGATCTGATTCTGACAGTCTGGTTACTTAAAACTGATCCGCAAGCAACACGTGCCAGATTACTATTCAAGATATTTATTTTGTAAAGAAAACAAGTGTTTTCATACTCTCTCCGGACTCAAGCGAACAGCCGTGGGACACTGTTTGGATTTGATTTTCGAGATGGTTGTCAAGCCCAGCAAGGCGGTCCTAATTCCTTAACTTCGTGTTATTCGACTCCGATGTGCGGTCTAGACCTATATGGAGTTTCGGATGCTCCCGAGAGTAGCCGGGTAGCTGACTCGTAGACGTTTAGATAAGTAGAGTGATAAGTTGATATCTAAGTTTGATCTAGACTTTAGGGTAACCTAGCGTCAATAATTCTATAAGTTTTGGGTCTTGTAGATCGTATTTAAAGTGATTGGTGCTAATTTCACAGGTATTCTAGTTTAACACTGGCTAATTCTCGCCTAATTTCTAAAGGATTTAGTCCTGGGTGATTTCGGTCTAAGGTGGTACTTAGTCCTTTGCAGCAATGTTTAGTTTAAGTATTGTTCTTCATTACCTAAACTTTAAGATAGCGTCTAATGTGAAAGTACTTAGAAAATTTAAAGAACAAGGTGGTGAAAGGGTGGGATTTGTGAAGGAAATGGGTTAAGGAGCGATTTTGGACTGTGGGATTCAGTTCTTACAAGTTAATAAGGTGTTAGGATCGACCCATTGCCTAAGGACGTCTAATCCCAGGTTGGCAAAAATCCGGGATGTTACAATCTAACCCCCTTAAAACAAAATTTCGTCCCAGAAATTGGCTAAGGGTAATAAGGGAAGATTTAATTATTTCTTTTGCCGAAGTTTTATTGATTTCGAGTTTCTACGCGTGGTAGGGTATATACTAGCCTGGTTCATTTTAGTCTAACCCCCTAAAACTTATTTCTTTATCCATTTCTCATACCCTGATGGTTCGCTACAATTTATTTCTTTACTTATTTTGAGTCTCGACGACAATCCCCAATCATTTAGAGTAAGATAGTTGTTTTCATTGTTTGACCAACACGGAGAGATAGTTATAGTGGGCTTGATCCCGATACATTGATCATCTACCGAGCTAGGGTAGAAAGCTCGTCGTATCCCTTCCGAATCCTGGTGGATCCTGGTCTTCTGCTCGTTAGTAGTGAGTCCATTGGTAGTCGATCAGGATTGAGAATTGGGTCAAGCCGCGAATGTTTCGCAGTTGTATATTTCAGTAACTCCGTAGTCCGATCACTCTAGAAACGTAGGGAATGTCCATCATTGAAATGCTCAAATTGTTCGTTTCTATTTCTTGGGTTGCCCTTTAGGTCCTAGTCTAAGAGAGTCCTTGTTATTATCTATGTCCAAGAAAATGGTGAATCAAATCTTACTAGATCATCCTAAAACGGTTTCTCATAGTAGATCGTACTAGGGCTTCTATAATGTTCGTATTCAACGAGCACCGTTTCGATCCTGGGCCAGTGGGGTAGGGTCCACCACGCTTCCGCTGCGCTACCCAGATCAAAGAGGTGTATTAGCCGACCTAACTAGAGTGGGCTCATCATGTTCTACCCCCCTTAAAATGTTATTTCTACCTCTAGGGTTCAAGATCTATGTCATGTTCCGTATGTCGGAATAAGGTGCAATTTAGGACCCATCCTTGACATGAATGGGATGCGGTCTCCCACTACATTGGTCTTCTTTTCATCGATAATGTGTATTATGGCATTGGTACCTATGGTTATCGAAAGGAGCTAAAAATGATGAATAATGTGGTTGATTTCAGGGGCAGGTGTGAGTTTGAGGCCAGATGCCTAAGTCTACCAAAGGAGGACTATCATCACGGTCCCGACCTACCTTATGTACTCATGTCAAGCCTAACAGGTAGGCTATCTTTCTACGTTCATATGCACAAAATGTATGCCGACATGGCATGTAATTTGGGACCTAATTCCGAACTATTTGTTGCCCATTTGGGTAATTCCTTGGGCCCAAAAGACAAAATCGCTATCGGCTATATACTCCTAATACTTTTCAAAGACGAAGTTATAAACTTTTGGTTGCAAGTGGTTTGGCCAACACGGAAGAAAGTTGCGTATGGGTCTGAGCCGGATACATAGATCTTCTGCCTAGCTAGGACAGAAAATTTGTCATATCATTTCTTAATCCTAGTTGATCCCGACCTTCTGCTTGATCAGAGCATAGGGTTCATTGGTAACTACCAGAATTGAGACTTCAATTCAAATCGCGAATACCTCGCTTATTATATTGTTTCTCTACTCTGTGTTCCCGATTGTAATAAGTCTTTGGGAAGACAATTCTAAGGGATGTATTGATTGGACCTAACATTAAATCCAAGGGATATATAGGTTTTCTCTAATCGTGAATAGTTTCTACGTCAAACAAGCTCCCTAAGAGTTACTAAGGAAGCCTAAAGTATTAAGGGGATTCAACAACGAAACGGGGTCTCGCTCCAACCTAATCAAGCCAACTAACTAAGTCTATCATGCAATTAGCTTAGCATAATTAATTAGTCTTTTACTTTCCTTAGCCTAACTAGTAGTCTAGTCTTAATTTAGGAGTAGCGAAAATTCATAGGTGAGTCCAAAGTCTATGCTTATACGTTAGATGATTTCACTTCATTTCTAATACAAGGAAGGGTTTTATCACTTAGGGTCAAAGTTGTCTAATTGGAACTAAGTTGCCTGAAGTTGAATTTAACTACGCCCGAGCATTTCACACATGCTCATACCAGCTAAGAGGGTCCTAAAGTTCACATTATTAATTTGTTGGATTTCCTATACGGTCAGGTCTGTCGAAATCTAGGAGTACCGCTCTAGGTTCAAAACTCTAAGGGTTTATTTGGCTAGTGGTCTTAAGTTGTATTAAATGGGACTGTATTGCTAATCCTACTTCAGGATTGGGAATGACATGTTTAGTAGGAGGGTGGGTGGGGATTAAAATTATTGGTATAGGCTTTGGAAAATGAGCTTAGTGTTGGAAAACATGGGATACACCCAATCTAGGGACCATACCTACACATACATTTATTATTACTTATACAATTCCATTCACCTAACTCACCTAATGCAGTTTGGCCGAACGGGCCCTAAAGGGAGAAAAGGGGCTGGATTTTTGGTTCTCCACAGATTTGGCTCTCATCAGGGGTTGTAGAGGCCCAACTGACAAGGAGTAAAGAAAGAAAAATGAAGAAAATGGATGGGTTAGAGGGCTTGCCCGATTTTGAGCTTCAAATGGGGGGGTGTGGGAGTCCAAATGAGAGGAAATGAAGAGGGGAGGGCATAGGTACTGCTGTGAACGGTGGATATGGATGGGTGATGACCGAAAATGATGGATTGAGTGATTGGAGTGGAGGTTTGGGAGAGAAAACAACACTTTTGCAAGAAAGGGAGAGCTTGAAGGTGGAATTTGTGAAGGAGGTACTAGTTTGGGGGGGTTTTAGTCAACGACCCATATACCAGGGGGTTCCCTTAGCCCCCAAACACGATCGGCCCGGACGGCAGGCCCGGCCCAGCAAAAAAACCGGCGAGGCCTCGCCGAAAAATTTTGTGATTTTCAAAGGGGAGCCCCATGGGTGTGTTCCTCCAGTCCCCTAGGCCCCAAAAAAGTATGGGGCCCACCATGGGTCCCCTCGGAGGTGCTCCGTTTGGCCCCCGACTCCATTTTGAGCCGTATCGGGGCCAAATTGCAAACTGAAATGATTTTATTAGACGAGTAATATATGATTTTGGGGTAGGAGATGCTCTTCTATCCAACTAACTTATTTATTTTATGAGATTCTATAATTTGAATGGTCAAAAGTCTAATTTCTACATATATTTACTATTTATAGTAAATTTTTGTTTAAGTATTATTCTTCATCATTTATACATTAGAATTTATGTCTAGTTTGAAAGGACTTAGAAAAAGTTGAAGAATGAGGTGGTGAAAGGAAAGAATTTGAAGGAATTGGATAAAAGAGGTTTTGGGTTTTGAGATGAAGTGTAAGGTGTTGTGGTTGACCCACAACCTAAGGACATTCGTTTCTAGGGAACGACTCAAACCGGTCGACTGACGGCCTAGAAGTGATTCGGGATCGCTTCGCGTGATCATGGGTGTGTACGGGCCCAATCTCAGCGGTCGATTTCGTTCGGTTTCGCCGTTCGGCGAATTTGGAAAATCCTAAGTCGGTTTCTACGTTCCGTCGCTCCCTCCTAAGTCAAAGTGCATCAGAGTGCGTCGTGTGACCATAACCCAGGTCCGGTTTAATCCAAATCGTGCTCTGATACTATCTGTAACATCCCGAAAAATCGAGGGTCGAGAAGTAACTCAACTCTCGAGTTTCCAGAACATCACTTATGCAACATAGATAATGATGATTAAATGTTGTCTACATTAATGTAGTGAACATGAGTGAGATTAAGCCAAAACAACATATCATACTCTAGAGACAGTTAAATTACAAGCGGAAGACTATGATAGATATATAAAATATATAAAAACTGTGGTGAGTCTCCAGAGTGTGATAACATTACCAGGTTAAATAATTACAAGTATAGTTCCAAAATATACCAAATGTGTAAGTGTAATGGCTTCTATCCCAAGTACCATAGCCCCGTCAATACAATACCAGGTCTTCATAAACCTGACAGAGAACTACATGTAGGAGAACTCCTCCACATCACAATAGTCCGGCTCTGCTTCATAAGCATCGTCATCGCCTGAAACTTAACAAATCTGGTTGGTGTGTACAACACCGTCCTGTAACGTAGGAGTGAGTAGCTAACTCAGTGGAACAATAAAGCATAAGTTATCGTGTTATCAATTCAGTCAAGCAGTAATGATAAAGCAGTAAAATCAAATATTCCTAACTACTCTTATTAATGCAAGTATGAATGTAGTCATGATGGATGCCCTCACCGACATACTCCCTCATGCGACACCATCTTACGTTCGCGGCATGCTTGCTTTCCTCAGTGCTCCACATCTTCCAGGCACATGCAATGCATGATGAGCATGATTACCGAGTTGTTATTAGTCCATTTCAAATAGCAGGATTGAGAAACTAAGGTACCTCCCTTGTATCATTCCCAAACATGATCCATTCTAGGGTCGTCAGTCCTAGACAATCTCATACGATGGTGTGTTTCTAGGTCGCTGCAAGGGCTGCCAGGGCTGTTACATGGAATCGTTGCACCACTCCCCCATCACCTTATCAATACAGGCCTAGTTTATACTCTGTTACTACGGGAAGACTCATCACATCACCGCAGATTCAGAGTATGCTCGAGGTCACTACAAAGGGCTGTCAGGGCTGTTACACGGAATCGTTGCACCACTTCCCCATCACCTTATCAATGTAGGCCGACAGCACGAATATAGTGTCCCAAACCACCATAATCGGCTCACGAGTCTGGTTGCTCACAGGTCACTACGGGGAGGCACGTGACCCCAGCGTAGGCCGACAGCTCGACCACGGTGTCCCATACCACCATGCCCGGCTCATGAGTCTTAACGGATCGAGGTACCATGGTTAACGAGATTCCACTGGTAAGTTTGGTACCCTAGGTTCAAGCAGTAGCGACCAAACATGGTGAACATACATTAGACATATCGGGTTACTTGACGAGCCTGACTAGCTCGAGCGCACAACAAGTTGAACGATATGAAGCGCATAAGCACTTCGTGTGGCCAACCACTATTGCCAACCGAAGTACAACTCGGGTTCGTCGAACACACCTCACGTGGCAAATAAATCTCAACCACGAATTCAATCCCGTTACCGATTGCCTGGACTATACAATAGCCCCAATCACATTCAATTGCAGATAGGTAAAGCAGTAATGGATCAAAATTCAAATCATACAATCAATGTCTAGTATTATCCGTTTAGGGCTGCCAGGGCTGTTGCACGGAATCGTTGCTCCACTCCCCCATCACCCATGACGGATCATACAACATAAACATGAATTTAAACATATGCATTACATAGATAAAATCATACAATCAATTGAGCATGTTATGAAGCACAACACAAGCATGAGTTTGTACATATTCAATTCCTAATCACACAGCTATCCAAGGAAATCATACACATAGTTAAAGGAGTTGAGAATCATATCTCAACACCCTTATACATTACAATTTACTAACTACTACTCATTCAAATGTTTTAACAAACACTTAGACTACATACACCAACATACATGACATATGTTGATCACATAGGTATAAGGCCAAATCCTTTCACTAGGGAGTTACCCCAATCATAACACGCATACACCCACGACGGATAGTCATGGCAAGCAGGAATCCAAGTTCCATATTCATTCAGTCATTTCCACAAACACTTGGGCCACACATTTTAGCATATATAGTGTATTTTGGCCGTGGCGTGATTTAGGGCAAATCCTTTCGTCAAAGGGGTATCGCCAATACAACAATCATAAATCCATGACAATTAGTCATGGCGAGCACGAATGAGAATTCTATACTCATTCGGTCATTTTCACAAACACTTAGAATACACTATTTTAACATACATAGTGTATATTAGCAAAAACATGTATTAGGTCGAACCTTTTCGCCAAATAAGTATTTTATCCATATATAATATATTCATACAACAAATAATCATGGCAAACACATTTCTAAAATTTAAACGTATACGGTACTTTCTACAAATACCTAGAGTATGTAAAATTCCATATTCTTCATCTTTAATCGAAACGGAAAACAAACAACACTTTGTACATGTGCAATTGCATGCAGATCATGAATCTATCATTATATGACATTGAAAGCGTTGAAAACAATAACCTATACACCTAAAGTCCGCACCTTTTGTCGTAGAATCGTAACGGAGTCGATAGATTTGCTAAGGCTTTGTATACGACGATTCGGCAACCTATATGATGAAATAGGTTAGCTATTTCATAACCTACAACTCTTAAAACCCCAAATCAGTTTAGGGTTAGGGTTTCTTACCTAGAAACGTCGCTGAAATCACCGGGAAAGCGATTAGAATCATGCGGTTGAACATGGATAGCAGCAAGGAAGAGTGGTAGGGAGATTCTCCCACTTCTCTCTCACTTTCTCTCTCTTTTCTCTCTTTTCTCTCTAGGGTTTCTCTCAAATTCGTATGGCTGCAATGAGAGAGGGTTTAAGGTCCTTATATAGCCTAAAAACTCACAGAAATAGACTCCAGGTCAAAGTATACTTAGGTTATAATCAAAGCGGGTCAGTTTCAGCTCAACGGAGGACTTCTGGTGGGCCTCCTTGAGCAAAGGTCGGACTTAAGCTCACTGACACCGGATCTACGTTTAGTTAAGTTTTCGTTTCGGTCGGGATTCCAGATCACGCGTGGCGGACCAGTTTCAGTTCAATGGTCAGTGGATCTCGATCGGAGATTCCGAGTATATGGATATGTGTATGAAATTTCTCATGATCTGAGGGTGTAATTTGATCTGATTCTGACGATCTGGTTGCTTAAAACTGATCCGCAAGCAACACGTGCCAGATTACTATTCAAGATATTTATTTTGTAAAGAAAACAAGTGTTTTCATACTCTCTCGCTCCGGACTCAAGCGAACAGCCGTGGGAGACTGTCTGGATTTGATTTCCGAGATGGTTGTCAAGCCCAGCAAGGCAGTCTTAATTCCTTAACTTCGTGTTATTCGGACTCCCGATGTACGGTCTAGACCTGATACGGAGTTTCGAGATGCTCCCGAGAGCAGCCGGGTAATGAGTTTGATCCTAGACTTTAGGGTAACCTAGCGTCAATGATTCTACAAGTTTTGGGTCTAGCAGATCGTATTTAAAGTGATTGGTGCTAATTTCACATGTACTCTAGTTTAACACTGGCTAATTCTCGCCTAATTTCTAAAGGATTTAGTCTTGGGTGATTTCGGTCTAAGGTGGTACTTAGTCCTTTGCAACAATGTTTAGTTTAAGTATTGTTCTTCATTACCTAAACTTTAAGATAGCGTCTAATGTGAAAGTACTTAGAAAATTTAAAGAACAAGGTGGTTAAAGGGTGGGATTTGTGAAGGAAATGGGTTAAGGAGCGATTTTAGACTGTGGGATTCAGTTCTGACAAGTTAATAAGGTGTTAGGATCGACCCATTGCCTAAGGACGTCTAATCCCAGGTTGGCAAAAATCTGGGATATTACAATCTACCCCCCTTAAAACAAAATTTCATCCCCGAAATTGACTAAGGGTAATAAGGGAAGATTTAATTATTTCTTTTGCCGAAGTTTTATTGATTTCGAGTTTCTACGCGTGGTAGGGTATATACTAGCCTGGTTCATTTTAGTCTACCCCCCTTAAAACTTATTTCTTTATCTATTTCTCATACCCTGATGGTTCGCTACAATTTATTTCTTTACTTATTTTGAGTCTCGACGATAATCCCCAATCATTTAGAGTAAGATAGTTGTTTTCATTGTTTGACCAACACGGAGAGACAGTTATAGTGGGCTTGATCCCGATACATTGATCATCTACCGAGCTAAGGTAGAAAGCTCGTCGTATCCCTTCCGAATCCTGGTGGATCCTGGTCTTCTGCTCGTCAGTAGTGAGTCCATTGGTAGTCGCTCAGGATTGAGAATTGGGTCAAGCCGCGAATGTTTCGCAATTGTATGTTTCAGTAACTCCGTAGTCCGATCACTCTAGAAACGTAGGGAATGTCCATCATTGAAATGCTCAAATTGTTCGTTTCTATTTCTTGGGTTGCCCTTTAGGTCTTAGTCTAAGAGAGTCTTTGTTATTATCTATGTCCAAGAAAATGGTGAATCAAATCTTACTAGATCATCCTAAAACGGTTTCTCATAGTAGATCGTACTAGGGCTTCTATAATGTTCGTATTCAACAAGCACCGTTTCGATCCTGGGCCAATGGGGTAGGGTCCACCACGCTTCCGCTGCGCTACCCAGATCAAAGAGGTGTATTAGCCGACCTAACTAGAGTGAGCTCATCATGTTCTACCCCCCTTAAAATGTTATTTCAACCTCTAGGGTTCAAGATCTATGTCATGTTCCGTATGTCGGAATAAGGTGCAATTTAGGACCTATCCTTGACACGAATGGGATGCGGTCTCCTACTACATTGGCCTTCTTTTCATCGATAATGTGTATTATTGGTACCTATGGTTATCGAAAGGAGCTAAAAATGATGGATAATGTGGTTGATTTCAGGGGCAGGTGTGAGTTTGAGGCCAGATGCCTAAGTCTACCAAAGAAGGACTATCATCATGGTCCCGACCTACCTTATGTACTCATGTCAAGCCTAACAGGCAGGCTATCTTTCTACGTTCATATACACAAAATGTATGCCGACATGGCATGTAATTTGGGACCTAATTCTGAACTATTTGTTGCCCATTTGGGTAATTCCTTGGGCCCAAAAGACAAAGTCGTTATCGGCTATATACTCCTAATACTTTTCAAAGACGAAGTTATAAACTTTTGGTTGCAAGTGGTTTGGCCAATACAGAAGAAAGTTGCGTATGGGTCTAAGCCGGATACATAGATCTTCTGCCTAGCTAGGACAGAAAATTTGTCATATCATTTCTTAATCCTAGTTGATCTCGACCTTCTGCTTGATCAGAGCGTAGGGTTCATTGGTAACTACCAGGATTGAGACTTCAATTCGAACCGCGAATACCTCGCTTATATATATTGTTTCTCTACTCCGTGTTCCCGATTGTAATAAGTCTTTGGGAAGGCAATTCTAAGGGATGTATTGATTGGACCTAACATTAAATCCAAGGGATATATAGGTTTTCTCTAATCGTGAATAGTTTCTACGTCAAACAAGCTCCCTAAGAGTTACTAAGGAAGCCTAAAGTATTAAGGGGATTCAACAACGAAATGGGGTCTCGCTCCAACCTAATCAAGCCAACTAACTAAGTCTATCATGCAATTGCCCATCATGTGGATCCCACCTTTGACGTAGGTTGCTCATCATGTGGGTCCCAATTTATTGTGAGTTGCCCATCATGTGGGGCTCACCTTGGATGTGGGCCATTTGTCATTAGGGGCAGACCTATTATGTGGATCATCCATCATGTGGGGCCACCTTAATATGGGTCATCATCATGTGTGGCCCACTAGATCATCTACCCATTCATTGGATGATTTTCCAATCTCATGAGCTTAGAAGGGATTCATGGCCATAAAGAGCATATTCCCTTAAATAATTCCTTAAGTTGGTGCGTCACCTTGAAGATGAAAGAAATATGTTACTTTTGGAAGTTGGAAAAAAAAAAGTTACTTTTTTTCTAAAATGCCACTTATTTAAGTTTAATAACCAAACTAACTTATTTAAGAAAAGGAACTTGTTAACTTATCTAATTTATTTATTTTTTTAAAGCTACTTATTTGATAGTATCTGCTATAGGTAAAAATGGACTGACCAGATTTACAGACTCGAAGACTATGGACTGCTTGAGAGCTAAAAATAGGAGGTCACCAAAGACCTCGACCTTGGAGGTCGACCTCAATTACCAACTTTGGAGGTCGACATCAGATATCAACCTCGGCCTCGATTACCAACTTTGGAGGTCGACCTCGGCTTCGGTTACCAGCTTTGGAGGTCGACCTCGATATCGACCTCGGCCTCGATTACCAACTTTGGAGGTCGACCTCGGATATCAACATCGGCCTCGGTTACTAACTTCGACCTCGGATAGACCACCTCGGAATTCAAATACACTTACAATATATTAAGATATGATAAGATTATCCTTTGAGATATTCGCCGAGGATCTCGAGAAATCAATCATAATACGTCTGGAAGAAGATATCCTCCGTAATGCGTAATCATCATCTAAGAGGCATTGTCATATACACCACCGCCCCCAAAAGGCTATAAATAATGGATTCGCCTATGGTGAAAGATACACATGATCTCTCACCCAAAACCCCTCGATACTACGAGACCTAGATTCCTAGCCTGACTTTGGCATCAGAGGGTCCCCTGCTCTAGCCAGGGTCTCCTTTTGGTTCTTCTTGTGTAGGAACTTAAAGGTCTGAAAAAGGTGGATCAGATTTTTGCATCAACAGTTTGGCGCCGTCTATGGGAACGACATCAAAGTCATTCTTGTTTTACTAGAAAACTACAATGGTGAAAAGAAAGAAGAAAGCGCTAGCCGTCATTGTTGTAGCCATCCCAGCTCTTCCTAAATCATCAACTGAGCAGGGTGCCCAACCCTACCAACATATCAACCGACATCCAGAAAGTCGCTTCCATCTACACTCCCTTAAACACCGAGTCAGAGTAGGTACTGAAAGAAGCCGAGCTGAACAATTAACCAAACTCTATAATAAGGCTCATCGGCCAACTCCAACCTCGACATCAAATACTGAGGGACGTATCGAGTAGAAGACATGGGGACCTCTTACCTCACCCATGGAATGTGACCATTTAAAAGATCTACTACTCCTGAGGACTCAAGAAGTCCTCCGACCAGGAGCGCATTGACTAACCGACTTACTCGACGAGGGTGACCTCCCTTTTTAAAAGGGAAAAAGGTGCTCGCGACATTATCGTCGTTCTTTCTAATGTTTGACGATTTCTACAATAAAAGAACTTCCCCAGGTTAAGGGAAGAGAACTTCTTTCAAATTTCTACAATCCGAGCTACATGAACTATTGAGGACTTCCCTTAGCGCAAGGAAAAAACAGTCTTCAACCAGTCATCCGACCCTTAGAGAAGAGGTCAGACCACTAATTAGTAACACTATTTGGACTGCGTGATCTACAATAAGGACTTCCCTTAGTATAAGAGAAGAAAATCCTTCTACCGATTGTTCGGCCTACTTATATGTGAACGATCGAGACTTCCCTTAGTTGAAGAAAAGAAAAGTTCCTCCTATTAATTCTACCATGCGCGATCTACCATTGAACAATTCACTTATTAATCTTAGGATTGCTCGGCCTACTAGTTCTACTCCGTCCGACCTCTTCGGCGCACGGCATCACACAGTGTCAGTCCACACTAACTCACTTCCCGAGCTCCTAAAGAATGCTTGGAAGTAGGAGGGCTACTGTTATGGGTAAAAATGGACTAACCAGATGTATAGATTCGAAGACTATGGATTGATTGAATATATGATCTAAACCATCCATTTAGACATCATGATTGATGGACTTGAACCGCTCATTGGATGCCATGACCATCAAATTTGTGACATAACATTCAAACTATTCATCTATGAACATTATTATTGTGATATGAACTATTCATCCATAAACATGTTGGATCTAGACTTTTCATTCTCTAATAGATCTAGATTGTTGATTTATGAAAATTGATCATTAAGTCTTAAAAGCTCATTTATACGTAAGATGCTTTAATTAGAGTGTGGAAAAATCACATGAGTGCTTAGAGGTTGATCTATATATTGAAAAAACTTTTCAAAAATAAAATAGTTTAATTAAAAGATAGTGACTTTTACCTTAAAATTCCTTTAGGAATTGGGATTTACCAAATAGTGCTTCCGTACACCGTTATTGCCGTATGGTGTTTTTAAGAGTGGAAATTACATTATTGCCCTTCTTTGCTTTCTCTTCACAACAAAGTGGAGAATCGAAACTTGTAAAGCTCACATGGTATGTATCTCACTAACACTATTATTAGATGAGCCAAAAATATGGTGGATCCAATCATAAGGTAGGGCAATCCATAAAAAATGATTTTCACTATTCAAAATATCCCAATTCAAGTATAGTCCATCGGATGATATGATTGACTTGATATTTTGGTAATGTTATCACCATGGTGTGGTGCATTCTTGGATGTTATATACATACTACGTGTGCCCCATGAATTTCAAGTTTCACAATTTATTAAAGAAAAATAAATAAATGAGGGCATTTTTGTAATTTCATCCCTAAAAAAAGCTCATAACTGTCATTTCAAATTTTAGAGGCATTATTTAGTAAAATATAAATTTCTCAAGAATTTCAAAGTAAAAATTCCTAAATAATATATAAATTTCTTAGGAATTTCACTGTAAAAATCCCTAAATCCTTAAAATTTTCTAACACTCAGTGAAGTTTTATTGAAAAATTTAACCAATTTCCTAATATTTGCCATGTGATTTTAATAGGTTTCAGCATCCCCAAGTGTGGGATACATGCGTGGATATTAAATCACTATTTTTAAGTTTAAATCCAACTTTTGAAAAAGAGTTGTTGATCTAGTGGGCCAACAAGAAGACTTACCATAGTCATGTCCAAATTCTGTGTAATTTCACTTGTGGAATGTTTACCACATCTCATTTTCACTCATATTTTCGAGCTGTCAGATTTAGAATCACATTTGAATGATCTAAACTGTTTATATGATGGGCCTCACTTTGGATTTGGGATTTTCGGACTTGAACATTTCAATCCTTTAATCATTTAACTCTTTAATCATTTCAATCCTTTAATCACTTAACTGTTGTGGGCAATTGATTGAATGTTTATGATCGTTCAATTTTGAAAATTCTCGTTAGAGCCATCATCAGCAGTGTGACCCATCAAATGAACGATTTAGATTGTGGAACATGATCCACATCCAATAGTTATAGTCCTGAGTGACAATTATTAAAGATAGTGGAACACCGAAGCATGGTACGATGCTTTTTACGGGAGTGGATTGCCTGTGGGCACACAGATATCTCTGTGCCCTGGGCTGTGTGGGGCCCACAGATGTCCGTGACAAATCCACTCCGTCGATTTATCTTAAAAGACCACGATAGGACACTATTCTAAAAATAGGCAGATTCAAAACTCAGGTGGGTCATACTAACAAAATAGTGGGAATAGCAACGTCCACCATTTAAACCTTCTTGGAGCTAACCATGGTGTTTATATGGCATCTAAATCGTTCATAGAATTATTACCACTCAGATAAACTTTAGGAACAAATATCATCCTGATACAAAACTTTGTCACTGCCAGGTATTTAATCCCCACTTTTTCGTGTGGCATGGCCCACCTGAGTTTTGGATCTGCATGATTTTTAGAATCCTGTCTAATTGCGGTCTTTAAAAATAGATGGACGAAGTTGATTTGTTGAAGACATCTATATGGGCCCACTAAATTTGTACACGAACCAGTTAGCTTGATTAACTCGCTCAACTCAACTCGGAAAAGCTCGATTTGAACTTGGGTTCAAGCCGAGTTGAGCTGATTTTTTTAGTTCGAGAAAATTTTGAGCTGAGTTCGAGCTGGCCCGAGCTCGACTCGAATCAGATCAGTCCATAACTCGAACTGGCCCGAGCTCGACTTGAATCGGACCTATGTCGTACTGCTCACACCAGGAGCTATACTCTCTCGCCGGATCAACGAAAGCACTGGCTTTATAACCCTCCAGAGCAGCTGTCAACTCACGCTTAAGAATTGCCCTCTAGTTTGTTGGTTCGGACGGTGGGCTGAACGGTACGAGGGGACTACCAGTCAACTGCCAAAAGAGTCTCTCTCCCAAGTACCACTTTGTCACCCGAGGATCCTCCAAAACGCGACGATGACGGGAAGCTTGGAAAGCTTCCTGGGCCTTAGGAGTAAGAGCGGTGGCTGATCGAAAGTAAGGCCTAGTGTAGAACTGATAAAAATAATCTAAAGGTCAGGTTAAGAGTACAGACAAAAAGAACGAGGCATGAAAAAGCATTTGCTCACATCATCAAGAATCAAGGCATCCACATTAGATCTTCTGGCAAGATTTGAAAACTAGCGGGTACATCTGTAGTTATCCATATACCACAGCATCATACGAGGGAAAGTAGGGGTGTGATTTATCAAGGTAGGTCCCAAATGTGGGAAATGGTCAAAAAAGCAAACTTGCACAAAGATCGATCATCAGAATGCACCTTCCTAAGAAAGGAGACGAGGCTAAAGGGTTCAATACACACCTCAATGATTGTAAAAAAGCTACTCATCGACCTGCTGCTGCAACGACTAGCCTTGTCTAAACCTTCGTACAAATGGGCCAGAAGCACAACATTCCAGTTATACGGTGTAGGAAAAGTAATATCTGTCACTGGCATCAGCAAACGGGAACTCACTAATTCATTTCCATGATAGAAGATCATGGCTCCCAAAGTATATAGAATCAAGGCGCGAGCTTTCACAATAGCTTCTGCCTCAGTCTACGGAATCTGCCGAGAAAAATTCGCCGATTGCCAAAGCAGTTTGAATCTGGGCCCAGAGAAGTTTGAAGAATGAGGAACCATCCCTAGAAGACTCATCCAGTCATCCTCGATAGGAATAGGGAGATCCTCCTCGAAAGGAATAAATCCCCCCTCGTATCGAAGACCAAGCTGAATGAAGATATCATAAGGAGTGATTCCCCATTCTCCAAAGGGAAGATGAAACGTGTGGGTATCAGCACACCACCGCTCAGTCAACACAAATAAAAGCATCATATTCATCTTGCTCAGACGAACTTTGAACAAGACGTAGAGTGGAGTACGCTCCAACACCTGAAAAAACAATGGTTGGTGATCCACGAACCAATCCGGCCAATGGTTACGAACCCCAAGACCCCTCAAAACAGCAGAAGCCCCTCCTTCCCGAGCCACATTTGAATGGTGTTAACCCTCTCAAGGTATATAACAAGAATCGACTGACTGACGGGAAGGCCCAGCCTCACTCCTACCATGATGAGGCATGCTTCAAGGTTAACATTACAGGTAAGTATTCGCCCCTACCTCCACAAATACCTCAAACGTTTCAAAAAGGGAAGACGTATCATGAATGAGCTCCTGAATGCTCATTGTCCAAGCCCACATTCCAAGGCCCATTGTCTAAGCCCACATTCTAAGGCCCATAGTCCAAGCCCGCATTCCAAGGCCCATTACTCAAGGCCCATGATCTAAGGCCCATTGTCCCAAGGCCCATTGCCCAAGGCCCACCTACAAAGTTCATGATCCAAAGCTCATTACAAGGCCCATTGTCCAAAGGCCCATCATCCAAGACCCATTCTAAGGCCCACCATCCAAGATCATTACAAGGCCCATTATCTAAGCCCGTTGTCCAAAGCCCATGATCCCAAACACTTTTTAGGCCTATAATCCAAACTCGCTTAGAAAATCCAAAACCACACATGGGGCCAAAGTCATGCTAAAAGATTGGACCCACTCCAAAATAATGGCCTACCATCAAAATCCGCAAAATTGGAAGATCCAAAGAGGCCACGAATCATCAATTCGGTCCATCAAAAGGATTACATTCTAGTGGTCACCACTTCATAATGTGTAAGGTTTGAACCTTCTTCCAAAAAAATAAAAAACAATAAAATAAAAATGAATGAATGAGAAAACACAAAAAAAAAAAAAAAAAAAAAAAAAAAAAAAAAAAAAACCATGCACAAATAAAGAGTGGGGCACTTTTTCTTGTCACACCCCACTTCATTAATAAAAATTTTTAAAAAAATAAAAAAAAAAAAAATTTAAAAAAAAAAAAAAAAAAACAACAACAACAACAACATTTCCTGGCCAAAAATAAAATTTTCCAGCAAGGTCAAAATGCAGAAATTTCAGGCAATCATTCCAAAGGCCCACATTTTTGGCCTCTCCTGTCATAAAAAAAAAATAAAAAAAAATAAAAAAAAATAAAATCCATGGCCATAGATAAGTTGAGTCTCAAAAACTCCTTGGACATGGGTACTGAAATCCATCAAAACAGAAAGATCATTGCACAAGGGAGAGATAACCATCTGAGAAGAAAGCTTAGGACCAAGGAAAGAGGAAATAAGGAAGAAGCACTTGAAGGAAGAAAGGGAGAAGTTGCAAGAGACAGCAATGGTGTTTCTGAAGGAGAGACTAAGAAGAAGAAATAGGGGGAGGCGAGAGCCAGTCCCTGACCAGCGCCCCACTTCAAACCAACGAGCAAACAAGTGTCGGGTGGTAATCCGTTTACTGCCTGCGGTAGTCGGACTACTGCCCAATGCACGACCCTGCGCGTTGCCTTCTTTTGATGGGATGTGAAAGCCCGAAAAGTACTTTGGTCTAGCAGACAAAGAGAAGGAAGGAGAGATTCTCATGAGATAAGGAAAAAAAAAAAAAGGAATATCTCATGAGAAATTGCAAAATCTCACGAGAAATTGAGAATTTTGAGGAAAATAAAGGGAAATTACAAAAAAAAAATAAAAATGACAAGAACAAAATAAAGGCCAGATTTGTTGATCAGCCCCATTAATTCACTAGTGAAGGTAATGAAACTATTTGAACTTATTCAAAAAAATGCAATAAAAACCGAACGACGATGCCCTCCCGCGAGATTGGACGGATCTTTTCAAAATTTTCAAAAACATTTGCAATAAAATTCCCAAGGAGTATAGCTCTCAGAGGGACGGTTTTCAAAAAAAAAAAAAAAACAAACAAATTTTTTTAAAAAAAAATTAGCATTTGGTGTGTAAAATGTTGAGAAATCTCGTATATATCCCAGTAACGTCTAATGCAAATAATAAAATAAGATTTGACCTCTTCTGGTTTCCCCGGAGGATAATCGAATCCATATCCGATACAAGAACGATTGACCTGATTCTCAATGTCAAGACAGTTGTACGAAGAATAAAATGAGAATGATGATAAATTTGATCCATCTCTGGTCAAAGTAACCAATTCAAAGTGGAGAAAATTCATTGCAACCAAAATATCAAAATTAGAAGACTGCATGGAAAAAGGTCACCCGCAGATACTTAGTCCAGGACACTTGGAAAGATTGATCGAGTCCAAGTCGGCGTAATGAGTTCCCCGTAAGGCCGCATAATGCACAGGGCATCTAACAACTTTGACGATCAAACGGAACAAGTACTCGTAGGGTGATTACGTAGCAAAGGAACAAAAAGATTCAAACAGTATAAGAATCCCCGTAAAGTCGTAAAATGCGATAGGGCCCTACTTTTCAGACTTATCCTCCAATGCTATTATCAATCTGATGCAAAAAGGTTGTGATTCGTGGCTCGTAATGTTGCAGAAAGCACAAAGACAATCACAACGTTTTCCTCAAACCCTCATGGTATGTGCGAGTCATATCTTTTCCAAACAGTAAGCTTATTATGATACTATGATAGACAACGGAGCTAAAAACACAATCTTTTCTTACCAGAAGAGTGGGGTGTCCACTCACTTTGGCATCCGGTTGCACCCAACCTCTGCTAAAGAGGGGCATCTGTAGACACCCCACCCAGGCTAGCAACTTAATAAGGCATGAATGATTCTTAGAAACTGAACCTAAGGCCCACATCCTACCCCAAACCTCACCCAAACCTAGGTTACCCAAAAAACCCAGAAAGCCCAAAAGCCCAGAAAATCCAAAAGCCCAAAAATCTAGGAGTTTAAAGTCAACGGGAGTCGGGCGGTAGTCGGACTACCGCCCAAGTAATCCGATTACCGCCCTCTCTCGAAAAATGTGCCTTCTGAGCACACAATTGTTTCCCCTCTCAAAGTCAACTCTTTCATGTAATTGACCTTGAAACCCACCTTATTTACCATCCTACCAAGTTTAAGAGCCTATAAGGGAATGTCATGTGGCATTACCCTTCTCTCAACCAATCAAAAGCTACCACATCATCATTCACCATTCACCCTCTAAGGTCCTTAGAATTACCAAAATGTCATCCCAAAATGTTATAAATAGCCTTCACCTCTCTTCATTTCTCACCAACAACAATCATCCAACAACCAACAAGAGCCTTATAAAAAGGAGAGAGTAAGAGAGAGGAAGCAAGTGAGAGAAGAGAGTGCTCAAGTTTCCAAATTCTCATCCTTCCAAGCCTCTTCAACTCACTCAAACCTCCCTATCACGATACACCCCAAATATCTAAGCCATTTCTAGTGCAAGCCAAAGATCATACAATCATCATTAACACTTCATATCGTACCATTATTTCCCTTCTCAATCCCCCTACTCTTCTAGACTACCATTGAATGTATGCTCTGTGACTTGCCAAAACACTGGATCCTGTCACATCAGAAACTCATGGCGGCCTAGTCTATATTTCATCACCACCATTACTTGTCTAAAAATCCCTCTAGACATTCTTTGGACGTATGCTCTGCGGCTTGCCGGAATTCCAGACATTGCCATATCAGAAATCCAAATTTATCTAGTCTCATTTTAATCTTATCATCCTATCCCTTAAGACTATTTAGCCGTGAGACATACATCGTGATCTGCTGAAAGAATAACTACAACGTCGCCATCTAAAGCGACCGCGGTGAAATCTGATTCATCTTCCTTCTCCTTTCTTTTTCTTTTCTTGTCATTCTTCTTTTTATGACATTTATGCTTGTAGTGGTCCTTCATGCCACAATTCCAACATTCAACATTCTTACTGGTACTTGACTTGTCTCTTGATTTATCTCGGGCCTTTCAGCTCTTTCTGTTCTTTCCTCTCCCCCGTTCTTGTGTCACAAGGGCCTCTTGCTGAGGAGACCCCTGAGACTTTCTCCTTGTCTCCTCATTGAAGAGACAACCAGTTACCTATTCCATGGACATCTTTCCGTCTAGTGTGGTACTCAAAGACACCACCAATGTCTCCAACTATCAGGCAATGAGCTAAGCAATAGCAAAGCCTGTAATTCATCGTCCAGGACCATCTTCATAGTGGAGAGCTGGTTCAATATATTGCTTACTTCATTCATGTGCTCAGCTACAGAACCACTATCTTTGAACTTGAGATTAACAAGTCGTCTTATCAGGAAAATCTTATTGCCGGCTGTCTTCCTCTCATACAACCCTTGCAATTTCAGTCATAAGCTAGCGGCTGAGGTCTCTATAGACATATGGTGGAATACGGAATCGTCCAACCATTGTCTGATAAACCTCACCGCCTTTTGGTCCAATTTCTTTCAATCATTATCTGTCATATCCTTTATCTTTACTAATATGCCTTGAATTGAAGAATATAAGTCCTTGCAATAAAGCAAGTCTTCCATCTTAGCCTTCCATATGGTCCAGTTAGAACCATTGAGATTGATTATCCTTGATGAGCCACCTTCCATAATTCAGAACTGATCTCACTCCGTTCAACCAACCTGAACATTCTGATACCACTTTGTTAAGGGAGCCATTGCACAAAACCTTAGGATCTAGCCTCCCAAAACATCAGAATTATGGGATAATAAAGCAATAATGAAATAAATTAAAGCATAACCACACAACACAAGAGATTTTTACGTGGAAAACCCTCAAAGAGGTAAAAAACCATGGGACCTCGTCCAGATCAACAATCCACTATGAAGTAGAACGTTACAACCAATCACAAGCACACACCGTTTGGATCAAACCTTCTTCACTCACATAGGAGTGTATAAACAATAAGAGAATAAAGAAAAGCGGAGAGTTCTCACTGATTATGAGAACGTAGAAGTTCTGAGACGTCGAGTGCACAATAGATCACCTTTACGAGCAGAACCTCCCTTCCACAAGCTTCTCTCTCTCTCTCTCTCTCTCTCTCTCTCTCTCTCTCTCTCTCTCACACACACACACACACACACACACACACTCACATACACACACCTTTTATAGCCCTAAACCCTTTAGCAAACCCTTGCAAAGCTTTAAGAAACTCTCTTACATACCCTATAACAGCCTTAGGGACCCCTATTTATAGTTTAGGCAACTCCCTTTTCGCACCTCTTGCGAAACCGTCTCAAATTTATGTACTTCACATAAAATCCGAACATGAATCTGCATAACCTCGACTGATCGAACAATAAAACCAGCAGTCACTCGAGTTTGAGTCGAGCCAGGCCTCGATTGGTCGAGTGAGTCTCTCGACCGGTCGAGCAGGTGAGGAGGAAACCCATCAAGAGCTCTTGGTGTTTCTACAAGTGATAACAATATGCTTACGATGAATACATGTCTTTATAACTGTTTACGAGTTTATCAATGTTTTTTATGACTATACAAAAATATTTTCTAAAAATAAGTATCACACATCAAATATGTTTGTTCCATCTATTTGGAAGATTAAGGAAGCACTAAGAAAAAGTGTCAGTAAGGGTTCAAATTTTCTACAACTTATGGCACTTGGTATGCTAATGAAGTTCAATAAGTAATGGGATGAATGCCATTTGTTAATAGTTTTAGCAGTTGTTCTTAATCCTTGGTGCATGATGAACTATGTTAAGTTCATTTTTATAAATATTTATTCTAATCAAAAGATGATAATCGAAACATCCAAGGTTTATGACGCAATCAAAAAACTGTACACTGTGTACACAACCATATTAAGTAATAAAAAAAGTTAAAGTTCCTAGTATTTCTACAAGTAATAACAATATGCTTACGATGAATATATGTCTTTCTTAGCACAACAAGATACATATAATAAGACGAAAGAATCAATGTTAGACTTGTATATCAAAGAGCTAATCATAAGGGATCGAGATTTAGACTTCGATGTTTTGGAGTGATGGAAATTGAGAGTTAGTGAAGCAAAATATCTTACACTATCAACAATGGCATGCGACATATTGTCAATTTCAATTTTAACAGTGGCATCAGAATATATTTTTAGCACAGGGAGTAGGGTTATGAGCAAGCATCGAAGCTCTTTTTACGAAAAACAGTTAAAGCATTAATTTGTACATAAGATTAGTTACATCCGATTTGAGGAAGTAATAGTTTTGATATTGAGAAAAAAAAATAAGGAGTGCAACGAATTTCAAGACGAAACTGCACATGCAACAACAACAACATGAATTGGGTTATGTTAAAAATTATTGTTAATTTGTTGAAACTTGAAACTAATGTAATGTCTACTTATATGTAATGTTGATTGAGGTTATAAGTACAATGCATCAATGATTTTTATTTCATTTTCATATTATGTTTTTCTTTATGTTATAATTCATATTTCATTATTACTTTTATATATATCATATTTCATTTTTTTTCTTTTATCTTTCATATTTCATTATTGACAAAATGTTAAATTCTTCAATACATAAAGTGTAAATATGTCTTCAACTAAATCATCGGCTGACATTTGGAACTATGGTTCCCTAATCCACTCTCCAAAGTCCGAAAAATTAAAGAATTTATGTCATTTGTTTGGGGCCAAGTTTATTAACAAAACTTATCAGCTCAAGTTACACTTATCATGTCGGGTGGAAATGCAAAACTATGTCCTAAAGTCCCAAAGGAAGTCCAACTTCTTTTTCAGACCTTTATTGATTCGAATAAAAAACCTTCCACCCCCATCCAAACTTTCTAAGGCAGATGAAGAATGTATATTATTAGCATTTGAAGAATAATAATTTCAACTCGCCTTGAAATGTAATATAGAAAAGGTTTTTAGACATCAACAATGTCCTCCTACACAATATGATGCCAAAAATGATCAAGCTGCACAAATTTTTTTTTAAAAAAAAAGAGTAACAAACTATCCGAGTTTCTTAATAATCTTGGTGCATTTTAAAGGGTGTTGGGAACTACATATAAATTTGCTCACAAATAAATTTTAAACAATCTAATTCAAACTATACAAGAGCACGGTGAAAAGCTCTCTCCACTTTCTGATTCATGAGGGGTGAATGAGTACGTATATGAAGAATTGAATAGCAGTTCGAGCTCAATAAATGAATCACCTCTCCAATAATAAATAGCGGCAGTAAAAAAAATGCATTTAATATTGCTATAAATTTATAATTTTGTAATTAGAATATTTTTACTTTTCAATTTGTAAGTTATTTTTTATTTTCAAATTTACTATATCATTGTTTAAATATCATATACAAGTACAACATTAACTCAAAAACTCGGTATCAAATTCGAACTCAAACTCAACTGAAAAGTTCAAGCTTGAACTCAGCTCGATCTGGCCCAATTAGCTGACAAGTTAAGTCCAGCAGGCCAAACAAGCTCGGTCACCAAGCGGAGCCGAACTTGAGCTGGGGGTAATAGCTGATCGATCCGAGCAAAGCTGAGCCTAGCCCTCAGCTCTAGGCCTCACTTATCTTCGGGAACAACGATATCTCACTATCCGGATTTTTACCATTGAAAAGTACCGTTCATTTTGAAAAGAGTATGTTGGTGAAAAATGAGCTGTAGGTAAAGTAAACCTACCGGCTACAGCCGGTTGAACGTGATCCGTACTATCGACTAAATTAGCCGTGGACGGTGGTGGCGGATTGGGTGCTGCCCTGTCCATCCCTAGCTAGGAATGGAGAGGGCCTCTGAGCAGCCACCGTGATGTAAGATTTTCATCCACCCCGTCCATCCACTTTTCCATATCATTTTACGATACATGCCAAAAAATAAGGCAGCTTCAAATCTCAAGTGGACCACACAGTAGATATTAGACACTTAACGTTGAAAACTTTTTGTGGGCCACTGAAGTTTCAGATCAAGTCGATTTTTGATTTTTCCCTTCATCCAGGTCTGTGTGACCTTATGAACAGCTTGGATGACCATAAAAATGGGCCCTAGGAAGGTTTCAAAGGTAGGTGTAGTTTGATCCACCTAAGCCTTGGATCTGCCTCATTTTTTTGTGGTTGCACACTTAAAACGATACGGAAAAATAGATGGACGGTGTGGATAAATGTCATACGTCAAGATGGCCCCTCAGATCACCTATGGATGTTGCAATTTGGCGATGGATCTGAGCCGGTTATTTTTGGACGGTCAGTATAAGTAAGAGCAGCCATCCAAAAGATAATGTCCATAAATGGAAGAATAGCCACGTGGTTTGAACTTTGATATGGTACATGCCTGAGATGGCCCACCAGCGGTCAGGTCGCCATCAACCGACAGTTTTGGCGCTTGCGTCCAATGTAGATCGGTGCATTTACTCATTACAGATAGTACTCATCGATGACTACGGCTGCCTGCTGGCCGTTGAAATGTGGGGCCCATGACCTCCTCCTCACATAGACTCGAATTCGGTACTGACACCTCTAGTACCCACGTCCGTGCTGGCCGGTGCTAGAAACGCTCTGTGGGCCCCACTGTGTTGTATGTGCTTTATCCATGCCGTCCATTTATTTTGTGAGATTATTTTAAGGGGTGAGACTAAAAATAAGGCAAAAGTTCAAGTGGGACACACTACAGGAAATAAGCGAGGATTGAACGCCTGCCATTAAAAGCTTCTTGGGAGTCAGAAGAGTTTTGGATCAAGCTGAAATTTGTGTTTTGCCTTCATCTATGTAGGTCTGTGTGGCCTGATCAACGGGTTGGATGGAAAATAAACATTGCAGCGGGCCTTAGGAAGTTTTTAATGGTGGGTGCTCAATAACCGCTGTTTCTTGCTTTGTGGTCCACCTAAAATTTGGATCTGCCTCATTTTTGGGATTATAAATAAAATAATCTGAACAATGTATGGACGGAATGGATGAAACATATACATCATGGTGGGTCCCACAGATCACCTAACAGTACCGACTTCGGTACAATGCAATCCACGTCCAGGGTGGTGGGGCCCTTGTTACCCGCCATTTTAGGGGCTGTAGTCCTACCAACATGCTGTTTGGGAGGACAACAGATGTCATTTTTTTACACCATCGTGTGGTCCTTTTTACACTTTCATGATATGTGTGTGGCCCAGATCTTGGCACAGCTTACATGGGTTCTCAACACAGAAATTGGATGATCAAGACCGTTGGTATTGTGTGTCTGGATGTAGAGGGACCATGCGTCAAAACTTCCCTCAATTAGGACTATCCCTAGCTTCCAATTTTTGGCCTACAGAGAGTTAAGAAGTTAAATGTAGCAATGGTCCACGTTCAAATGAAAAGGTACGAATATTAGTTTTTGGGACCTTCAAATCTTACAAAGTTTGGGTATATGCTCAATCCACGGTGGGAATCAACAGATCAACGGTCTGGATTATCGAAAACTAGGCCCTAATTGTCCGAAATGAAAACACGTGTATTTTATAGGCCTTTAGGTAACAGCACCTCCACATGCAATTGACCGTGGGCACGTGGCACATGTGTGATAATCATGTGGGGCCCTCCCGTACGTTCCTACCACGTTATTTTCCCATATACATGATGTAGCCCACCCGATCAACAACCTCCATCAGGATCTGCCTCACCGTTACCATCCATCTGCCTGATAGCCCACCAGATCAACGGCTCGATCATCCTAAGAACGTGCCACTGCCACGTGGCAACTATAGGTGGAAGAGAGCACATGATTCACTGCTCGACTTCAAACTCAGACGAGTCGAGATCCGTCCCATCCAAATTATAATGTGGGGCCCACCTTCAAAAGGCTAAACTCTAGATCCTAACCCTTCAATCATGCATACCTGCAAAAGGCTAAACCCTAGATGGCTCAGATCATCCAATCGGAGCATCGTCCATCATGTAGAGCACATTGATCAACGGACCGCAACCATGCACAGATTCAGTGCCCACAATGATATACGAGACCTGAGCCTAAATGGCCCATCAGGCTTCGTGCATGGCCCACCTCATACCAGGCCCACCTCATGATCTGCGTACCCCAGTTAATGAACAGCCCAGATCTTGCACGACAAAAGATGGTTGCCAGACTCGGGCCCGGATGAGTATAATTATCACGGGCCGGGCTTGGGCCTGTTTGTTTTGTTCAATCATGGCCAGGATGGTCCCGAGCCCATAGGTTTTACTTCTCATGATGGGCTTGGAATCTTGGACAGATCTCAGCCTGGCCCGATCTCAACCGTTCTTGCAATTCCTATGTGCATTTTAGTGATATGTGATAAATATTTATATGACCAATATACATCATCTACGTTTGGGAAGCCCACACGCTTGTACGGTCCTGATCATTTGTACGCTGGGAAATGCCAAGATCAAAGATTTCTACCAAGGCCACCATGTCTAGATCACACGGGTCAAATCTCAATTAAATATTTATGATCAAGCTAAATAAAGACATTTAATTCGTTATTTTAGTACGCCTGACAGTGAACATGGCACAAAAAATTCAACAATCAAATAAGTTATAATAAAATTTCACAATGATGTGGGCCACACACACCCATATAAGATTGACCTCCAAAAGTGTAGATGAGGGCCCACTTCATTGTAGAATGATAAATCTAACCAGCCCACTATACAAAGATCTCAAACACCTATTCAAAACTGACTCGACTGGAAACTCGGCTAGGTCAAAATAGACTCGGCTTGGCCGAGTTCCGAGTCGGGTCAAATGGAAACTTGAATTTGAGAATGACTTGGTGAAATCATGGTGAGACTCATCGAGTCGACTCACTAAGTCGGTGTAATCATGCAATGCGTAGAGTAATTGCTTTCTTCTTATTTTATAATGCATATAACAAAGATAGTTAATTTAAGTATTTCTTCTTATTCATACTATTTTTAATTTTAATTTTTTTTTAATTTTTTTAATTTTTTTTTTTTTTATGAATGTAGGATATCCCCGCCTTTTTAAGACGTAACTATTCTCTATGGATGCATGCAATCACCCGCCAATTATGTATATCGAGTAATCCATGAGAAGAGGAACCAAACTCATGTATGTGGGGAGCAAACCCATGACCGAAACCGTTCATCGTTGAGTCTTCGAGTTAGATTAAACAAGCAAACACTTTATATTGAATGGATCATGCTAACAAATTCA